>JANJGK010000014.1:13697847-13770347 GCA_039081455.1 Macrobrachium rosenbergii | reverse complement strand
CTCAGACACATTCATTAAATCTAATTCTGTCTGAGAGCTAAAATAAGAACAGGTTAGTAAAGCAGATAGGACCTCGTAAGCGGAACCCTCCAGCCACCTTAGACATTCTTTTTAACCCAAGCTACTCATTTGCAAATGGGTATACTGAGAGGTGGATGGCTTGGTTCTCTTCTCTTGTTAGATTATAAAGAACTGGCGAATGCAACAAACATACGCCATTCACTAACATTACTAGTAGACACACAGTTCTTTGTTAAAACGCATGAACATTAATGGGAAGCATCTCCTCTCAGCAATACGGGAGGTCTGCTAAATAGTTTTAGAAAACAGCACACACATTTGTTTGTTAATTGCTGATTTCAGCGTCCCAGTGCATTAGCTTTTTCATTTGGTTTTCAGTGTCAGTCAGATAAAGTAATATAGGAAAACATGCTACGTGGTTATAATTGCATTAGCTTATTTATTTAGTTCTCAGCGTCAATCGAATAATATGAAAAAGGAAATCTGCTGCGTGGTTTTAACAGCATTAACATATTTATAGATTTCTGTGTCAGTCATATAGAATGTGATACAGGAAGTCTGCTACGTGGTTACAATAGCACTAACTTATTTATTTAATGTTCAGTGTCAGTCAAATAATGTGATACAGGAAACCTGCTACCTGGTTATACCAGCATTAACTTAATTATTTAGTTTATCTCAAACGAGTAGGCTATGTCCTCAGACCACTGACGTCATCAGTGAGGATGAGCCAATCGGTGCTCCAACACCGAACTGTCTCTTTAGAAGTTAAGTGCATCACTTTCGTGAAACTGTAATTTCAAACTTATTACATGGACATATATTTGTGAAACATAATTCAGTATAAAAAAGATAAACGTGATTTGAGTAGATCACCTAGCTTGAAATTACAAATTGGATCTGACAGCATCATCTGCCGACAACTTACGTTCCAAAAATATCTCGGAATTCATGATGCCGGACCATGATATAAAACAAAGGCAGGACAAAGCACGTAAACACTACAGCATCCTGGACAGTTGAGCTAAATTGAGACATTCAAAGTAGTTTACACGGTGTCTTAGAATTCAACAACTACATCTTTTCTCCTGATTATTAGCAGTTGTACTCACAACCGAAGAAAATACTGTAAGTATTAAAAACTAAAGGGAAGATTTATGTATCATTGACCGTTTTCGACGTCTTGTGCGATTGTAAGCAGTAACTGTTATGAATCAAAATTCCACGTTTGACAGGATAGAATAAATGAGGCATAGTAATCTAAACTCAAAACAGTCGAAGGTTGCCCTAAATTTTGAATATTGCCATTTTGCGCGAGGGCTAATGACCTGGCCTTTACTTACTTCGTTTATTTATTTAGTATCATGTAGTGACGTCACGCTGGCAGACGCTGGAATGGCTTTTTAATTTTTTATTTTTATTTATTTTTTTTTTTTTTGCAGACGATTGCAAGCAAAAATTACAAATGTAATAAAAAACGTGACCAGATGTTTTTGGACATGGGTATAAACACATAAGCTTTCGCAGTATTTAATTTTTTTTTTACGTTATGGTAAGACGTAAAAACATTATATATATATATATATATATATATATATATATATATATATATATATATATATATATATATATACGAGTATATACACATAGCCTATATATATATAATTATATATATATATATATATATATATATATATATATATATATATATATACGAGTATATATACACATACACACACACACACATATATATATATATATATATATATATATATATATATATATATATATATATATATATATATATACTTTCACACACGCAACAACAAACCAGAGTATATCTTGACACTAGTTCAAGTTTTATTTTTTCATCAGTTTTCCTAATAAGAGAATCGACGAAGAAGCGTTTTAAGCGAGAAGCTATTGAGAAGCATCGGAACTTCCGAGAAGTCTTTTATTAAGTCTTAAAACTCCATGGGACGTTGAGCCTTCTGTTATTCATTTGAATCCCGTACATATTGTAATTGTGGGTCTCTCTCTCTCTCTCTCTCTCTCTCTCTCTCTCTCTCTCTCTCTCTCTCTCTCTCTCTCTCTCTCTCTCTCTCTCTCGTTGTAAGAGCTATTATTTCGAGTCCCCCTTTCGTGATTTAAGGGTTCTTATTGCTGAGGAGTTATAATTGGGGGCATTTATTGTCAAGAGAAGTTAAGAATAGTTTTTTTGACTTTCCTCAGATGAACGTTCATTTTTTGCTGTATGCTGGTCTCATCATTTTAAATAATCGAGAAACAAATGGTAAACGAAGTTAAAGGTCCAGTTTATATTTCGTCTTGGCTTTGTTATTAAAAATAAATGAATAATATAAAAAGCACATAAAACTTTTCCATTTGGAATACTAAAGGGGAGAGACTATGAGAACAAGCTATGTTGGTAATATTAATAACCGAACGTTAGAGTAATTAAACTGAGTGAAGAAACTGATTCCTTTATAAAATGATGATCGTGAACTTCAAGATAACAAAGATGTAATGAACTGAAACGTGTTTATCATCAGGAAAATCCAAAGCTGTTCTTTCTTCTGTAGTCATCCTCAAGTGACTATTAAGTGGCATTGAATAAATTAATTGCTGTGTGGCTGCATTGCTCTATATGCTTTTTATTCACCGATACAGTCATATGCAGCTGCAGTCTTGCTTGCCTTTCGAAGCTGTGGCCTGAGGTTTATTAGTGAACTGAGTATTGTACAGTATATTTATGCATAAAACAGAATAAGGAACATATGTACTCGTAAGAACATCTGTAATTGGGTTTATGCCAGAGGTTCCCAAACTAGGGGTCATGAGCCCTTTTCTGGGGGTCATGGAGGCCTAACAACTGTATGCTCTACATTCAGCTTGCGGGAACGGGGCTAAACTTTTCAGTCAGTCTCTGAGCTGGCTCGAGTACATGCCCAGACCGGTAGTGCATTGTAGGGTACCACGGCTGCCAGATTTATCATAATTATGCCAATTTATTTATTTATTTTTTTTTCTGTTTGGCATAAGAAATTTCGACTAATATGACAAGCCGTATCTGGCATAATTTTGGCATATTTCACTATCTTATATACGTATATTTCTTATGTATAGTTTTTAATACCCATTAGTAAAATTTTAGAAGGCTTATAAATGTGGGGGTCATGACAGGTTTGGTACTGCTGTAAGGGGTCACGTACTAAAAAAGTTTGGGAAACACTGGTTTATGCTGTTATTATTATTATTATTATTATTATTATTATTATTAGTAGTAGTAGTAGTAGTAGTAGTAGTAGTAGTAGTAGTAGTAGTAGTAGTAGTAGTAGTAGTAGTAGTGTTTCTGTTCACAAATTCGTATGAAACAAGCAGAAAAATCCAGCGACATCCCATGAAGAATAACATGAAGAATAAATTGCCTATCTGCGAGATGAGAAAAATGAGTCACAACAACTGTAATGAAATACAGAAAAGACAAATACAGAGGAAAAGCAATTTATCATTCAACAAATTGCATTCCTGTTGAAATCCCGTAAAACACTGACGTAGCATTATTTGACTTCATCTCTTCAGTGAACTTCAGTTCATGGTTCCACAAATATGCTGATAATGTAACTGAAATGTAGTGGAAATTGTTTTTAAAACTGATTGGCCTTATGCCAGTAGGCTCTCTAGTCTGAAAATCCTGTAAGCTCCAGCGCAAAGCTTAAAGGTTTAAACATATTCAGCAAGTCTTCCAGAAGATGATTATGCCATTTTAGTGGCTTGCAGACTAGAATATATATAGTTTTTCTTTTTTTTTAGCTGACAGATGCTCGCTGCTAACATCGTTAAAGCTAACATTGATTGGTGGAAGTTTATGCCGCTCATAACCACTAGAGTTTACAATTCAAATACATCGACCAATCAGAAGCAAGATAAAGTTTCAGGATGTAGACTACAGATATTTACCGCAATATATATATAAAAAAATCACATGCTAATATTCTCACTTAATACTGGAAGTCATATTTAAGAAGAGATGAACAATGGAGAATCGCAACGGCGGCGTCACAGGAATTAGCTGAAATATAGTTTGTTTTAGCATGTAATTTTAACACATAAATCTAGAATTATGCGCTTATGACTCACGCTACCCATCCGTCAGTTTTCATACGAGAGGTGAGTCCATATATTCAGGAATAATACTTCCGAAGTCAGTGAGAAAAATGACTACATTCTACTGACTGAACAGGAATTCTCAGCTACGGTCGTTCCTGTAGGGGGTAGTGCTGTCAGTGCACCTCATGCGGTGCACTGTAGGCATTACTTAAGGCTCTTTGCAGTGTCCCTTTGGCCCTAGCTGCAACCCCTTTCTTTAATTTTTACTGTAGCTCCATTCATATTCTCTTCCTTCCATCTTAACCCCCCCCCCCGACTAATATTGTTTCGTAGTGCAACTGCGAGGTTTTCCTCCTGTTACATCTTTAAAACCTTTATGATCTCAATTTCCCATTCAGCGCTGAATGGCCTCATAGTTCCCAGCTCTTGGCCGTTGGCCAGAATTCTATGTTCCATTCTGTTCTATTCAGCTACGGTTGCGTGAGCATAAAAATAGTAAATGGTGCTTAATAATGATTAATAAAAGTATTTAATCAATAGACAATAGTCTTAAATGCCCATTTCTCTTGTGTTAGATTGCAATTTAATTTTGTGTTCTGTGCATATTTCATTACGTAATCGTTTAGTAGTCATGATACCAACTTTTTTAATGTTAATAAATATGCGATTCTAGGTATGACTTGGTTGTGTAATGTTCCTAAATATCAGACATTATGTAAAACTATTAATATTTTCCCTACAGCCGGTAGATTTTTATTATTTGTAAAGGGAAATATTAAGGGTTGTCGAAAAGCTATTCCGTGTTTTGTTCTAAAATTTGTAACTGTTAATTACGTTCTGAAGTATTAGACATTTCTGTAATGCTTACGCAATAGTCTTTCCTAAAACCAAACGTTAGGCATTATCAATAATCATTATGTAATATTCCTTCAAAAATAATTTTATTTACATCCAAAAAACTATTTTTTTTTACATATGGTCTATAAGCAATATGTAAAAATCCCTTCCAAAACACGTGAAGGTTTCTGATAAAAACAAACAAGGAAACTCGTATCTATTTTCTTCGCTGAATCACTGTGCAACAGCCTGTCGATGTCGAAGCCACTCATGGCCTAGAATATTCCCTCGAACTCGGCATCTCAGACGTAACAAGAAGAAGAAGAAGAAGAAGAAGAAGAAGGAAATGGAAACTCGCTCTGGGATGCAGACTTGGAAAAGAGATAGAGGGTGTCGTGAAACCTTCCTTTCTCGGAAGACCCCGACCGGAGATTAATGTCTCTTATACGAGGGTTAACGGGCGAACAACTAACTCCATAGGAGAAAAGTTAATGGGCCATGGCCATTAGTTTTTTTCTGTAAGGATACGAAGGAAATGTAATTTTTCCCCCTTTTTACTGTAGCCTTTTTACAACTTCGCTTTCTTAGGTGCGTTGTCTTCCTTCACATTCTTCTTGATCTTTGTGACGTTGACTTTGGGTCTCGAGGTTGGAAGGTAGCATGGACGGATCAGGATCGCTGAAAACTCCTTTTTACTTTTTTTTTTTTTTTTTTTTTTTTTTTTTTTTTTTTTTTACTACTGTACGACGTCGATTTTTCCAACTTAATTTCTTGGCTTGAAGTTTGAGGGTTGTAGGAAGAACCCAAGATCTGGTCAAGACTGGAAAACGTTGTTTTTATCACAAAACTGTAAGTTTTGATTTTTATATCTGTGACTTGAAAAAAAAATACAGAGGATAGGATTAAGAAATTAGAAAGGTTTCTCTCAGAGATCATGTAATACCACTGCAAAAGAATATACGCCAAATTCGCAGTGATCCTAACTTCAATAGTTGTTTATTTATGTATATCCACATCTGGTTCCTGATTTATCATTATTCTTTTATTTAGAACTTTGAAAATTTGTATGTTACTTTTTCATATATTGATTGGCCGTCCTGTGGAAGCTTTTTGGATTTATCCATAGATCTTCATGTTTTCTCATTTCACTTTCATTTTTTACATTTATCCAAAGTTTTTTCCGTTTTTTTTTTCGTTTCAATCCCCTTGCCGTAAATTAAAAATAACAAAATTCAGGCCAGTAGAGCACTTTATAATTTTCCATCCCCAAACAGGCATTTTATTTGCATTTTACTTAACAAGGCGGTCTTTTTGCTTATGTTTTCATTACCGTGTCGAAAAAATTTATGTTGAAAGTTATATTATGAAAAGTTTGATTCTTTTTCGAACAATAGTCATGAATATTCAAAAAGGATTTATTATTATTTTTCGTATTTACGTTTGTCATTTTATATTGATACAGTGATGCTGATATTATTATTATTATTATTATTATTATTATTATTATTATTATTATTATTATTAAAAAATACTCATAGTAGCATGAGTCTTAAAATGGAGAAACAAATCCACAGTTATGTATAGACTGAAAAGGGGAATCGAACAGATTCCCGAAAGCTATGTGTACAGATTTATCCTTAAATATATGTACATATAACTATGGATTTGTTTCTCCATTATTATTATTATTATTATTATTATTATTATTATTATTATTATTATTATTATTATTATTATTATTATTATAAATCAGTCTGGGTACGAAAGACTTGACCCTGTCAATATCAGGACGAAACTTTAAGGTTATCATTTCAGGTTCTTGTAATGAAGACGATATTATTATTGTTATTATTATTATTATTATTATTATTATTATTATTATTATTATTATTATTATTATTATTATTATTATTATTATTATTATTCAGTCTGGATGCGAAAGACATGACCCCTTTCATATCCGGACAAAAATTCCCAGACATCGATTTCCATTACCTATCAAGGGGCAATGACATCCGCACGCTCCTTTCCCAGAATAGCAGTGGTACACTCGCTCCTGAAAGCGATGTATATAACGGTTTTAAAGAACATAAGTTGGCTTGATTGAGTTTGTCATTCGTATGCGATGCAGGAACGTTTTCCGCTACTGTGCCGGATTCTTTATAGCTGGAAAGAGCGTGTCGTAGTTTGTGTGACACGTGCGTGTGTTCATTCATATGTGTTTGTATGTATGTATCTATGTATATTTTCATTACTTTGAAAGAAAGGACGGAAGTGCGAGACGTTTCGTTGGTTCATTTCACCATTTCTTGGAATATTCTAAGTAAAGTAACTTTTTCACTCACACACATACGCGTGGACACTCACATACTGTGTATATATATATGCATGTGTGTATATACTCGTATATATATATATATATATATATATATATATATATATGTGTGTGTGTGTGTATGTATGTATAATATATATATATATATATATGTATGTATGTATGTATTTGTGTATATATATGTGTGTATATATTGCCACACATATAGTTTTAGAAATTACATAGCGAGCCGATAAGCCCAAATATGTCTTTACTTGAAGATACTCATACTGTAATTAAGTCATTGTCGGTTGGAAGGTAAAGAATTTCCATAGAGGCCGTTTGGAGTTACGGACACCTCAGAATCCGTGGAGGTGATAAACATTAGAGTAACCCAAGACTCCTACATGTACGAAAAACAACAAAAACCTAAAGCTAATGGGATAACGAAAGATATCCATTGTTGTTTGACTCGTCCAAGTATAAGCTCCTTAATCCTTTTTTTCCTCTCTTCGTTTTTTTGTTCTGAGGGATGAGGTGCCACCAGGTCAAGACTGAAAAAATATGAGGAATAAAACCTTCCTTGTCAGCGAAGAATTCGTCTTACTGCCGTTTTCAGACATATCTCCAAATTAATTGAAAAATATCAGTCTTGGAGTTTTCGTTTCAATCTTTTTTTTTTTATGCCTTTACTTCAACCTGTCTCGATGGAAGACAGCTAAAGGTTTATCCGTTCAAACATTGTTATTAAGGAACATTAGTAAATTGCTCTGTATCAACGTTAAGGTTGCCAGATATTCCCAGAAGTTGTCGGCCGAACATTTTAGTAGCATATATCTAGGTACATTAGGAAATTATACCTATGGTGGGGCTACGACGAAAGTCTTTAGGTGGAAATGTTAAATCACATGAAAAAGCTTTACAATGCAATGTCGTGCATACGATTTGTGAAATAACTATGATGTGGTGACAGACAGCTTACAGGAAATTGACACAAATAGAGAATTCAAACAAGAAATACGAGAATCTCATTAATGGGATAAGATAAATATATAGCATGTTGAATGACATGCAATTCATTTAAACTTAAAAATTATCTTTTTGAATTTTGAAAAAATTAGGTCATTTTTTTACAGTAAGTAAATAGGCAAGAATTAAGCTTGTTTACAGGTGTATATGCATGTCACATTTTTTAAATATATGCATACATTTGCTATTGTTTGCCATTTGTAACCATTAACATGTAACTCTGCCTCTTTACAATTTGCTGTGTGTTTAAACTTTTCCAAAGTTGATGACTGAATCTTAGATTGAAAGATGTTTTATTCTTAATTTGGGCCATTACCGAGTGTTTTATAAATAATAATAATAATAATAATAATAATAATAATAATAATAATAATAATCTGAGTAATAAAAATCCACAATTATATAGTAAATATATTACTATGTGAATCTATTAGCAATAATAATAATAATAATAATATAATAATAATAATAATAATAATAATAATAATAATAATAGAGTGAAATCACCAAAATAATAGGTATTGCAAATGGAGACAATTTCGAGAAATCAAAAAGGCTGAATTAAGCAGGTTAAGGCTGAGTCTCAGTCTGAAACGAGTAGTTAGACTTGACTGTCGGTCTCGTATTGATCTGAAGTCAGGTCAGCTTAAAATAAATGAAAGATTTTTTTTTAGGGTTTTTATGACATTTCCTTTATAACTGGATTTTAGGGTAACACGCGATACCTTGATTCTTTTTGATCTTTTCTTTCTTTTTTTTCTGTCAACGAGAAAGTCAATAAAGAGTATAGCAGCTTCAAAAGACAATTCTGAACACGCTTTAATAAAAAAAAAATGACAAAACCGCCATAATTTTGACGTCTTAGGTGTCATTTCCTTCAAATTTTGTTGTCATTTATAACACAGGATCGTAACACCATGACAGAACTGAGATACTTTGTGTAAACATTTCGTGAACAGTAAAATGTAAGTGTAGATCAACGCATACACTTTGGTAGCTGCAGATGGAAGATATACATACACACGCATTTATTCGTACACTATATATATTAACATTGGTGTGACTGTACGTGATAATGGAACTACCTTTTGTATTTCGTTTTTGTGAAGCTACAATTCCTTGTGGGAAACAGGGTTTTTCAAATATCTTTCTATCTATCTATTGTTTTTATCTTATAAATTACACACATATATATATGTATGTATATATGTATATATGTATGTATGTATGTATGTATATATAAGAAACTTTACTAACGTCAAAATTATGACAAGGATAACAGAAGCTTGGTTTGGGAATATTCTTAGACATTTGTGAAGATTGTTTATGCAAGGAACATAGTTTCAGCCATGTAGTCATGTTTTATATGTATAGAATTTACGTAATGTTTGAGAATTTCGGCTTTGCGGAACAAGGAACCATGTTAATCATATATCAAAATCCAGATTTATTCTGGAAGAAACGAAAATCAGAGTCAGTGAGGAACTCTTTGTCAGAAACTGAGCCAGAAAATGTATTTATATTCTGAAGTGTCCAAAGATGTCAAATATGAAGCGAGAGTAGAAAATGTCTTAGCACCATATCCCAGAAGTAAATGAATGTAAATGTGAAACAGTCCTTAATAATTTGGTATCAGCAGCAAGGGATCACAACGAGGCCCAGAAAATTCCCTATCCGAAATATAAATTGCTCTATCTTAAACAAACAAGGAGAAAATTAACAAATTCTAAGAGATCCATAGACGTTGAACACGGCATCCTCTTATCACGGTGTGAAAACCAGAGGTAGCCCTATTCACCCTTTATCTGCCGCCTGCTAAATTATGCCATCACACTCCAGGTGATCAGGGGAAGTAAATAGTTTTGATGTTACCGTCCCATGCGGGTACTTTCTCTGGCATTACGGACGTGCGTGCGTGTGTGTGTATGAAAGATCTGTATACATGCAAGGCGTGTTGCTTCTGCAAGCGTGCAAACGTGTATGTTTACGTTATTTGTTAGTATATATATATATATATATATATATATATATATATATATATATATATATATATATATATATATATATATATATATACATTCTGCATTATTAACTGTATTGTAGGATTACCTCTTATCTTGTTTTAGAATTTGTTTATTATATATTCTTTATCTCTCCTCTGTGTCTTTCTTTTGAAATCTCATTCTCATTGAATTCACTATATATATATATATATATATATATATATATATATATATATATATATATATATATATATATATATATATATATATATATATATATATATATATATGTGTGTGTGTGTGTGTGTGTAGGTATGTGGTTATGTACGTATATATATATATATATATATATATATATATATATATATATATATATATATATATATATATATATATATATATATATATATATATATATATATATATATTGTGTGTGTGTGTATGTATGTATCTGTGTGTTCTTTAACTCAGTTCCTTTTCTTTCAGTAATGTAACTTTCAATTAAATTTTCTTTATTCTTGACTGTCCTTGGCTACTTGGTATTGTTAAGTTTCAGTAATAATTTACAACAGCAGTCGAATCGCGACGTCGCATTCCCTCAGGTTACTGCAGTATCGAGCCCTTCCCTAACTCCAAGGCATAAAGCATGTATGTGTGTGTGTTTGCATGCGTAAGGGACATTATGCTTGTCAGCGGATTTTCATTCGTTTGTAGTGAAACACACTGTTCGCTTACGCCATGACTATCCGATGTTTTTCTAAATAAATGCGAATTTTTATGGCCACTTTTTTATCCTATAAGTCACAAATATATTCCAGTACTTGTCTGTTTTGCGTACGTAGTCTATATATGTATGAAAACAAATATTTTTCCAAGTTAAGAGAAATAAGCTTATAAACAGAAACAGCCCCTAACCTTTGAATGTTTCAGTTCATCGCATGTCTTTTCAACGTATCAGTAACAAATATTATAATCTCATGGTAATTTTTTGTCGTAAGTTTAAATCATTTTGCTCTAACATGAAAATGTAAATTTACCAGAACTCTCATTTATTGACGCAGTGAGACATAATAAACTTTACAAAGTCGTTTATCATAATTGTGGTTTCTGCCACCACTACTGTTGTTTTTATTATCAAAAGATTAGTGATTAGTTTTGTGGTTTATTTAACCCGTTTTACCTTTATTACTTTTTAAGATTGTATTAAATATTGCGATATAACATTTTCAACTGCAGTTTAAGTTTTCAAAGCATACCATTACACTCCTAAAAGAAAAGATATAGCAATAATAATGATAATGACAATCATAGTAGGATGAATCTCTTCATTGGGGTTTGCCTGTTGTGTCAGTGGCCAGCGGTTCAAATCCATAGAAGACGTATGCCTTGTTATCTGTTTATAGGTGAGATTGCCAATTGTAAAGAACAATAGTAATAACAAAACTGATCCTAATTAAGATATCATGATAATAATAATGAAAATCTTGAATTTCCAGAGGATGATGAGATGACCCATGAAGCCAAAAAGCACGGCAAAAAAAGCAAAGCCGGTGGGCTCGCTTGGCAGAACGTCTTGGCGAACCCCAGCCAGCGTCTGGGAGCTCTGCACAATAATTCCAGATTAGCTGACCTCACCATCTGTTTCCCTGGCCATGATTTGCCTTCCATAAAGGTGAGGGTTTGGTTTGTTTCCGGAAATGTTGAGACGATTTTAATAGTGGTTCTGGTTACTGACATTCATGAAGTACACATACTCATATTTATATTGAGTGTATCTGTTTCACTCAAGTTGATTATGACAATTGTTCTCTGGCGTTTGAGGTATGCAAGGAACACTGTTGACGCTTGCATTTTACACACACACATACACACATATAAATAACGACAAAATCCACGAAGGACGACGGTCGAAAGGCCACGCAGCACTCCAGTGTTTCTCTTTCCTTCGTGTATTTTGTCTTTATTTATATATTCTTCACATTCCATATTTTCGTGATTTATTTACACACACACACACACACACACACACACACACACACACACACACACACACATATATATATATTATATATATATATATATATATATATATATATGTATGTATATGTATATGTATATATATATATATATATATATGTATGTATGTATGTACATGTATATGTATATATATATATATATATATATATATATATATATATATATATATATATATATATATATGAACTTTATATCTTAAATGTCATTTAGTAACTGTGTAATATTTATATCTTATATATCATTTTTGTGCAGCAGAATTGTGTTTACTGTCAGTTAAAAGTACACAAGAATATTTAACTTTTGACGTCTTGTATATTTTTATATTCATATTTTGTATAATTCTTAATATGCTCTACATAGCTTTTTCACGCAGTGGAAGTTTGATGTGTGTTACTGGTAGTTGCATGAGAGAAGTACTTCGTTTGACCTTTAGTCAGTATCGAACCATCGGTTGTCCAGGAGATGAAAGGTTCCAATAGCCTTTCATCTCTGACCCAGTTCCGTAGTTCTCATGTTATGACATTTTTTCCTGCTCGCAGATGGGTACTTCGTAACAGTCGGTGTCTAATCGATCCTTTTCAAAAATACCACTTATGTCATTTTTTTTATGTTTTGGTCTTTTTTAAGCTAGTTTTTGCAATGGACCTCAACTGATTTGGCGTAGGTATCCGAATTTTTGCTCTTCATATAAAAGACATGTATGTACTTATTGAAATAAAAGTAATTCCAAATTTCGTACCGTTCGTAAAATTAAACACTCAGTCATACTTAGCGTTTTGGTAGTTTTGTAAAGGACTTTTTCGTTGTCCCTCCTGGGGAAACCACTAATGTATTCACGAGTGAGTCATTGTTCTGCGCTTTTTCGTGAAAACAAATTTTCTGTTTTTGTCCGTTTTAGAAGCTATGTTGTACTTTATGTTTTGTCCGCAGTTTTCCGGTATCTCTCTCTCTCTACTGAAAGAAAACTGCAAGACAGCTTTCTTAACGTAATTGCACAAAAAGTTTGCCTGTCATTTCATAGGTCTTAAGGATTCCAGGTTAATAGATGCTGAGAGACGACGTTTCACCTTGTCGCAGCGTTTCCTTTATGATGATGTGAGCATTCGAGGAATTTGTAGTTCTTAGGACTCAGAAACTTTTACAGAGCAGCTTTGATGTGTGACGCTGTTAGGAAGGGTTTGTTACTGCTTCCGTTGGAAATGGGACAAAAGACTCTGGAAAACTACTGGCAAAACATTAGCTGCTCTTAAGTGGCCAAAGAAAAATTCAAAGAAGGGCCTATAAAAACAAGTAAAAAATGCGCCTAAGTTTCTTCGGCGCAATCGAGTTTTCTGTACAGCGTATAATGCTGTAAGAAACTCTCAGCCACGGCCCATGAAACTCTCACCCGCGGCCCATGAAACTTGCAGCCACGGCCTAGTGGTGGCCTGAGTTGTTGGCACTTATATCGGTGCCAGATGCACGATCATGGCTAACTTTAACCTTAAATAAAAAAAAAAAAGTCTGAGGCTAGAGGGCTGCAATTTGTTATATTTGATGATTGGAGGGTGGATGATCAACACCAATTTGCAGCCCTCTAGCCTCAGTAGTTTTTAAGATCTCATAGAGGACAGAAAAAGTGCGGACGGACAGAAAAATAGCCATAGTTTTTTTTTTTTACAGAAAACTAAAAATTCAGTACTGAAAATGGCCTGAATGACTAAGCAGAAAACAGTGCTATTGTTTTGCCTACCTCACTTAGATGCAAATTAATACCGGTTTTACTTAAAACATATGACATAATACCCTTAACTGATAGATATTACCACTTCGATATGAACACCTGTATGTAAGATAAGAATATTTTTATCACTACAAAAAACACTGAATATTTGAACAGGCATATAACAAAGAATATGTGACTGCGTTTTTCCAAATCCCATAACCAGAAATTTTAGGTTGAAGGCGGTTTTGGTATGAAAGGTAATGTTATTGTAATGAATCTCAGGTAAACAAAATGCAATATCCATCGCTAATCTAACTGGACTTTCTGGATCCAAAGTATTCACCTTGGAAAATATCGGACTAGCTCGTCATTTGTGTTCTCATTTATGGCTATTTTATTTTTTTATTTTTTCATTCTTAATATGTCCTCTTTCCTCACACTTAAAAGTACTATTTTGTAGAAACTTCCTTCGAATATGAATTACATTCCTTGCTTGTTCCACAGGAGTAGATAGTAATAATAATAATGAAGGCTATGAAGAGCAATCACGTCCTTCAGGAGTAGATAATAATAATAATAATTATGGCTATGAAGAACGATCGTGTTCTTGAAAGATGAAGATGAAATGAGACCCTTTTCTGGAGGATATTTTAAACACTAGACCAAGATTTACACTCCAGAAAAGGCTCTTATTTTATCCTCCATAATAATAATAATAATAATAATAATAATAATAATAATAATAATAATAATAATAATAATAATCTTCTCCCCCCCCCTCCCACAGGCCCACCGGCTCGTCCTGGCCATGAGCTCGCCCGTCTTCGAGGCGATGCTTTTTGGCCCCCTGGCTGAAGGACCAGAGCTGTACCTTCACGAAGATCCCCCAGAGGCGTTCGAGTGGCTCCTTGAGTACGTATACAAGGGGCAAACTCAGCTCCCCGGCGTCAGGCAGGCGGTGCAAATATACCAGCTGGCTAGCAAGTACCAGATGGAACCTCTGATAAAGCTGTGCTCTGACGTAATTGTCTCTCGTAATTTTTTTAATGATTATTATATAAAAACTGTAAATACGATCATGTTTTAATGTGCATTGTCGTGATATATTATTGATTATACAATATATTTTAGAAGTAATTCCAATTTATTGTTCAAGTAAGTAATTCCCCAAACATGATTCAAATAACTATCAGTTCATTTGAAAGAGATTAATGTGTTACCTGTTTAATTGCACTTTTCATATGTTTTGATGTAATCTGTACGTTAAACTATTCATTTGATCCTAACTATTAAAAATAAAATTTTTTCCATGTCAGATGTCACGTCATGTCATGTCAGATGAAACGAAATGTAATTTTTAACCGTGATTACACGAACGAAGTTTCTGCCGATACCTAGAGAAGCAGAAATAATATAAGAGTTTAATGGTCAGATAAAAACAAATGTAGTATCACTCTGCCTTGTATAACATCATCTATTATTGTGGGTTTCCTGCAGCACCTGCGAGCTTCGCTGACAGCCTCCAACCTCCCCGAAATGTACGACACAGCCGTTTTGCTCGAGGACAACCAGCTTCTTGAACGATGCACAGAGGTGCGTTCAGCTTTCGATTTGATTGGTATCTACTAGTTTGTATCGTGTAGCCACGGTTACTTTTCTTGTTTCATTAATTTTAATACAGAAATATTAAAGTTTATTTTATCTCTCGATTCACGTAAACAAAGGTGGAGAGAATTTGTTCAGGTTATAGAATATCTTGTATAGTTTTCGCTTTAGATAAATACTGTAATTCGGATGGATATCACAGAGTAATAAAAATTACATGTTTGAACTGATATATAGCGTGCCGGACATAAAATTGGGTATTTTATGGCCGTACCCCTTCGTGAAGACATGAAAGAATAATCCATGATATGGACTACTGTATAATGTGTGGGATATATATACAGGGCGTCCATAGAATCTCTTTACAAATTTTAAAAATATACTACAAAAGCAAAGGAATAGAGAAATATGTGGAAATTATTACAAAATGAGGAGTAAATATGGAAGTCTTTTGCCTCATTTAATACATCGCTATATGGGCACCATTAGTTGCACGAAGCCCATCAGGACGGCACGCGATTTATTGACATGTTCTCTGTAGCATAGCCTCATTAATGGTGGCAATGGCATCCGTGATCTTTTGCTTGAGATCAGTGATGTCCCGTACCTCTGTTCAATACACAATATCTTTAACATAACCCCACAGAAAGAAGTCCAGGGGAGTGATATCTGGTGAACGAGGTGGCCAGGGAATTGGGCCATCCCTTCTAATCCACCAGTCTGGAAATGTTTGATTTAGGAACACATGAACATCCAGTCCCCAATATGGTGGTGCACCATCTTGCTGGAAAATGATGGTTGGTTGTAGGTCATGTAGTTGTGGTGCCACATATTCAGTCAAAAGGTCTGCAGTAATTGATGTCTCGTTGAAGAAAAATGGACCAATGATTTGATTGCACATGACCCCACACCATACATTCACCTTTGGACTATCTCGATGAATTTCCCTAGTTACATGGGTATGTTCTGATCCCCGGATTCTCACATTATGTGTGTTCAGTTTCCCTGAAACATGAAAGGTTGCTTCATCGCTAAAACAAACTCGGTTGAGCAATGTCCCATCCTAATAAATTCGTTCCAGCATGTTAACTGCAAACTCTTTTTGTCTTGGTTTATCATTTGGCTCGAGTGCCTGTATGAGTTGCACTTTGTAAGCGTGCAAACGCGTGTTCTTGTGTAGGACTTTGTGCACTGTTGACTATGGTAGCTGTAAGCGTCTGGCAGCAGTACGGATGAACTTTGTACGAGAACGATTAAAGGCTCGTCTTACACAATCGATGTTTTCCTCAGATGTTCCTGGTCTTCCACTCCTCCCTTTATCCAATATTGTCCCTGTCTCCATAGATTTCTTGTGCCATGCACAAATACTTAGTTCTGTAGTTTTGCTGAGTCTGTGTGTCCGACTTTGTTTCAGTAAACCAAGACATACGGTACATTGTGCCTTTTCTTGAGGAGCAGCCATTTTTTAGGGATTCATGTAACAGTACCTTTTTCGTCAACAGGGTACCTGAAATACACAAATGCAATGTGATTGAAAACTTTGATAACTGCTGGGTACATAGAACAAATCTGATTAAGATATCTCATTAATGCCTTTTGTAATGTACTTTTTTAATTTGTAAAGAGACTTTATGGACACCCTGTATATATATATATATATAATTATAGTTTTGTCACTGATTCGCACGTGATTTTTCAGTACTTTTAAATGGTATCGTCGAATTCACTCTACCTTGGGAATAACTTGCAACCAAGGGGATTGTATATGACCAGGCTTGGAACCAATGACTTTTGATAGCCGAATGGATAAGGCACTGCCATATCTGTATCAAACCCAACAGCCATAGGTTCGAATCCAGCCTTGGATAGATGCACTTATATATGATTCCTGTAGGTGTAAAATATTCCCAGGATAACGTGAATTCCATATCAAAAGGTATTGCTGGTTTAATATAGGAAATTATAAAGAAGTCACTTGTGATTAATGACCAAACTATGTTAACATATAACCAGCTTACCGTTCAGCTCACATTGGGGAAATGGATTGATTTCGATTATAAATACAGACCCTGAATTCATCAAGAATATGTGGAGCAGATTCGAAATGGATTAATATTTCGATTGACAGGCGAATGTAGTCACTGTTATCTTTGTACCAAATGTAGAACAGAGTCAAATTCAACTTGACTCTCTCTTGATAGTCATATGAATGAGTCGCTGCCAAGTCTGTATGTGTGTAATTCCTTTTCGGAGTAAGTTATTCGCAAAGTACAATGCTTTTTATATTTGGGGCATTTGTGAATAAGTGCATGGAGGAATAAAAAGCTTGTTGTGAGTTAACGACAACGCTAATATAACTATCTATATGTTACCAGTTAGGACTCAACTATCATGGTAGAAAGGGATTGGTTTTGATTGTATGTTCATAACCTGATTCGGCAGAAATTTGCATAGCGGAGTTGAAATCAGCCTATATCTCTACTGATTTGCCGAAAGGCATAGGTTCAGATTATGGCCAGTGTAGATGCTCTTATTATATATAATTCCCTTTAGGTGTAAGTCATTTCCTGGATAAAGGGAATTCGATGCTAAGGCGTTTTTGTGACCTTAATATTTGGATGTTGACACCGCAATTTTTTGACAGCTCGTTTGTTTCATTTTTACAACAGTTTCTGAAATGGACTTACGTTGTGTTGTGTACTGATGGTTTGACCATTTATTTTCTTCACCCAGTTTCTGTAGTCGCCGGATTGAAGAGCTGAGTTTACTATTATGTTTCCTTTCTCAGTTTTGAGGGTGGTGACCTTCCAGCAACTTAGGAGCCATTTGAATGATCTGGAACTTTTTTTTTTTTTTCTTCTTTTTTTTTTAGCTAGGTCTTACTTCACACTAAACATTCACTGAAGTTTCTTTTGCTAATTGTGAAGCAATGTCTTTCATTTTGAAAACGGACTCGCCACTCATCTTATAATATAAATACATAATTTCTGTATTCGTTTGTTGTTACTCAAGTTGGACTTCCCCTTATGTTTTATCATCGATAAAACTTAGTGTCTGTAATAAGGCTGTCATCAGTATATGTATATATATATATATATATATATATATATATATATATATATATATATATATATATATATATATATATGTGTGTGTGTGTGTGTGTGTGTGTGTGTGTGTGTGTGTGTGTAAGTAGATATACATTTAGAGAGAGAAAGGGAGACTGTGTGGATTAATAAGAGAAAAACAACTCACAAACGAGAAAACAATAACAGTGCCGATTGCGACGAACATGTGCTGATAGCTTGTGGAACAGAATCGACAATAGTGAATCGGAAACGGAAAAGAAACGTAAGAGCCTCAGCTATTCCGCGGTCAGTATGTCACGTAGAGAATCCATGAGGCTGGTGACTTCGTATATTGAGTCACATGAGCAGGGAGTGCTCCTTAAGTAACTGGAAGACTTTCTGTAATACTAATCCATAAAGACAGTACAGTGATGAGGTTCTAAATTACTTTGGCCCGATGAGCTTTCTTACGGTTTCTAATATGCGTATCCCCTTTCCGTTCCTCGTCATCGTCGTGTTACTTATCTCATCCTCACCTGATAAGTGAGGATAAATTCAGTGTAAAGAAGTTATGGCCATTCATTTGCTTGGTCGTAGTTCAGTTTTCCCGTACTCTGACAGTGTAGCAGAAGAATCAAATGCTCACATGTATAGGGTTGACCCCAGTCACGTTGCAACGTTATTGTATTTTCTAACTTAAAGCGCTTTTTTTTTTATTTCTTAGTACATGTATTACCTTTCATAAGTATTAATCTCTTAGTGTTTATTTGGTTACCTGGTCTTTATTAATCTACCTCTTAATTTTTTTAGGTCGTAAACCGTTCCCCGAGATCGGTGCTGACCTCTCCAAGCTTCGGTCGGCTGAGTCGGTCTGCCCTCAGCCATCTCCTGCAGAATCCTCTCCACATCTCGTCGGAAGTTATCCTCTTTGATGCACTGGTCACATGGTAAGCCTCTTGATCAAGAGTAAGACTTTCCTTCCTTTTGTAATGAGTCGTGCACCTGCGCTTATCTTGAAGATTTTCCATGTAGTCTCTTACAGGAAACTTTTGCTTGTTAATGGAACCCTCCCGCCGTCACCAGTATCCAACGCCTGACACTCACGCATGCATTTGGTGGCCAAAGGAAGCTCGCACTAGATAACCATTTCCTGAGCAGATCTTTAAAGCCAAGCACTTTGTCACCACCAACATGACAGTTGATTCTCATCCAGGTTTCCTTTAACCAACACCTTTTAGTTGTGCCCTCTCTGGCGCCGCCTTAACGGTCAAATGAAATTAAACGTTGGTCGGACTTAGAGCCTCTCTTATTTGCGTGCTTTTTGTAGTTGCCATTATGCACCAAGGCTTTTTCTCTAAGCTCTCTGCTTTAATGCCAGAATCTGCATTCACACCGAAATTACAGGCCCGGGATTTATTCCCGCAAATCTGTAAAGTTTTTACCATTGCAACAGAGATCTTAACCTGTAGATACGGTTGGATTGGCCTGCACCCTTCTGAGCATGCTATTGTTTCGTTGCTTGTGCATGTTCTTGTTCTAGCTTATTTTGAGGATTCAGCCTGACGACTAGCCATTAATAAGGCAACCACCAGTCATAATCTGAATTGCCATCCATGAAACCTTCCTTTCATTTTTAATAAGTCCCTGTTTTCTGCACGTGTAAAAGCTTGTCCGTTATTTGCTGTATATTGCCAGCAGTTAATATCAGATCCAAAATCCAGTTTACTTACTTTTCGGTTATATCTCCAGTGAGACCCAAAGTTGAGTTATTCGCGCATTGTACGACCTCGAGATCAAAGTTTTGGACAAAGTGCAAACAAAAATATGCATGTCCATGCAAATTAAATTAATCGTGAAATTTTTTCCCGCAAAGCTATTGTGATATTAACAATCTTTTGAAGGCTGCCACCTTTTGCAGAGTGGATGACACTTGTCAATCATCTGTTCAAAATCTACAGAGATAAAAATGATTGGGATTCTCTTTTTGCGGTAGCAGAAATAACAGTAAATTTTTTGTAGTTTCCTTTAAGGAAATCTTGAAATGTAAAATGAACATCTAAGTCTTGATGTTTCCTTCTAGTTACATTACCATTATCATTGCTGACATGGTTGAGATGTAATTGTTTACCAAGTTGATTTTCATGGAAATATTTTCCAGTATATTATTGTAATTCCAGGTTTTGCTTTGATGTACACTAACTTAGAATGTGTTCTCTATGCATGCTGTGATTGCATGTTGCTTCCGGATCCCAGTAATTGAAACTTGTTAAGATGATCACTGGCTGCGTTTGATAACGGTATGGATAACCCTGAATCTGTAAACAGTTGGCAATGTCCATTAGAGTGAGAAAATCACTGCTAAAATTTTATGCTAGTTCTAGATCTTTATCTTTTTAATTGTAAAATTTAGCTGAATTTTAGCGAGGTTAATTCAGCACGATACCCTCTAACTATAGCAGCAACCTTTCTTTGTTAATAGAAAATAAGATGTGCCCGTTTAAAATATCTAAAACCTGCTTTCCCATGCACTGAAGGTTGCTATTCCAAGTCTCCTGTGCTTGCATTTTGTTTGATTGGGCCACGGAAGATTATGAGTTCCTGACAATAAACTTATCGGATATTTGAAAGAACCCAAAATACCTAACTTCCTCGTCATTCCCCAGGGGAAAGTGCCAGCCCAACTCATCAAGTCTGCGGGAGGAGATCAAGGATTTCCTATCCAAAGTCAGGTTCTTGGTGATGACTACCGACGAATTCGTGGAACACGTGATGCCTACCGGCGTCCTAACGCTGGAGGAGATGAGTGACATCCTGATGAACATCAAGCTGCTGACCAACATCCCTTTGCCATCTCTCTGCAGCAGCATCAGGGAGAAACGGAAGCTCTACGTCGAGAACCTCATGAGGACTCTCACCCTGACCACCATCCACCGCTTCCCCAAGCAGAAGAGAGGAAGCTCTGGGTCCCGTCAGAGCATCCTCGTCCACAACACCCACGAACAGATCCTCCTGATGAACTTCAAGACGAATGTCAACATCCAGCTGGGAAGGATAACCTGCAAGGCTCTCAATCCGACCTCTGGCGGCTGTCTGGTCGCCGTCAAAGACGGTGACGGCGAGGTCATTGATAGTGGCACATCCGACGGCCACAAGTACGAGGTCTATTTCGACACCCCAATAACGATTGAAGCCAACATCCCCCACAGCGTCACGGTGTGCATGGAGGGTCACTGGCCCAGGGGGGAACTTGGAGAATTCAAAGCCGCCGACGACGACATTGAGGCGGAAGGGAACATCGCCTACACCGAAGGAAGATCTGGCACAGTTCTTCTTCATTATTGGTCTTTCAATTGAGTTACTCTCTTGGCAAAGCATTTCAGTGTTTTTTTCCCACATCTGTGATTTCGATACCAAAAATAGGTTAAGCTTATTTATTACTTTCTGGTATTATTTCGTTCTGTGAATAATTTGCTAGACTTGGAGAAAGGGTTCTTAAGGCTTAAGTAATGCAGCGAACAGTACTCTTTTTCGGCCATAAGTTATACGGGCTTACAGCAGCCATCTTTGCTGTTCTTTATGAATTTTTGTTCCTGTGAGCTTCTGATTTTGTAAAACAATGACCTGTTTATATTACACGCTTAAAGTTTATCCCATTATTTATACTGTAGCACTTTTATGCAATAAGGAAAAGAATGACACTGTCGCACAATACTGACATTTACCTTGCCTTGCTCAGACACGAGAAACGGCTCAAGAAACCTGTACTCCATTGTAAGAAGGTTTCAGATTAATTTAATTTAGCCAATTTTGACAATCTAATTTGTTTTTATTAATATTACTATTATTACATATTTAGATGACGATGCAGTGGCTATGAAGCTTTGGAATTTTTTTTAAACTCCAATGAGAAGGTGAATATGACAATAAATGCTTGTTTTGCCATTTTCTGAAGCCATTCCCACTTAGTGAAAACGGCATATTGATGAAAATTATCATTATCATCACTACTGAGAACTATGCACGTGTAGCATCTGTCGTTCTTATTCCTTTACACAGAGATGATGAGAATCATCATCCGCGAAGCTCAAACGATTGTCTAACATTAGAGTGATATCATATTTTATAACGAGATCAATAATTCAGTTTTAATTTCCGATATATAGAATCATGATAACCATTAATAGAAGTAGATTTGACGTTTAAGGTAAACTCAGTAAACTCTCTCTCTCTCTCTCTCTCTCTCTCTCTCTCTCTCTCTCTCTCTCTCTCTCTCTCTCTCTCTCTCTCTCTCTCTCTCTCTCTCCTTTAAATATACCGAAGTTTTCAGTTGTAAACTTTAAGCTTAAAAAATATTTGTTTTAGTTCAGACTTTTAGAAATTCATTCAGCATATGAAAATAATTTTAACTGGAAACATTTATTACCTTATTATCTACCAAAATATTGATAATTACTTTGCCTCCTCTTTTGTATTACCAACATTAATTTTCTCTCTATACCAATGACGTCATTTTGAATATTTTCGAACCGAACGATCTGCAAATTGAAAATCTCCTGTTGATTATAATAACCGATGTTACATATATAATCGCCCTTTTGGACTTTGTAATAAGGCTCAAATTCCAAACCAACATTCGGTCTCTAGTGGTCCAGTATTGACCTCATTACTAAATTTACCCAGCGTTATATCGTCCAAAAGTCAGGACCCCCAAAATAACCGAAATTATAAACACAGAAATTAAGTGAATCACTTAATTAAAAATGTACTGATAATAGGCAGCCACGTATTGCTACTGCGTCAGTTACTGGTAAATATTTATTGTTTGTGTTTTAACCGTATGCTTAAGATTTTCTACTGTATGATATAAAACAAGAAAAGACTGATGATCAATAGATACATCATCTAATCTGATGCATATATATATATATATATATATATATATATATATATTATAATTAATTTATATTTATATATATACATATGTATATATATATAATGTATATCTATAATATGTATGTATATATATATATATATATATATATATATATATATATATATATATATATATATATATATATATATATATATATAATATATATATATATATATATATATATATACATACATATTATAGATATACATTATATATATATATATATACATATGTATATATATAAATATAAATTAATTATAATATATATATATATATATATATATATATATATATATATATATATATATATATATATATATATATGCCCACACATAGTGTAGGTATTGATTTTGATATGTAGATAATAAATAAACCTAATGAGAAAGTAGTGTTTTTATGGAGCTGACGCCTTAAAAACACGACATATAAAAGGTGTATCATTTTGTAGGATTAAGTTTTATATATTTTACCTAATTTTATCTAACTTTGTTGTGTGTTTCTATTGATCATATTTTCTGTAATATACAAAATATTGATTATCCTTTTTTACGAATAAGGAGTGTAATTAGTTATAAGTTATCCGTTCATTTTTCAGTAATATACATTCCAGCAGACATTTTATGTATATTGTATATATACATATATGTATATCCAATTACATATTTCCCTTGGTGAGGGTAATGAAAAGAAATGACGTCCTTATACAGATGAATTTCTATTTTACACTTCCTTGCTTTGCTCATTTTGTATTTATATTTAATACTAAGTCCAATTTCAAAAGATTAAAATTTGCAAATCTTACTTTATGGGCACTGACAAGAAACGCATAAGATCGTTACCTCTGGACTCAAGAAAAATAATGAAAAGGAACTTGGTTAGTTACGTGGTGGAGATAATGTTGATGGTAAGGTCATAAAATGGCTTGATAACATGTTGAGGTTAATGTCCTCTCGGAAATGATATCCATATAATCGAAGTACTTTACTCATGAAAAACTAACGGTGATATCCCGAAACTGGTCTGATAACAAAGTCAACTGCATCGCCATCGTGTAATGTTCACAAGATAACCTAGAGTCATAAGGAGAGAAAAATATGGGAATACTTTGATCTTATTATTATTATTATTATTATTATTATTATTATTATTATTATTATTATTATTATTATTATTATTCAGAAGCTGGACTCTATTCAGGGGTTATTGACTTGAAATTCAAGCTTCCAAAGAATATGGTGTTCATTTGAACGAAGTAACAGAACGAAGCGAAGAAGGAAACACAGATAGAAGAGATCAGTTATTAGAAAAGAAAAGTAATTTAACAAATGAATAAATAAATAGATAAAAATGCAATTGAATGATTAGAATACAGGGAGAATTGTTTTAGGGTAGTAATGCGTTGCATCTTCGCTTCAACTTTTGGGGTTCGAGTTGCGCAACATCCTCAGGGAGACTGTTGTTTGGTCCATATAGAATATGCAGTGAACTTGATGACTGATTTAATTGCAGTGCATAGGAGATTACTGCATGTTTTATGTATTAAACTCCTCAGTTATCGGAACTTATCGCAAGCGAGGAAAAGGGGCAGCTGAGTTACGCCCTGAAAGATAAAGAGTTCAGCGAGTAAACTTTTTTTTTTTTTTTTTTTCTTTTTTTTTTTTTTTTACAGATTAGATATACCACGTCACCTCCTTCGCACGTCGGAGGCTAAGGTTTACAGTGCCGGCAGTGCACCTCGCGTGGTGCACTTAGGCATTACATAAGGTTCTTTGCAGCGTCCCTTCGTCTCCAGCTGCAACCTCTCGCATTAGCTTTACTATACCTCCGTTCATTTTCTCTTTCTTCCATCTGACTTTCCACCCTCTCTAACAATTGCTTCATGGTGCAACTACGAGGTTTTCCTCCTGTTACACCTTTCAGACCTTACTGTCAGTTTCTGTTTCACCACTAAATGACCTCACTGGTCCCAACGCTTGGCCTTTGGCATAAATTCGAAATGCATTACAATCCAATGTCGATCTGCGTAATTAATATATAAATTGCAAATTCACGTTAAAATTTTAGCTTTTTTGAAGATTGCCCACAAATAGTGTGAAGAAATGTGACAGAAGGTAGATCTCAGTGTTTGATCTATTCAAGACTTTGGAATTCCTCTACAGTAGCTCTGTTTTCCGAATAATTTCCTGGAATTCCATACCTGTACCTGTGGTCCCTGGATTTTGAGATTTTTCTTTACATACGAATAAACGTCTGTTTAAATGCGGTTTGGCAGGTCCGGTAATATTTTTTATTACTTGATCCAGAAAATTTTATTACCTGATCCAGAAAATAAAAGGACCAGAACGGTCCTTTTATTTTCTTGAAATGTATTCATGACTTCCATTTGATTTTTATTAGCTCAAATGGCATCAACTGTGTATCCAGTGTCGATGACAGCAGTACGCCTGCCCTAGTTTACAGAAATCAGTCAGTTAGTCAACTACTTTTAGTTCGTCGAATTAAGAAATGAAAATCTAAGATTGATCTTCTGGCATTTCGGGTACAAAACTAACAAATCGAATTGTGATATTTCAGCATGTTAAACTGAGCCAAAGCTATACGCTGTTCTTATTCATGACGGTTTTGCGTGCCAGAAAAAATCTGATAATACCAGCATCTTGTATCGAAATTCAGAAAACTACACAAAGAACGTGTTATATATATATATATATATATATATATATATATATATATATATATATATATATATAGAGAGAGAGAGAGAGAGAGAGAGAGAGAGAGAGAGAGAGAGAGAGAGAGAGAGAGAGAGCGATACATACGTTCTGGAGGGCGGATATCCTGTGTGTATGTGCACTTCTGCACTCTTTCATGCAGTTGCTGTATTCTTGTATTAGTGCACACGGTACTGAAATACAGAATCTGCGAGAATGCAGACAGTCAGTAGCGTTCAAACAGCGTCCACAACGATACCGCTTGATCCCAAATGGTTGATCAGTTCCCTTTCAATAGTGCTAGTTTTAATCTTGAACCCTCCGTGGCAATTCTGCTACCAAGGCATTCGTTACGATAAGAAATTTCTTTCTGAGAAGAATCGGTGATAAGAAGTCGATGACGGAATGGAAAGATACGGTTATTTTTCCTAGAGTGAGCTCTTTCTCTCCTCAGCCATACCAACCCTTATCCCTGCCCGCCTCTCTCTCTCTCTCTCTCTCTCTCAGTACATCGATTTCAGTATCTATTCTTTGTCTGTTTCTATAACTTCAGTTGCTTTTACCCCTCACTGAAGTTTTCAGAGAACCACTCACCCCCTCAGCCATCTTCGAATCTGTAAACGTTTTCCTTTTTTTAACCTCCCAAGCATGGAAATAATTTTATACAACCACTATTCTGGTCACTCAGTTCCTTGATAATTCTGCTTTCCTTCATGAGCTCTTCTGTTCTGTTACTTTTGGAAAGTAACGTTATCTTTGCAACAAAATATTAAATGGAAAGACGAGGCGTCAAAGCCCAATATTTCGAAAATTATGCGTTTCTGGAGTTTCTAGTGCCATTGAATGCACCACGAGAAAGCCTCTCTCGTAAAACCCCATCTATTTACTATCCATTGCAAAATAGACTTGATGTACCTCTCATCTTGTCTTCAGACATATGTGGTTTCAGCTGCCATAAGGTTCTTACCAACTCTGGAGTAGGCTATGCTCCACTCCCAAAAGATGCTATAGTCATAAGAGTGCTGTGTCACTTTTTTCAGTTGAAGCATTTTTTTTTTTTTTTTTTTGCGTTCTACCTTATACTGAATACATTTCTGCTAGGATAAAACTCAAACCGGGTGTCTGAAATCAAAATAAGATTCAGTTTCTTAATATGACGGTAGAGAATATACAGGTCAACTTTATTCTCACATGAATTTTATTTTTGTGAATTATTGATCCATCGGTGGATTTTATAACATCGACTGAAGAATCGAAGATGAACTTCTTTATGGTCTTTTTTCATGGTGCTATTTTAAAGCGTATGGCGTTACATGTTGACGACGTTAGAAAAAAATAGGCTTCTACAGCAAAGGGCCGCTTTTCAGCCAAATTTTTGGGCGGCTTGCAAATGGCCGTATATTGCCATTTTGCCTGCCTGTTGGTTAGTTGCTTGGCAACAGAAGGAGAAGTCTGGGTAACCCTCGAAAAAAACCCAAGCTCTCTATAATCATTAAGTTTGTCGTCTGAACTTTCCCATTTAGTAATTATGTGCTAAATTGGCTCTTCTGCTGCAGCCAGAATAATAGGGTATTTTAAGCAACAACATTGACTTTTTTGCCAATGTGCACCAGTCTGGAAATTCACGTTCTCTGCAGTTCCTCTTTGCATGATCAAACCATTCATAGAGTTTCTCTTTGTAACAAACCATTAGCCAGTTAATGATCCATTCTGTACATAAACAAATAAACACACTAAGAGGCGCTTTCATTGCAAATGAGGGCTCGTTTCCTGTTTTGGGACCGAGGTTCGCGTGCGTTGAAGTTAACTACCGGTTCTCAGCATCATGAATCTGAGCCTCAGCGTGACTCCAGACCAGACGTGGCGTGAATGCACACGCGACGTATTCAGTAAATGAGAAAACGTTTCTTTTTCATTTATGCCTGTTTAATCGTTTACCATTTTCCCTTTTTTATGTTGTCCTAATAGGAACGTTTGGGCTTACGTATTTACTTATCTGTGATTTTATTCATTTAACCATTTTCCTCTGTATGTGCTCAAATTGACATTTGTCTACGAATTTGTGTATTTCTTTATATATTTACGTTTCATTCCTTCACTGCCATGTTTTTCTCATATTTTCACAATAGACTGTCTAACAATTCTCCCTTTTGTGATCAAGTGTAAACCCCTTGTTAATGCCCGCACAGATTACAGTTTGCTGTGCCGAAATTCTTTTCTCTTTCCCACGGTACTAAGGACAAAATAGACTACAGCATGAACGCCCAGCAATTAAGAACGTGAACACTTTGTCAGTCGGTGGTAATACCAAAGTACTGCGGAGACCCTGCTACAGCATGGAAGGTTATTACAGTTGTGTTACATGTTAGGCTTTACGGACTGCTCCAGGAGCAAGAGCCCGTGCTGGCACAAGGCCAACTTAACCAACATTATCAACACTGCTGCTATATAAGACTAATGCGTGGGGGTATTGTAAACATTTACCGGACCCCCTGCTCCCCTCCACAAGCGGTGATTAGCAACCATGATTAGATGTGATAAGATAAAAGAGAGGGCAGTGAATTTTTATTGTGCTGTGATACTTCTCGTGTAAAGGATGTATGGAGAGGGGTTTTGTAGGTGTGAAAGGAATTTTTTTTATTGTCGTTTTTGTTCTGTTAAGATATTTTTCAGAAATGGTGGTAAGTTTTCCGCAAATTAATTTGACAACCTTGCACACAAAGATGCGATTTTTGTCTATGTTGAAAACTTTATATACAGTAGGGGAGAAATGCGTGTGTTGTGTGTGAATCAATTTGACAGTCATACCTGAAATGTGACAGAAGCTGAAATATATACAAACTCCCAAAGTAAGACGTATTCACTTAAGTACTCAGAGATATCACAGTCAAGCAATGCAGATGAAACACTACACAATACCAAAACACGTGTGATGCATTTTATGTTCAACCCTTAGAAAGGAGACACGAATGACTAGGAACATGATTGGTGAATAATAAAACTAACGACAAATTTAAAAAATTGTAGGAATAATTTCCTATACAAGTGGCTGCAACATATAAATAAAGCTTGAATGTCTGACATATGGTATCTTGATAGGATGTGACTGCCAGGAAGGCACCTGGCGTTGGCGTCGCCAACAGGTTTCCTCAGAGGAAAGGCGGATAACAACTGTTAGTATCATTCACCCACCGATCGCGGGTATCGCGCAAGTCTCTCAGCCCTGCTACTTTGTGCAAGGTGTTGCATAGGTTACAAGTCCATGGAAGTTCGTCCTTGACTTCCCAGAAGCGCCGCCACTGCAGGTAGCGCAGATAGGAAACGGGGTTATTACTCAGGTAAACCAAGTATTCTGCCAGTGCCGAAACGTTCTGAAAAGACTGGGAGTTGATGTAAGAACCTGGTGGTAAAATCTTGTCGTAGTCCCTTCCTCCATACACGATCGGCACCATCCCGTACTGCATCGGCCTCCACAGCTTCTCGGTGCTGTAGTCATCGCACAGAGAATTTTCCAGAGAAAGATAAAAGAGGTGAGAACCCGTAAGCCAGCGATAGCAGTATCTATCAAAATGGTTCCTGCCGCACTTCAGCTTGCCGCACCTTCCGATGGTCGTCACGTTCACATGTTTTTGCAGGGCTGCGACGAAATTCTCTCTTCTGGAGGCTGTTGGGCAGTGGCTTGCCATCCATGAGGCAATTCTGGGACGCAGTGCCCACCTCACTTCCTGCTCTGTAAAGTGGAACTTATTTGTGGTTTGCTCGTCCCCTTGTGCAGCGTGGCTGGTGCTCCCTGCCTTACTCCGAGAGGCATCGCCTGATGTCTGAGGTGTCTGCTGGAGTTCTCGCATTAGATTCTCACTGATGTTTAAAGATCCATTAACTAATTCGTATTTCAATAATATTTCCTGAACGACCTTTTCCTTTTGACTCAAAATTATTTTGTTCTGCATAGATCTTTCCTTATTCATCATATCATCATAGATTTTTAGATGTTCAATATACTTCTGGTAGGTCCTGTTTGATATATCAATGTTGATTCCTTCGATTATGGGACATTCGACAGAATCGTCCAAAGGCCTCAGGGCGGTATTATCTGTTGATATGTTACTCAGATGATGATAGGACAGCGTCAGATTGAAGTGACTCCCTTTTTTTTCTGCTGCTGACCATGCTCCCAGGGTTTGTTGACCTAAAGGCGGTGCCTGGAAAGTCAGAGATGTAATAAATGAATAAACGGTTTTGTAATTTGACTAAAAGGTAAACATGATGACAGGCTTTCCAGCACTTTCAAGCTTTAGATAAGCACTTTGTTACATTAAGAATTTCTCTAGCTTCTAATATTCTAAATCATTAGGATTGTAGAGAGGGAAATGCACGCTTTTATGATCAGTTTCCATTTTAGAAATCATGCATTTTTGATGCATAATAATGCAGAGAAAAATAAGCATGAAAGACTCGTGCAATAAACTCGGCTCACCATACAGAAGAAATGTAGCGTATATTTTCAAGTAAATGCATAGGTAAATGAGTAAATGAATGGAGGTACCTCTAACTCTAGCCTGACCCAGAGTTGGTGTGGTTTTCGAGGAGGAAGATCTCCAGGGTTGAAATCAAAACTAAAAAACATCACAGCGTCAGCTTCATTGATTCGTTTCCTGGATTCCTGGTAAGTCCATACAAATTCGCACCTGTGTCAGTTAAGTGTAGGTAGTTAATGATAGTGATTTTTCTTGAATGTCTCTCGGACATGCTAATAGAAATGAAGAAGATGCTGAATGTCCATTAGAATGTAAAATAAAATTTCACTCGTTTATATTCACTAGAATGTCAATGTAAATTTACACTTGGTAAGAGTAAAATCCTTACAGTGATCTCATAACTGAGAAAATTTTTTGAGATTTTAAAGGACCCATTCCCTTTTGTCGAAGAGTAGCAGTGCAGATGTGTAATGAATTCAAGTCATTTACATAGCCGTTACTGGTTGCCATTTTATTACTCTCATATTTAGGACTGTTAGAGAATTTGAAAGCTATGTTGGTGGGCATGACCATGAGAAGTGTTTTGATATCTGGTAAATTACCAATGAAGTGCTTCACTTCTTACTAAAATATTCTTTGCCCTTCCACTTCGAGTCTATATCTGCTATCTTTCCTAGTAGCGCCAGGTAATAGCAACCACCCAGTGTCCCTTCTTCATGAAGCAATGATCCTTTCATGATTTAGGAAAATTGCCACATCGACCAGTCTCTCCTATTGGCCTCAACTTCCTTTTGCGCATGAAATAACCTGCAAAATAGTCTATTTTGCAATACAGTGGACCCCTGCCTATTCGCGATTCCGAATTTGCGGCTTCACCTATTCGCGATTCCGGATTTGCGGCTTCACCTATTCGCGGATTCCTCTATGGACATATATACTCATTATTTGTGGAAAATTCGCCTATTCGCGGTATTTTTCATAGAGAAATATTCACAAATTACTGTATTTTCTTATAATTTTCGTGACTCAATGCTCTTTTTGTGATAAAACTATTAAAATATTCAGTATAAGGATTTTTAGAAGGTTTTTTGGTGTTTTGAACTATCAAAATAGGCAGTTATAAGCATTTTTAGTGGGGTTTTAAGTATTTGCAGATTTCAGCTATTCACGGGGGATAGTGGTATGCTTTCCCCCTGAATACTGGGGGTCGACGGTATTGTATTTGGTTTACACTCCTGTTTTGACAGATTCTCTCAAAGTATCTGCTTCTGAATATCTTTTTTTTTTTATTTTTGCATTTCTTGTATCATATGAAAGAATAAAAATCAGAGTGGATAGGTTATCTTTGCTGAAACAGCAGAGGAAAAGAAAGGAAATGGTGAATAAAGGTAATTCAGAAGCACTCGCGCCACTTTTGAGAATTTGGAAACCAAAACTGGAAAAAGAACCCAGCAAATATTTATTCTGTTTAACGGTTTCTGAGGAAGAAACAAAAAGTTGTAAATAATAATTATGTTATTGTTCTCATAAGTTGCGAGAAGTGAATGTAGAGAACAAGGCAAAAAATGAAGGGCTTGAGTGAAAAGAACAATGGAATAGAGGAAGCAAATGCAAAAGAAAGAGATAGCGAAAGGGGTTTGAAAGACAAAAGACACTTGGTGATGATTATGCGCGGGAGAAGATAAATGCAGTGAAGATGGAAACGAAAAGAGATGGGGAGGAATGGGGATTAGTGTAGAAGACGTAAGTGAAGATTGAGGGAGAGATGAAGTCCAAGATGAAGAATTGAAAGCAGATTGTTGAGGATTATAACAAAGTCAAGCTTCGTAAACGAAACAAAAAAATTGTTGACTTGCAGCAATAAAATATAAAGAGGAAAGGTGATTCAGTAAACGGGCAAAAATAACAAAAGTTTTGAATTAAAACTCAATAAAGGTTCATAACTGCCTAATAGAAAATATTGCAGTAATAAGGGAGGATGTATACTAAACTAATCAGATAAAAAGATATTACTAAGAAATTACTGTCGTAGATACAAGTAAAAGCAAATTAAAATAAACATAACCACATACCAACAATCTGACACCTGCACTACAGTTTATGTAATTAAGATCATGTATTTATAGCCTCATTAAATCTGTTGATTACTTCCTAGTCATTAGTTAAAACGCTTTTGCTGGTTTTCACAGTAATGGGCTGTAATGCATAATTGCAGGACAGTAAAATTATTTCTGGCTTTTAAAAAGGAATCGGTAATTATCAGTTTCAAAGGAGCTCCGTTTGTTTCAGATGATGGTATATGTATTCTTGGACGTGCTTTATACATTATGGGTTATTTATAAATCCAAATTCAGTGATAATACTTAATGTAACGTGAATTAGGTGATAATTTAAAAAAAAAGTTCTTTTTCACAGCGGTACTCGTGTGGGACGATCAAGTGTGCATTAAATCTTTATCATACCTAATGAAAGCGTCACGAAATTTTTCTGCTGTTGTAAGTCTAAACGGTATTCCGAATTTTAGTGAATTTCAGTTGTTCGAAAGACGTGTTAGTGAATGATCTACAGTAACATAAATAATATAATTTAAAGTAAAATAATGCTACTTGTTGACTATTATCTTTATTATTATGGAACTAATACAAAAATCTTTAAAATGAGTGTAGCATCTTGTTTTGCTGGGCCAGAGTGACAGAAAGGACTCTTCAAAGGATTCTTGTGTGTGCAGGCATAGGATGTATATTCGTATGTATCCTGCTCGTATGGAAGTTGACTGCAGGTGTTATATCAACTATGCTTTATCTAAAACAAAGAGCTCTCAGGATTTCTATTCTATCCCAGCGAGCTTGTGAAAGGATAACAGAATACTTTGATTTTTGATCTGGTCAGTATTCAAATGCCTAAATATCTAAGTGTTCGGATTATCACGAAATCATGGACACTACATTTGAATTAGTTTAGCGAAGTAGAATACTTTCAGAGAATACTGCCAACAGTAGACCAATACGAGTTTTATTGTATGTTACTGTTTTTTTTTTTTTTTTTTTTTTTTTTTTTTTTTGTGGGGGGTGGGGGCGACCGGTTGGTGTCCAGCCCTACAGTGCTTTCCGTCTTTTTCTTGTGGTATGTTCGCTTTGACCTTTTCCTCCCAAGATGGTGACCTTCTCTAACTGTATTTTGCTCATCTGAAAACAACTTGTTCTGGCCAGCCCAATGACTGTAGAGATTCGAGTTGTTCCGTTTAGCTAAACTGCTTTTTTAAAATCCCAGTAATCCAGACAGAATGAAAATAACGAGAAAAACATTATTATAAGAAAGATTTAAAAAAAAGGGGGGGTATGAACTTCTATACCTCCAGAAAGCGCATCGATTTTCGCGAAGTTTTGAATAGTTTGCCATGAAATTCCAATATCCCCAACTCCCCCAGAAGGCCGTCCAAATGACGACCACCTTTGGGGCTACGGATGAATTTTGGTACTGTTGGACACATGGCTCCTCCTTCTCATCCTCTTTCTTTTCTGTCAGGAAAAAGTTAAGATTTTCATTTTGCCTCAGTAAACGCTGTCTTTGTTTATATATCAATGTCACTGGCAATCACAACACAGCGACATTCTGCCTCTTTTATTACTGCAAGGAAAAATAGAGAATTTAAATTTCTTTACCACTCAGTCATTGTTAGGTAACACTTGCGACCAATCATCCATTAGAGAATCTACGACAAGGGTTTCCTTTAACATTAAAACCAATTTTACATAAAGTATATTATCAGATGAACTTTAAACATTATAATTCGATTGACTCCTTCAGTGATTGTTGGTGCATTAGCTGATTGAGGAACCACATGAGCATGTTTTTACTTCAGTTAAGTTTCCTCATCACCCTTTAATTACATGGTACAATTAAAGTGTGTGACTGCATCAGGAAATTAACAGATTGACTAGTACTTGCATTGATTAACTACTTTGTTGATTACTGGCGCATCTTCTGAATGAGATCTTGTGTGTCTATTTCGACCTTAATTTTGAGATGCAACGGCACTCCTTAAGTGAATCTCTGTAAGTGAATTTTAATGCGTTGATGTCTAATACCTTAACTACCAGCAGTTGGTATCATTTTCAGAAAACATCATCTTGGAGACTTCAGATTTCAAAATAGAAGATAATTTCTCCTTCATGTTAATTTATTATTATGTCTGGCAAAGCACAGAAGTGGGAAATAGGTCCTTGAATCCCTAATGGTAATTATAGAAAATGATGTTATGACTTGTTACTGTTTTATACCCAAAACTATTTTCTTTGCGAAAATTTGGGTTTACTGAAATTTTGAATAAGAACGTCTCTGAGAGATATATTTTGACTGTACGCAAAAAAAAATATGAAATATTTATCTATGTTACAAAAACAAAAGAAATGATTTAGTGAAATACATTTATTTTCGTTCTCGTGCTTCACACATTTAAAAAAATTAGTAAGAATTGGACTTGAAAAAAGATTTTTATCTTTATTTCAGGATTGACCCCATATGTGAAAAATTTTCATAACGCCATCTTACCTGACCTCGAAAAACTTGCAATCAGTAAATGGTCAAACCTTCCCAGGGTAAGGGATTAAACTCATGAGATTAGATGATGTCAAACTAGTATTTGGAATTAAACCATAGCAGTATTTGGAATTCTGCCATAGCAGTTTTTGGGATTACGCCATAAGCGTTTCTGGAATTATGCCTCGTTAGTATTTGGAACTGGCGTATTTGAAAATATGGTTTAGTAAGATTTTACCTAATATAAGGCCTTCAAAAGAGTAGGCTCGTTTATTTGGAAAATAAAGTGTTTGTATTAGAGAAAATTACAATAGAAAAATTTAGTTTTTAAAGACTCTCTTAAGAGTTTCCCAATGAATTCCCTGAATGAATATAGGCATTTATTTGAAATTCGGTCATTTAATTGTATTCTTCAAAGGTGAATCAAAGGCCAGTTATAGTCTTTTTGCGGTTGTGCATTTCCATTTATGGGTCATAAAAAGTGAAAGTTGTGACGTCAGATATGAACTCAGAGGCCATGTAAATTTAAGAATTTGTTTGTAAATCATAAAAAATTTTTGGATTTAAAAACCGGAGAAACCATTCTGCAATTGTTAAGAAAATTAGCTAACTTTCATCTTTGAAGATGCCTCTATAATTGTCTAAAATATTGCTCAAACTTACAAAGGATTTCGTTTTAATCGAACTCTAAAAACATTCTAGCCATAGCAGAAACGTATCCAATTGGCCTTACCTGAATCATCTCTTAATCTTCCCTTCTGACTGGTCGTCCCAGCGACGACGGGAGATTGATTGGCATCTGCGCGACGAGGAGGTGGCATGCGATTTTTCGGTATTCCCAGCTGGTCTCCAGCTGGCTTCCAGGAGTAGATTTTATAGGGTGAGTATATGAGGTACAGCGGCAGCAAGGTCAGGATGAAATACCCTAAAAATTTCACTAGACTAGTTGTGGGTTTGAGATTCGCCATTAGTCCCCCTTTGAAGGAAGAACAGTTGTTGATGTTGCTGAAGTGTGGAACTCAGTTGAATTTATAAGGCTTGCGTTCTTGTAACCCGCAACCCACAATAGGAGTTTGGTACGAGCCGCATATGAGTCACAGTTAGACCCAATTGGCCAGTTAAGTACTGTATCTGAAAAGGAGAGACAAAACCACCATAATCTCTACGTGTATTTATTTACCTTCACATCTGTTCATGACAAGGTGGAACTTGATGTCCCGTGATAATATAAGTTTTCCTCGATAAAACAGATGTTAAAGGGGTACATCTGCTGCTCATTTTTTTAAAACTGGTGTCTGAAATAATTTACTCGACTGCTGTGGTTACAATGTCAAGTGTAATTACGCAGTTTATGTAATTCGACGAAACTTGCACCTGATAAAGATTCCAGTGTGCTGATTTTCAGTTTCTTATATCTTACCTCATCTTTGAAGTAGCACAAACCTCTACATTTTTTATGAAAATGGGCATTGTCAAACTACCTAAACATCCTGAGTGTCTGTCAATTTTCCCAGATGTGCATTGTTTCTCTCTTTCAAAACTGATGAAAAGTTTTATGAATCGACCTCAGAGTTGGAACATCAAATCAGAGAGGGCCGTTTCTCACCTTCCTCGAGTGGTCACTGGTCTTAAGAATCCAGAAGGGCGACTGTCTATACTTTTAAGGCTCGGGAAACCCTGCAAGAGAAAGGTGGATTTTAAACGGTGTTTGGGAAACGTGTGCTGCTTGTGGGTATGCAGTTATTTATTAAGCAATTAACACAGTATGACTAAATAGTTCGACTTATTTTGGTGTCGCACATATCAATATATATATATATATATATATATATATATATATATATATATATATATATATATATATATATATATATATATATATATATATATATATATATATATATCAGGCATCAAGAAGGAGAACGTCAAAATGCCACAAATAAAAAAAAAAGCCAGAAAACGCGTTTAAAGTATTTTTTTTTTTTTTTTTCAACCGTAGAAACTTTAATTTTTAACTTAGAGACAACTTTTTTATACCAAATTGAAGCTTGAAGTCCCATCTTTACGACTAGTTTTATGCTGTGTATCGGATTTTATTTTTATTAAATATTCTCCGTAAAACTCAATCTATATAATTGTAACCACTTATAAATTACTTATTATTATTATTATTATGAAAACAAAAATTATCTATACATTAAAATAATCCTTCAAATATGCACCTAATAATTAATAAGTGTATTAAAAATTAACTGTTGAATAACGGATTGTAAATTGCAATTAGATGGATACTTGGTGAAGTTTTTTAATGAATATACACTTTAAAGTTTTATATTAATAACAATAGGTAAATTATTATTGTTAACAATGATGTAGAATGAGTCTAAATAATTAGATAATTATAGAAATTGAAATAACCAACAAATTTTAATGTTCATTATTCACTAATAGTTATCAAAAATTATGAAGTATTACTTTATTTTTTATGGCAGTCGTAAAGAGGGTACTTCTAGCTTCAGTTTAGGTGAAAAAATTCTCTGAATAGAAAAATATAGAGTCTACAGTTAAAAAAAACAAAAAAACAAACACGTTTTCTGGAGTTTGTAAATTTCCAGTTTTTTATTGTTGATTGCTTCAATTTATTCAAATTACTCTTTATAATGTTTAATGTGATTGTTAACCCTTTAACCGTTTAGTACGTATATATCGTATACGTACGTAGCGCGCCAGCGCTGCGTGAGCCGTTTAGTACGTATATATACGGTGAGCAGATGTTTTGACCGTTGCGTTTAGTACGTATATACACGATTGATTTTTCCCGCCTTCCTTTCAAGGTTAATCCTCTATAATATATTTTCTCTAGGTCCGAGGAAGTGTTGTTGATCATATCCAAACAAAAACACTTCCTCCCGAACACCCTCTTATCATAAATTTCCTGATTTTCTGTACCTAATGCGGGAATTCGCCATTCACTTGGCGACATCGCTATGTAGCGAGACATGACGCTAGGCTGGTTCGTTCTCTAACGCGGAATTTTGGTCTTTCGACGCAGAGGGTAGAAAGGCTATAATCCCATCTAATCCCGCTTAGTGTCTGGCGTGAGTCACCTTTGTTTTTCTTTTCCAGCTCTAGCGCAAATGAAAAACGATGAGTAATTGTGTTTTATTGAAAAAATGTACTCACTTGACTGTTTTATTACTTTACGATATGTTCGGTGATGGTGACTGAACTCCAGATGCGCTTCATTCTGAATAACGACCGAAAACTGTTTTGTTTATTTATTCTAAATTGCTAAAGTTGGCAATAATTGTAATTTATTTAATGAATTTAACTTTAGCATTTAATAAAAATTACTTCAGAAGCTGTGTATAATATCCTATGTCGCTATAGACATACATACGCATATACGAGTATATATATATATATATATATATATATATATATATATATATATATATATATATATATATATATATATATACACAACGTTCGAATAACTAATTGTCGTTACTTATGAATAAATTCTGGAACGCCACAGATCACAGGGTTAGATATAGAACGAACAAACTTTCATACATGAAACAACACACAAGTACCATAACCTGAATGAAAGTTATGTACAAGATTCTTGCACAAGAGACGATGCTGAAAATTCATCAGACAGTGAGAATGGTGAAGACGAACAGAGGGCTAACAAGGTAAAGACAGTAAATTGAGGTCTGTATATGATGATTGTGCACGGGTTGCCAGTAATTTCCGGGCCTAAGATTTCGTATTTTACAACAGTGGCAGTTTCATTACATCGATAAAAGAAAGTCTGAAAATAGATGAAAAAAAATTTATCGGTATCACCATTTTCTTATTCAAAAATTATCCTTTAGTCGTAGAGAGAGAGAGAGATAACTGTACGTAGCCTCGGCATTTACCCACCTCCGCCCATGATAGTTCATTGGTACGTTTGGAACACGCAGCTCTTATTATGAAATTTTTGTTATCACGCCGTGATTTATACCTCTTGATAGCTGAGTGGTAGAACGTCGAGGTAGAGTGAATTTGATATTAAGCGACATTTGTATCTTCATGATTTTATATAAATCACGGTGTGATAAAAATTTTTCATAATAAGAGCTGCGTGTTCCAAATGTACCAGTGAACTATCATGGCAGGAGTGGGTTAATGCCGAGACTAAATACGATTTCCCTGCTCGCGACGGGGTTGTAGAACGTCGACTGGAGTTGCTGGATAAGTATCTGTGTCGAGGGATCACGACCTGGCAGTACCAATCCATTTATCACCTACAAATTCCCCTTTGGTGATAATTCCCCCACTGGGGGTATTCCCGAGGTAGCGTGAATTTGAAATTAAGCGACATTTGTAGCTTCATGATTATATATATAGCCTATATATGTATATTATATATATATATATATATATATATATATATATATATATATATATATATATATATATATATATATATATTTACTTTTAAGGCATAGTTTTTCTCTAAGACAATTTTCATTGAAAGCAATTGCTTTCGTGGCATCAATGAGTTTTTTGCAGGAATCTTCATATCGTCGGAGTTTTTTCTGATTCTGAGGCGACAATCTTCGGTGAAGAACACATATTTCTTTGTTCTATTTATTGTTTTCTGTCACGACAACTGTTTCTACACTCTGTGGCATTTTCAAGTGACTACTGGTTTGCAATTTGGATTTACAATCATTTTGTCTCGACATGCGGAAAAAAAGTAGACCTGAGCTGTGACTGGTCCAGGGTTGATACCTGCAAAATATGTTTGTATTTTTATTTTTATTTTTATCTTATATTTTTATTTTTGTAAATATGATGTATACAGTATAACCATACTTTGTAAATAAAAAATTTCTTTTTATACATAGCTATTACGTATTGTTTTGTACCTGCAGTAGAATATCCATTTCGTAATTTCTATGTTATGCCTAAACCTTTCGACCCTAAAAGTGGTTCATCCCTTTAATCCCTGGACCAATCACAGCTCAGGTCTACTTTTCCATCCGCATGTAGAGACAAAATGATTGTAAATCCAAACTGTAAACCACCCACCAAAATCACCTTCATGCATCATAACAAAGTTTTCATACAACCTAACCATCTCACAGACTCATCAGCATAAAGCTACGGGCTGCTCTAGGAGCAAGAGCCCGTGCTGGCACAAGGCCAGCTAAATCTGAAACAACAACAACAAACTCTAAACCAGTAGTCACTTGAAGATGCCACAGAGTGGCGAAACAGCTGCCATGACAGAAAACAATAAATGGTACAAAGAAGTTTGTGTGTTCTTCATCAAAGATTGACGTCTGTGAATCAGAAAAAGCTCCGACGATATGAAGATTCCGGCAAAAAACTCATTGATGCCACAAAGTAATAGCTTTTAATGAATATATATATATATATATATATATATATATATATATATATATATATATATATATATATATATATGTGTGTGTGTGTGTGTGTGTGTGTGTATATGGGTGTATATTTATATATTTAGATTTATAGTGTTCATAGAAACACTGTACACACAATATGGGCGGCATTAGCTAAGTTTCCAAACTTCTTCCTGACTTATAATCCGACTACAGTTAATCTGCATTCATCAATTCGGGGTTCTTTAATCTCTTCATAAAATCCTAATTATCCCTCCCCCGGGCTGTCCAGAAGAAAGAGACCGTTCCTGGATAAGGCCGAGTTAACTTACAAATCTGCCATCATTTGAGGAGTCAATAACAGTGTTATTTTTTTTCGCATTGTATCATTTATTTTCATCAGTGAGTGTGGGCTAGATTACTGGGCATTAGTATAATTTATTTAGGTGATTAGAAACTAGATCATCCTCACCCTACCATTTGGTCAAAGCAGTTTAATGTATGATTTCAATTCTTCAGGTTTCGGTTTATTTTAAGTCTTCACGGTTGGATACGTAGAACAAGCGTCAAGCTGTTTTCCGTTTCAGACCTAGCATGGAAAGGTTTAATGAATCAAATCTGAGAAAAGTGGCAACCTCTAAAACGTACTATATACATGTTCGTGGTCAGTTTGGTTTGACTAGATATTTGTAATTGGCGAATATAGATATTTATAAGGTAGCGACGAAGGTGGTATTGACTGAAACGATCGGCTGTTGTTTACAGCTATAGTTACCTCCCACCCGCGGCGAATTTGATGGGCTTGATATTAGGGTCTTGAATTAAAACGAGTCCTTTTGAAAGATTCCAGTTTCTTCTTTCATTGATGATAGTCAGTTCGGAATTCCCTTGTTACACACCGTTATATTTTGTAAATAGATGCAGTAGCAACGATGAAGTAGTCGTTATGGGATATCATATTCAAAACCTTACCTTTTTAAGCGAGTGCACACACACACATTGTGCAAGTTAAATTATTTTTTTTATGTTTTAGCTTGAAGTTTTCCAAAAGGTGAGGATCTAGCAAACGTTATATTGCGCTAAGAAACACACACGCTGTGTAGAGACGGTAACGTGGACATTGATGAAATGCCACACGTAGATGTAAACACGCACACAGGCGTACAAGTAAAGCTTCCGTGATATGGTGAGGTGAGATGAAAAATCATTAATTCCAATAAATTAAAATGATCAAGTACTCTTTAGTAGTGTTCTTGAAATGGATTTATTTTGAAGAGCCGTCTTTAAAAAACGCCACATGTACTAAAGATGCAAACACAGGGTGTTGTACACAAACACAGTTTCCATGGTAGTCTTTACTCAGCGAACGAATTTCAATTCCGGTAGATTGTACAAGGCTAGGCTTTCAAACAAGATTACCAAACTTATGCCTTATATAACAGTTCATAACCATCTGTTATAACCAACAACTGCATACCAAAGAACTGACATATAACAGTTCATAACCATCTCTTATAACTAACAGCTGCTTACCTAAGAACTGACATAAACACCATCGCGTATGACGTAAACAAACTAATCTGGAAACATCAGTTTTGCTTTGTACATTTATGCACAAAATAAAAATAATATTTCCAGTAATATATGCAAATGGCTGATAATTGGTTTTTCACAATCTTACAATGATTGTATAACATGACAATAATACAGTGTACTCGTATATGGATTCAGTAAGTAAAATATCAGTTTCATGACCATTACCTTTATCCTAGATACAGCTTTATTATTATTATTGTTCTTCGCTGGGTGAGCGGGTTCCGTTCTCAGCTACCACTCTGTTGGTCGCGAGTTCGAATCTCCGACCGGCCAGTGAAGAACAAGAGGAATTTGTTTTTGGTGATAGAAATTCATTTCTTATTATAATGTGGTTCGGATTCCACAGTAAGCTGTAGGTCCCGTTGCTAGGTAACCAATTGGTTCTTAGCCACGTAAAAATAAATCTAATTCTTCGGGCCAGCTCTAGGAGAGCTGTTAATCAGCTCAGTGTTCTGGTTAAACTAAGATATACTTAACTTATTATTATTATTAATTATAAGATGAACCCTATTCATATGGAACAGACCCGCAGGGGCCATTGACTTGGGAAGAAGTAATAGGAGATAAAGGGAGATGCAGAAAGAAGAGATCTCACTTATTAAATAAGAACAAATAAATTAGTAAATAGATAAAAATATATTAAAAATGCAAGAAGGGTAGTGTTAGGGCAGCAGTGCATTGCATCTTCGCTTGAACTTTTACAGTTTCAATTGCACAGCCTCCGGCAGACTGTTCCAAAGTCCAAGGGTATGAGGAATAAAGGACCTCTGGAACTGAGAAGTTCTACAGTGAGGCAATTTACTGCATATTGGTGCTGCTGTTCAGCAAATCTGGTTGCTCTCGGCAGGGAAAGGGATCAGGGATCGATTGTGAATGTGGAAGATCTCTGTTAAAATACAACTTATGAAAAAGTGACAAACAAGAGGCTATCCATCGATGGTCCAAGTCATAACTGCCAGTATTAGGAAACAGAAACCTATCACCACGAACCACTCTATCTAAAAAAGATAAATCTCTAGCAGAAGCAGACATCCACACCAGCGAATAGTATCCTAGTAAAGGAAGGACGAATGACCTTAAACAGGATGCACTGATTTTATCATTGTTATAAACATATGGGGCCCTTCATAAAATACCTAACTTTCGTGTGGCATTTGTTGATACTTTCATTAGATGCTTCTCAAAAGTAAGATGTGAGGTCAAAAGTTACACCTAGAATAGTTAAAGCTTCAGACTCATTCAGCAGAGTCTCATCCACCTGGAGGGGAGGACGAGCTGTAAAATCTGTGCAAGATCTGCTAATCAACAGTGTTTTCGTTTTACTAGAGCTCAGCCTCATGCCCTACTGACTACACCATTCGCTGATCCACTCCATGTCACGACTGAGACTAAGGGCAGCTTCATTTCTCATAAGTAGAGACTTTACTACTGACACAAATGTTGAATCATGGGCATACCACAATCTTGTTTTTCAGTCCAATAACCATATCACTTGTACACACTAAAAATAAAAATGGACCAAGAACACTACCCTGTGGAACTCCAGATACAATAGGTATTGGTTCGCTAAAGATCCATCATCAGCAACTCGTTGCTGCCTACCTGTAAGGAAATCTTGAAGTAAACCTAAAAACATATCCACCCACACCAAGATTCTGAAGTTTATAAATAAGTGCCTTGTGATTTACTAAATCGAAACCAGCACTAAAATCTGTTCTAATTAACATACACTCAAAAACCTTATTAAAGTTCTCTTGCAAATGCCACGTCAAATGTAAAAGAGCATCGCAGGTACCTAACTGCATCCTATATGCATACTGACTATCAACAAACAATCCTTTAGATTCCACATACTTATATAGTGGCTTAAATATAAGTTTTTCTGCAACTTTGGAGAGCACAGGGGAACAGAAATTGGCCTGTAGTTACTGCTGTCTGTTAGATATGCCATTCTTTGGAACAGGCACTGTATTGCTAAGCTTGCGCTCATTTGCAAAGATACTACGTCGACATAAAAATCTATAGAATCTACTAATTTTGGGAGACAACTCAGAAACCTCTTTAAAAAAACAAATGGAAGAAGCCATCAGGATCTTCTCTGCCTCAGCTATCAAGATTATCAAGAATATTCGTAACGTCCCTAGAGCGAAATGCAAAATTTTGTAAGAATAGGTTCAGGAGGACAAGCATCAGGAGAGAGGTATCCTCAGCTGATTGCTTAGCTTCAAAAGCTCAATGAAGTTGTTCGGCTTTTTCCCTAGGGCCAATAAACAATCTACCATCATCTGTTAGTAGTGGGGGAATTGAAGATGAGCTTGACCCAATGATAGATGATGCCAATTTGGTCCACCACAGATGAGGCTGAGTAATTCCTTCAAGTTTCCTCTTCAATGAATTATTATAATTTCTCTCAGCTATATGATTAAGTCTATTCGCAGCACAACGACATTCAACAAAAATGGTGTAATTTCCATGTGAGCTATTTCGTGCCAGTATGTTGAATTTGGTCTGTTTGCCATAGTAAGCTCCTCTACATGCATCATCAAACCATAACTGTTCATTTGCCCTGAATTTAATGATCTTTCTAGGGATATACCTTAATAAAATAGCCATCAGCATTTCATTTAACTTCTTGGGATTTGGATCTGATATAAGATCTGAAATATAAAATGCCCAACATGCTTCAGTAATGCAATCCCTGTTGTCTCTAGATTTCAGCCAGACCATTTTCCCAGAAGTTTAATTAGGAATATACTGATTGACAGTTATGTCCATCTCAGTGGCTCAGTGATCAGAAGTGCCTATATACTTACAGATCTTGGACTTCACAATAGCTGGCACATCTGTGAATATGAGGTCTAATCTATTACCAGAAATATGCGTGGATTCCTCAATTAGCTGGAAAAAATTGGATACACAGGACTCAAGAATAGCCTATTTGACTCATGCAAATGGATACTGTGAGTGTAACACCTAGCCTAGGTCAGTAGTTCACACATACATATTGTATCTCGTGTATGGTAATACAGTGAGGTAACAACCTATAAGAAAGTTGCTGTATAGCAATACATTAATGATCATAAAACCTGGGCAGGCTGTGGGTAAACACAGGTAGGTTATTTACGCAGCATATTTTGTTACAAATATGGGGAAAAATGTAGGCCGTTACCTTTTGCATAAAGTTTTCAGTTTAAAGCGTGATGGTTGTTGTTAATAAGCATATTGAGTGTTTACAATTATGTGTTATTGACAAGGTTAGGTGAGGAAAGGTATGGAGTTGCCCCTGAACACCTTTCGATCTTTTTACTCGCACTTTTCTGGATTTCTCCATTATTTGACGGGCTCTGAGCTCTATTACGTAGATAATTGAAGGATTACTGTATGTGTGTATATATATGTATTTATAACAATATTACTTGTGGCTGCTGTATATTGATATGTCAATTGCTCTGTTTTACATTTGGAGGCTACCATTTATTTTAGGACGATTAATTAAGACTATATATAACAATTCTAGTCTTGGCCTCAGCTAATAAAAGTGTACAACATAATAATCTTAGGCCTATTCTTAGCCGGAACTGGTACTTAAGGTCAAAGACGAACTAGTCTTCATCTTAAGGTTAAGGTTGTGGAATGGAAAGTCAAGGTCCCGCTGTTTCTTTAATGCTTCTTAGCGTTTTAGAGTAGCTGGATGCATTGTGAAATCAAGTATCTTACTCCTAGTTGAGTTTCCAACTTCACTGTTACACAGCACAGTTAGTTTAGCGTTACATTCACAAGTGGCATCAAACTCAAGATTCTTGGTTAATTTTCTGTTACATCATGGTAAAAATACAAAAGAACTCTATTAAGCGTTATGTTAACATGTACGTTATGAACTATGACAAGTGCATCCTTTTACAAGGGAGAAATATGGCATTTCAAATGGAAGACAAGGGCAGCTACATTCCTTTCTACTCTCGCTTTTTCATACGTGTCTCGAACAGTGGATTTGTGTTGACGTTGCAGCACAATTAAATCTACGCGCTTACAACGCGCGATCGATAGTAGACAACCACAACTTCGAGTGGCTAACTCCACGTCTTGATAAAATGAAAACCAATTCGTTATTCTAGTTCACCAACTACGAAGGGTATTGCCATTAATTTCATTAATATGAATAAAGGTTTCCCATCATTATATCACTTTACCCCCACGGAAATTGGTTTCATATGTAAGTATGTGTGTATATATATATATATATATATATATATATATATATATATATATATATATATATATATATATATATATATAAAATGCATGGGCGTGTACAGATACGCCTTGCCACATGCATACAAGAGCATTTGCTTTCACGTATAAACGATCAGTTCAAAAGAGCTGCCTCCCATAATTACCCTAACTAGAGCCAGCGCTACTTTCTAAAAGATAGATGAGGCGCTCCGGCAACAAAGTGCTTTAGACCCACCATCGACTCTGACTTTTTAATAAATAAGTCCACACAAGGCGGCCTTATTTACGGCCCGAGGGAGTTCCCCTTCCTCTGCGCCGTAGAGATAAAAGTCTCGTCAAGTTTCGTCGCTTTGCATATGACTGTGCAAGCTGATCTAAGCAAAGTTTACCTTGGTTAGAAGTCGTCGCTTAGCAACTCCATCGGAGCGAAAACTAACGAAGAAATGATGATAACAACGCGGCAGCTTGGCTCTACCAGCGGTGATATCATGATCAAAGACCACAGGTGTCATCTGTTGTCCGCACATGGGAACAAACGGAACGGAAGCAGCAGTTTAAAACAAGACACTGACAGTAGCTGCCTTATTTCTTTTTCTTTATATTATTATTATTATTATTATTATTATTATTACACTCACATCATGGTGGATTTCTTCACCATTTTAGTGGCTCGTGATTAGGAGGTTTTTATGAATTATTTTTATTATTATTTTTTGTTGTTTTTGTTTATCACAGTCATCCTATTCGACTAGGTGGTTTTTATAGCATGGGGTTCCGGGTTGCATCCTGCCTCCTTAGGAGTCCATTACTTTTCTCACTATGTGAGCTGTTTGTAGTAGTACACTTTTCTGCATGAGTCCTGGAGCTACTTCGGCATCTAGTTTTTCCAGATTTCTGTATTATTATTATTATTATTATTATTATTATTATTATTATTATTATTATTATTATTATTATTATTATTTATGCTGTTACAATAAAAAGAATGTCACTCCAAATCACCATGGAAGTCAACAGTTGAAATAGCTTTGAATAACTAAATCAATCCACAAACACAAATGGTCAAAAAGAACAAGTAAACGAATTAATGAAGAAATGAACATACAAAGGCTAAAGGGAAAGGAAACAAAAAAATCAATGTGAAAATAAATAAATTGAACAAAAACAGGCGTACAATAGTTAGCAAGCTCCCGCAATGCACACACAATCAACCTCTTGTTAAAGAAGGACGGAATGTATACAGGCTATTACGTGCAATTATGCAGCCACCCATCACTGCTTTCTGGTGGAACAACGAACGAAAATCTCAAGGGAACAAGAAAATGAACGGCTGCGTGTATGTCATTTCTATGTACAGTACAAGGTAAAGTTCATCATTATTTTATTTCAAGCCGATTACCACGTCATGAGATCAACAGTGACGATCAAGGTCTATAGAAATACCAGGTCTACCCACGCGCAGGTAAATTGAGGGTGAGCGGGTTAATGGGGGTTTAATCCTTTGAGGGGTAAATTCTGTATTGTCAGACGGATCCAGGATTCTGTAGCTAGCCCTATAGAACGTTCATTATCTTTTGCTAAATATTTAATAATATTGCTAGTTTTTCACAGAATGTGGATTTAATTACTAATATTGATAACTTAAGAATTTCGACATATTTTCATATAAAAAAAAATATGTAATGCTTGAAAAAATAGTATAGAAAAACACACATGTTGCAAAAAAATTTATTTCACTATTGTATACAATCAATTTCTGGCGATAAATCACAGATCTTTGATGTATCCTGTGAACAACGTATATGCACCTTTTCACAAAGATACATTGCTTAAAAATAACAATGTATTTAGATACATTGCTTAGAAATTGTTATGGAATTAAAGAGTAAATACTTGTTTAAAAGAAAAATACACATCATTCAACACACACATTAGCTTGAACATGAAACATTCGTTTACAGCCTCTTTACTTTATTCCCTACATTTTTAGATGAAATGATTTCCCGGTTAAAAATTCTTATTCTGAAGAACGTTCGACAACGAACGAAATATGTTACTAAATCACAAGGTAAATTAGTAAAATTTGATATTCCTACAGCTAAGTTTTTGACAGTTCCTTTTCCAGCTCTTAGTCCTTTTTCATCATAATAGCATTTAAATATTCTGTCCATTGTTTTCAGTTGTTCATAAAATTCTTTAGAAGGCTTCATTAATTTTTTACCAGGTCTGCTTATTATACTGGTCCGTGGGTTATCTTCTAATGGCACATATGACCCACGATATGGATATTTTGGAAATTTACAGGCAATAAATCCACCAAAGTATTCTAAACCACCTTTCTTTATTGCTTCCTCAAGTTATTCATCGTCAGTCTCTTTTGTTTCTCCTGCACCGAAATTCTCTGGTAAACTAAACATTATGGCCGAGAGGCTCAATTCACGTTGTAGTGACTCATCGTCGTTATTATAGGAACACGTTTGCATATCAAACAAAGAATGAAATGTGCCAGCTGTTATGTTATCTCTTTTGAAGTTGTCGCCTACTTTGATCCCGTGAGAGAACTGTCTTTCCCTAAAAGATGACACCTAATTCTTTGCTTCCCTGCAACTGTCGATGGGTGCTGATAGCAAGCTCTCATCTGTCGTAGGCAGGCAAAGAAATGTTCAAGTCTGTCTTGGTTTAGTTAAAGTTAAAGTCCTCCTGGGCCTCTGTAGGCTCATAGGGCAGGCGCTGATCTCCTGTTTCTTAGGCCGACGGCCAGTGAGGGACAGGCCCCAATGCCTATGACACGTGGCTTACTGTTTAACTCCCCAGCCCGAGGGCTGGTACCTATTCTCCTACTGAACCTCTCGGGTTTTTTCGGACCGCTAGGTTGACGGGCTGGCGGGATTTTTGCAGTGGCGCAATCTGAGCCATCAGTGAGCGTCATTTAGTCTATATATTAATACATATGATATATCGTAGGCAATAAAATTTAATATTTTGTAATGAACAGTTTCAGTTTACCAGTTTACAGTAGGTACAAGGAAGAGCTTCGCACTGAACACCAGCTTTGTTTACAAACAAATGACAGACCCTGACATAAAGTGTGGCTTTAAATCCGGCCTAGGCCTCTCTGACGTCATAATCCGACCAAATGTTTACCCGCGCAGGTGAGGATACGTTTTGGGTTGCGGGTGGTCTGGCCTGGTATCATGCCAGTGATTAATATCGTAATATAACAAGTAAAAAATGCGCCGAAGTTCCTTCGTAGTAATCGAGTTTTCTGCACAGCCGCTACAGCATATAATCAACCGGTTTAATGCTGTATGAGCCGAGGCCCTTGAAACTTTAACCACCGGCCAGTGATGGCTTGTCCCACATCGTTGCCAGAAGCTCGGTCATGGCTAACTTTAACCTTAAATGAAATAAAAACTGCAATTTGGTATGTTTGAGGAATGGGGGGTGGATGATCAACATGCCAATTTACAGCCCTCTAGCCTCAGTAGTTTTTAAGGTCTGATGGCGGACAGAATAAAGTGCGGACGGACACGCAAGTCGGCACAATAGTTTTTTTTTTTTTTTTTTTTTTTTTTTTTTTTTACAGAAAACTAAAAATTGCCTTTAAAGCTTCGGTGCGCTCTGCGGTTGGAATTTTTCATGTTATAAAAAGAATGGACCTTAGTGTTAAGAATGTACGTAAAATTAAAATTCTCTCTCTCTCTCTCTCTCTCTCTCTCTCTCTCTCTCTCTCTCTCTCTCTCTCTCTCTCTCTCCACAGACGAATTCCAACATAATCTGTTTCCCGTATCAGGCAGAAAGAGCAAGACACCAGTCAGTGAAACATATATTCTTTAACTATAAAAGAAGGATAACTCCATTTGCTGAAAATATTTCACAAGCTCAGTCGCTTCACACACACACACACATACGCAAGACAAACAGCATATTTAATTGCGTTCGCGAGTGGGTTAGTATCTGGAATGCAAACGTGTACAGGGTAGTGAAATTTATGATAAACCAATACAGTAACTCACGGGGAAAGTGAACCCGTCACAAAAGCAGGAACTAACGTTGGAGTGATTTAGAGGATCGCCAAAAATTAAATATGCCGTCGCTACTGCTGATCTCTCGTAAACAAAACTGCTGCTACAGTTCACAGATGACGTGTCATCTCCTGACTTTGCCCTTTCTGATAAGTACAGCCGAGAATTTCTGGGCAGTGAACATTCATAAAGAATCTATTTTCCCTCTGAATGTGTTTGTATCTGCCTTCGTTCATTTTACTTACTTTGACGAATATAAGTGTGATCAACATACTTCACATTTTATGGCATGCTGGATATTCATGTCATTATATATATATATATATATATATATATATATATATATATATATATATATATATATATATATATATATATATATATATATATATATATATATATATATATATATACATATACATATATATATACATATATATATATACACATATAGAGTATATATATGTAGTCACCTTTTACCAGATGCATTGTAATAAGTACGCTGCCCTCTTAACATCTCAATTTCTCAACACTTTTTTTTTTATACGTTTGTCACTACGAAGCCTGAGATCCAAATGAAAGTAGTGACTGGCGTATCCAAAAAGAGTGAAGCATTCGAAAAGTTAAGTGGGTATTTTGGTCATTACCAACACACACACGCTCACACAAACACAGACTCACGCACAAACACACACACCTATATATGTATATATACACACAGTATATATATATATATATATATGTGTTTGTGTGTAAGTGTGTGACACAACGAAATTGCCAGGATCTATCGCAAGTAGGGGCGATAGATTTTCTATACACACACGCGCACACACACATACACACACACACACACACATACACACACACATATATATATATATATATATATATATATATATATATATATATATATATATATATATATATGAAATCTGTCGCTTGAACTTCCTATATATCAAGTTGCCATTGAGCTGGAGGAAGGAATAAAACAAGAAGTCTTATCGATTTCGTTTTCACATGTCCTCAGGTGTGTGCGTGTATGTGTGTCATCGTTTATGCAATTTTGTGGGATCAGAACAGTTGTGAGTGTAGTGCTAAGCAGTTGGCGTTTGCATGTTTTACATTTTACTGCATAATTCGCGCATAATGAAAGGAAAATTTTAAGCCTGAAGAGTTCGGATGTATTTGAGAGGAGAGCCAGAAGTGCAGGTAGTAAGAGCAAGGATATGAAAACAAACTGAAGTAAGTGGAGTGAGAGTAATAAATGATAACATGGATAAAAGAAGGGAGGAAAGAAGGTAGCAAATGATGATAGTAAGAAGAACCACAGCATATGTGCAGCAGGGTTGAAGGCAGGGTCTCTACTGAAGGTTTGGAAGAGAAAAGGTTCGTACGGAAGCAGTTAGGGATATTGGAGGGACTCGTAACCCCATTCCCCTCAGTATTAGTGGTAGGTGGATGCTGGTTGAGAATGAAACATCACCTCAACTTGTGTAGTAAGTGGATGTTGGATGAGAATGAAACGTCACCTCAACTTAAGTAATAAGTGGATGTTGGATGAGAATGAAATATCACCTCAATAAAAGTGATAAGTGGAGGCTGGATGAGAATGAAAGGTCAAAATATTGTGATGTGGTTTAGTCGCGTGAAGCGAATAGGGAACCAAAACATAGTAATGTGAAAAAAGAAAAGAGGGAGACCTCAGAAGAAGTGTGAGAGGCTTGATATCCTTGAAAAGAGAGCATCAGGTTCCAGAGGTGAGTGGTCCACTGTATGTGGGGCAGTTCAATGCCCTACCCATGAGTCCCCTTCTCTTCATCATCCCAACATTTATTTATTTACATTGGGGACTCATGGGTAGGGCGTTGAACTGCCCCACATGCACTGGACCACTCACCTCTGGAACCTGATGCACTCTCTTCAAGGATATCAAGCCTCTCACACTTCTTCTGAGGTCTCCCTCTTTTCTTTTTTTTTTCTCATTACTATGTTTTGGTTCCTTATTCGCTTCACGTGACCAAACCACATCACAATATTTTGACCTTTCATTCCCATCCAGCCTCCACTTACCACTTTTATTGAGGTGATGTTTCATTCTCATCCAACATCCACTTATCACTTAAGTTGAGGTGATGTTTCATTCTCATGCAACATCCACCTACCACCAATACTGAGGAGAATTGGCTTACGAGTCCCTCCAATATCCCTAACTGCTTCCTTACGAATCTTTTCTCTTCCAAACCTTCAGTAGAGACCCTGCCTTCAACCCTGCTGCACATATGCTGTGGATCTCCTTACCATCATCATTTGCATGTAAAGCATATTTGTTCAAACGTGACAAAAATTAATTTTGGCAAAGAACATATTCGCTAACCTACCGGAACATTTGGAATTGATAGAGAAATACAAAGTACCCAGGCTTGACCGTAATCGAGTGATCAGTGAAGGAGATGCCTACACTTCCCTGCTTCCTGCAATACTAACTCTATTCCACCGGCGAAGTGCACGGCACGTCATCAGTATGACGGGGGGAGTAGTGGGGGGGCCGTCCAAATATCCCTCGCCTCACTCGACCCCCACCCCCATTCGTCAGAACTTCCTGAAACGTGTACTGTACTGAAAATGTATCTCTTTATGATTAGGGCGTATCACCTGTGTCCGTAAGTTGTGTGTAGATAATATTATAATATACATATATGTGTGAGTGTAAGTAATACATATTTGTTCAAACGTGACAAAAGTTAGATTTGGCAAAGAACATGATCGCTAACCTACCGGAACATTCGAAGAGGGTGCAGAAACATTAAGCACCCTGGCTTGTCCTTAATGAAGTGATCAGTAAAAGATATGCATACTTTTTCCTGCTTTCTCCAAGACTAAATCGCCCCCACCAATGTTTTTCCATGAAAACCGTCAGTGTGAGGCGAGGGGGGGAATGGTTGTTCCAATAATCCCCATCCCTATTCTCCGCAAATTTCCTGACAAGCGTACCAATAAAATGTGTGTGTGATTTTCATAAACAGGTCGCAACACCTGCGTCCGTATGCTGCCTCGAACGGCTTCACTTTTTTTAGTGTTATTATTAGAACATTTTTTTCACATATGTCTGTACCCGCTGCGAAGTTTTTATTCACGAATGCCACGAATTTTTTTTTTCGGCTTTCAGATATTTGTCACAATTGATCAAGTCTGCCTCTTGCATTTCGACGAGTGTAGCCTTAGACTTATTTTCCTTTCACTTTCTTCTGCCTTCATTAAAAATTCTTTTTTCCTCATTTTCTTCTCTCCTCTGTCTGACTTTATGCCTTAGTTTTGTTTACAGTGTGTGATGACGAATTTGCCGTTACACGTTCGGTTATTTCCTTTTATTTTTCACTTCCCCGCTTGTCCCATTCAAAGGATCCCTTTCAACTCTCTTAGTTAATTATAAGAGTAACTGTGTAAAGCAATATATGCTGTCTAAACTCGTCAAGGATTCGAACTCAGTCTGGTTTCTCAATACGAGGTCACTAGACCAGGTATCATGACCTTTCCTTATTTTTCATCTACCCCCAGAATTGCAGTGATGTTGATAAAGATGATTCAAAGGAAGAAAAAATGCATATGAAAGGAGCATAAAAATTGCAATAATTTGTGATGAAATCTTACACTGAAGACCCGTTCTTCCTTCTCATGCTCTGGGTAAGATCTCGCCCACCAAGACTTCTGGACCATATTGATCCTTTCAATCAGTTCATGATCGTTCGTGAACCTCTCTTTCTCTGGTCGTGGTTGTGACATTTGTCTTGTGGGTACCTGGCTCGTAAAGCGAATCGTCTTACACTCTCTCTCTCTCTCTCTCTCTCTCTCTCTCTCTCTCTCTCTCTCTCTCTCTCTCTCTCTCTCTCTCTCTCTCTCTCTCTCTCTTTGGCGGGGGTTACACGAGGTAATCCACCAACTCCCCGGGATAAAACCCATGTACGGATAAATCTTTCTCTTTCTGAATTATGTTCATTATTCAACCTGTCTCTCTCCCTTTGAGTTATGTAGCCATCATTTTCTCCTTGATTTTAATTCACTATAAACAAAAGTGCCGTTGACCAAAAAAAAATATTAGTATAATTTTCTATCTTTCAGTTACATTTATATAAAAAATTTTTATCAGAGATGCCTGCGTGTAAATAAATATTCAGTATCATGTGTTATAATGAGCAGTATGATTATATTTCAGTTAGAAATAATTCAACACTGATTAAACAAAGTGATAATTAGTCATTCAGTGAATATATATTTGTATGTATATGCATGTATGCATGTATATATACATTATATATATATATATATATATGATATATAAATATATATATATATATATATATATATATATATATATATATATATATATATATATATATATATATACATATATATAAATTTCTGACTCATCAGGATCAAACCCTGGTCTTTCAACTGTGTTGATTATCTCTCTCTCTCTCTCTCTCTCTCTCTCTCTCTCTCTCTCTCTCTCTCTCTCTCTCTCTCTATATATATATATATATATATATATATATATATATACATGAATGTATGCATTATGAGGTTTAGAAAGACAAGCTGAAGAGAGAGAGAGAGAGAGAGAGAGAACTCATTTGAAGAAAAGACCGTAATTAAAGTTGTGTTCTTGTGAAGGCGTTCCTGCTCCCTAAGAGCAGGTGGATGGACACCTATCTACCACTTTCGTATGCTTCCATCTGTGGTGTTTACTGAGCTGCATTTCTTCAAAAGACATCTGGGAAAATTTGAGATACACACACACACACCCACAAAGCTTCAAATGTCGTTTGATATCCAGTTCACTCTACCCCGGAAATAATACTGAAAGAGGACTATAATTGATAAGAGGTTCATCATCTGGCGGACTCGACCCCCCGAACAGCAAGAACCAGCGACGTTCAGATACGAACTAGACTACAAGACTGTCAAGAGAGATATGAGTACGGCAGAGTCAGTGGTCATGGTGGAGGTGGGATGATGCCGACGCTAAGTGCAAATACCTGCGCTCGGCGGGCATATGCACGGCAGAGTCGGTATCAACTTTTGTATACATATATATATATATATATATATATATATATATATATATATATATATATATATATATATATATATATATATATATATATATATCAGCATAAAGGCGGACCAGTGAAACGTACTAAATTCAGCATAATTCTTTATTTCCAACGTTTCATAATAATTCGTTACTATATCATCAGGGAATATGTTACAGAATTAATAAAATTACTTTAAAAATTGTTCTTAAAATCATTAAAATCCATAAAATACAATACAAATGAAAAATTTAAAAAAATAGATAAAAAAAACAACCAGACCAAAGGCTGCTAACAGCCTTATGCAAAGAAAGCAGAAGACAGAATGTGCAAATGAAAAGTGAAGAGGTCTGGGTGTTTAACTGGGTGACTACTAATCAATAGTGTAAAGTGCGTTTGTTTTACTGGAGTTCCCCCTTATATTATAATGCGTTGGGTGATAGCAAACATACACACCACTCTTCTTCTTCCCCCGCCTCCTCCAGCGATGATTAGCAACCAAGATGAAATGTGATGAGAAAACAGGCAGTAAATTTTTATTGTGTCGTGATACTCCTCGTGTCAAGGATCTATAGAAATCAGTTTTTGTAGGTTTGAAATGATTTTGCATTGTTGTCGATTTTGTTCTGATAAGATATTTATTAGTAAGAGTGGTAAGTTGTCTGCAAATTTATTTGATAACCTTGCGCATAAATAAATTAATTTTTTAGTCTACTTGGACAACTTGCTTTAGAGTAGGAGAGAAATGCGTGTGTTGTGTGTGAATCAAATTGGTAAGTTATACCTAAAATGTGACAGACACTGAAATATATACAAAATCCCAAAGTAAGACTTATTCACTTAAGTACTCAGAGATATCACAGGCAAGCTATGCAGATGAAACACTTCACAATACCAAAACACGTGTGATGCATTTTATGCTCAACCCTTAGAAGGAGACATGAATGACTAGGAACATAATTAGTGAATATAACTAACAACAAATTTCCTATACAAGTGGCTGCAACATATAAGTAAAGTTTGAATGTCTGACTTATTGTAGCTTGATAAGATGTGACTGCCAGGGAAGCACCCATTCGTCGCCAGCAGGTTTCCTCAGAAGAAAGGCACGTAGCAATTGTTAGTATCATTAACCCAACGCTCGTGGGTACTGCGCAAGTCTCTAACCCCGGCTACTTTGTGCAAGGCGTTACATGGGTTACAAGTAAATACAAGCTCATCCTTGATCTCCAAGAAGCGCCGCCACTGCAGGTAGCGCAGATAGGAAACGGGGTTGTTACGCAGGTTAACCAAGTATTCTGGCAGTGCCGAAACGTTCTGAAAAGACTGGGAGTTGATGTAAAGAACCTGGTGGTAAAATCTTGTCGTGTTCCCTTCCTCCGTACACGACCGTCACCATCCCGTACTGCATCGCCCTCCACACCTTCTCAGTGCTGTAGTCTACGCATAAAGAATTTTCCCAAGAGAGATAAAACAGGTGAGTAAGCCAGCGGTAACAGTATCTGTCATGATGGTTCCTGCTACGTTCACATGCTTTTCCAGGTCGGCGATGATATTCTCTCTTTTGGAGGCTGTTGGGCAGTGGCTCGCCATCCATGAGGCAATTTTGGGACGCAGTGCCCACCTTACTTCCTGCTCTGTAAAGTGGAATTTATTTGTGTTTCGCTCGTCCCCTTGTGCAGCGTGGCTGGTGCTCCCTGCCTTACTCCGAGAGGCATCACTTGATGTCTGAGGTGCCTGCTGGAGTTCTCGCATTAGAGTCTCACTGATGCTTAAAGATCCATTAATTAATTCGTATTTCAATAATATTTCCTGAACGACCTTTTCTCTCAGAATCAAAATTATTTTGTTGTGCATAGATCCTTCCTTATTCATCATATCATCATAGATTTTTAGATGTTCAATATACTTCTGGTAGGTCCTACTTGATTTGTCAATGTTGATTCCTTCGATTATGGGACATTCGACAGAATCGTCCAAAGGCCTCAGGGCGGTATTATCTGTTGATATGTTACTCAAATGATGATAAGACATCGTCAAGTTGAAATAATTTCCATTTTTTTTCTGCTGCTGACCATGCTCCCAGGGTTTGTTTGACCTAAAGGCGATGCCTGGAAAGTCAGAGATGAAATAAATGAATAACCATTGAATAAACGTTTTGTAATTTGACTAAAAGGTAAGCATTATGACAGGCTTTCCAGTACTTTCAGACTTTAGATAAGCACTTTGTTACATTAAGAATTTCTCTAGTTTCTGATACTCTAAATCAATAGGAATGTGGAGAGGGAAATGCACGCTTTTATGATCAGTTTTCATTTTAGAAATCATGGATTTTTTATGCAAAATAATACAGAGAAAAATAAGCTTGAAAGACTCGTGCAATAAGCTCGGCTCAACTTGCAGAAAAAAGGTAGCCTATATTTTCAAGTAAATGCATAGGTAAATGAACGGAGGTACCTCTAATTCTAGCCTGACCCAGAGTTGGTGTGGTTTTCGAGGAGGAAGATCTCCAGGGTTGAAATCAAAACTAAAAAACAGCACAGCGTCAGCGTCATTGATTCGTTTCCTGGATCCTTCGTAAGTCCATACAAACTCGCACCTGTGTCAGTTAAGTGTAGGTTGTTAATGACAGGTTTTTTTTAATGTCTCTCGGACATGCTAATAGAAATAAAGAAGAGGCTGAATTATACTGGAATGTAACAGAAATCAGAGGAGTTTATATTCACTAGAATATCAACGTAAATTTACACTGGTAAGAATATAATCCTTACAGTGATCTCATAACTGAGAAAAGTTTTTGAGATTTTAAAAGACCCATTCCCTTTTGTCGAAGAGAAAATATATCTGGAAGGAGTAGCAGCGCAGATGTGTAATGAGTTCAAGTGTCATTTGCATAGCCGTTGCTGGTGGCCATATTACTGCTGTTATATTTCGGACTGTTAGAATTTGTACCATGGACTTTGACATGATAGAATTGGAGATCTCACTGCCTGAAGGCACATATAGGCACATTATGAGGCCTATTTCGAAAGCTATGTTGGTGGGCATGACCATGAGAAGGGTTTTGATGTCTGGTAAATTACCAGTGAAGTGCTTCACTTCTTAATAAAATTTTCTTTGCCCTTCCACTTAGAGTCTATATCTGCCTTCTATCCTAGTAGCTCCAGGTTGTAGCAACGAGTCTGTCACCGTTCTTCATGAAGCAATGATCCTTTCATGATTTAGGAAAATTGCCATGTCGACCAATCTCTCCTATTGGCCTTAACTTCCTTTTGCGCATGAAATAACCTGCAAAATTATCTATTTTGCAATACAGTGGACCTCTGCCTATTCGCGATTCCGGATTTGCGGCTTCACCTATTCGCGGATTGCTCTAAGGACATATATACACATTATTTGTGGAAAATTCGCCTATTCGCGGTATTTTTCATAGAGAAATATTCACAAATTACTGTATTTTCATATCATTTTCGTGACTCAATGCTCTTTTTGTGATAAAACTATTAAAATATTCAGTATAAGGATTTTTAGAAGGTTTTTTGGTGTTTTGAACTATCAAAATTGTTATAAGCATTTTTAGTGGGGTTTTAAGTATTTGCAGATTTCAGCTATTCACGGGGGATAGTGGTATGCTTTCCCCCTGAATACTGGGGGTCGACTGTATTGTATTTGGTTTACACTCCTGTCTTGAAAGATTCTCTCATAGTATCTGCTTCTGAATATCTTTTTATTTATTTTTGCATTTCTTGTATCATATGAAAGAATAAAAATCAGAGTGGACAGGTTATCTTTGCTGAAACAGCAGAGGAAAAGAAAGGAAATGGTGAATAAAAGTAATCCAGAAGCAGTCGAGCCATTTTTTAGAATTCGGAAATAAAAATTGGGAAAAGAACCCAGCAAATATTTTTATTCTCTTTAACGGTTTCTGAGGAAGAAGCAAAAAGTTGTAAATGATAATTATGTTATTGTTCACATAAGTTGCGAGAAGTGAATGTAGAGAACAAGGCAAAAAATGAAGGGCTTGAGTGAAAAGAACAATGGAGTAGAGGAAGCAAATGTAAAAAAAAAAAACAAGAGATAGTGAGAGAAAGTTGTTTGAAAGACAAGAGTTACTGGGAGATGATTATGCGCGGGAGAAGCGGAGATTGAGGGAGAGAGGAAGTCCAAGTTGAGGAATTGAAAGCAGATTGATGAGGATTATAACATAACGTCAAGCTACGTTAAAAAAAATGTTGATTTACAGCAATAAAATATAAAGAAGAAAGGTGATTCAGTAAACAGGCAAAATAACAAAAGTTTTGAATTGAAATACAATATTAATGATAAATGTTCATAAATGCCTAATAGAAAATATTGCGGTAACCAGGGAGGATGTGTGCTAAACTAATCAAATAAAAAGATATTACTAAGAAATTACTATCGTAGATACAAGTAAGAGCAAATTAAAATAAACATACACACACACAAACAAACAATTGGACGAGTGCACTACAGTTTACGTTATTAAGATAATGTAATTAAAGCCTCATTAAATCTGTTGATTACCTCCTAGTCATTAGTCGAAAAGCGAATGTCATAGTTAAAAAGATTTTGCCGGCTTTTACAGTAATGGTCTGTAATACATATTGCAGGGCAGTAAACTTATTTCTGGCTTTTAAAAAGGGATCAGTAATTATCAGTTTCAAAGGAGCTCCGTTTGTCTCACGTACTGGCATATGTATTCTTGGACGTGCTTATACACTGTGGGTTATTTATAAACCCAAACTCAGTGATAATACTGAATGTAACGGTGAATTAGGTGATGATTTTTAAAAACTTCTTTTTCACAGCGGGACTCTTGTGGGAGGAACAAGTGTGCATTAGATCACTATCATACCTAATGAAAGTGTCACAACAATTTTCTGCTGTCGCAAGTAGAAAAGTATTTAGAATTTCATGGAATTTCAGTTAATTGTAAGACGTGTTAGTGAATGGTCAACAGTAACATAAATAATATAATCTTAAGTAAAATAATACTTAGTGACTATTATCTTTATTATTATGAAACTAATACAAAAATCTTTAAAATGAGTGTAGCATCTTGTTTTGATAGGCCAAAGTGACAGAAAGGACTCTTCAAAGGAGTAGGCATAAGGATGTATATCCTTATGTATCCTGCTCGTTTGGAAGTTGACTGCAGGTGTTATTATCAACTATGCCTTATCCAAAACAAAAAGCTCTCAGGACTAAGTATTATTTTACTTAAGATTATATTATTTATGTTACTGTTGACCATTCACTAACACGTCTTACAATTAACTGAAATTCCATGAAATTCTAAATACTTTTCTACTTGCGACAGCAGAAAATTGTTGTGACACTTTCATTAGGTATGATAGTGATCTAATGCACACTTGTTCCTCCCACAAGAGTCCCGCTGTGAAAAAGAAGTTTTTAAAAATCATCACCTAATTCACCGTTACATTCAGTATTATCACTGAGTTTGGGTTTATAAATAACCCACAGTGTATAAGCACGTCCAAGAATACATATGCCAGTACGTGAGACAAACGGAGCTCCTTTGAAACTGATAATTACTGATCCCTTTTTAAAAGCCAGAAATAAGTTTACTGCCCTGCAATATGTATTACAGACCATTACTGTAAAAGCCGGCAAAATCTTTTTAACTATGACATTCGCTTTTCGACTAATGACTAGGAGGTAATCAACAGATTTAATGAGGCTTTAATTACATTATCTTAATAACGTAAACTGTAGTGCACTCGTCCAATTGTTTGTTTGTGTGTGTGTATGTTTATTTTAATTTGCTCTTACTTGTATCTACGATAGTAATTTCTTAGTAATATCTTTTTATAGCAGGGAAACTTTTATTTTTGAAAATTAATTTGCCCTTGCTGAGATTCAATTACTGAACATATGTGTTGTCATAATTTCCACTCCGATTTTTACGTAATTTTGCCACTTTCTAAAGGGAGAAGGTTGGGGAAAGTGGTTGGTGGGATGCACGTCTCGAACAGTCAGTCTGATTTGTGTTTGCGCAGCAGTGAACTTACAGCCAGGCACTTACGCACACTCGATCGTAAACAACCTCAACTTCGAGTGGCTAACTTCATGTATTGATAAAATGAAACTCAATTCGTTTTTCCAGTACAACAATTACGAAGGTCATTGCCATTAATTTCAGTAAAGGATTTTCATTATTATATCACTTTACCCCCACGGAAATTGGTTTCACACACACACATATACAGTATATATATATATATATATATATATATATATATATATATATATATATATATATATATATATATATATAATGTGTGTGTGTGTGTGTGTGTAACTGTAATGACCACAATGCCCTCTTAACTTTCTCGAATTCTTCGCGTTTTTTTGGATACGCTTGTCCAAAAAAGCGCGAAGAATTAGAGAAAGTTAAGAGGGCATTGTTTTATATATATATATATATATATATATATATATATATATATATATATATATATATATATATATATATCTATATAATATATATATATATATATATATATATATATATATATATATATATATATATATATATATATATATATATATATATATATATATATATATATATATATATATATATATATATATATACCGGGTGTTTCGAAATTAGAGCCCCCCTCCACAGAACAAATGGAAAGTTATGAAGTTTTCTGCTATAGCCTATACCCAAGTACATTATTTTAAGTTTCTATTAAGCTATTTTTCATTTTACATTTCTTGTATTTTCAGACTGAGTAACAGAGTTAGATACAGCCATGGCTAACGACTTGGAGGAAATCAGATGGATTGACCGAATCCGGGCTATATTCTTCAGAGAGGCCAGGGATGCTGGTGCATCCTTTATTTCACGTTCCTGGATAGCTAAATACATTAAAAGAGATGAATCCTTGTTAAAAGAAACTGGAACAAAAATCTCTATGACTGTCATCGCAAAAAGAATGAGAATCTTGGAAGGCCTGAAGTCCTTTCTCAGGAGTCAAAAGACATCATAGCTGAGGCAGTGGGTAGACCAAGAAAGTCTTTACATAAATTGGCGCTTGAACTAGAAACAAAAAGGGGAAAGAAGAGAAGTTATAGTGCTGTATATCGTGAGTTGAAAAATCTGGTATCAAGCCATTTCATGTTATCAGCAAGCCCATTCATCACTCAGCAACAGAGAGAAGACCATGCATGGTTTTGTGGTTCATTTCTTAAAGATTAGGATGAAGCTGACTTTCTCCATGTTGCCGCATCAGATGAATTCTTCATTTACACAGTCAGGAAGCCAAATCATAAAAATGACATCATTTGGGCTGCAAAGTTGGATGATATCAGCGATGACGTGTGCTATCGCCAAGTTGTGACATTTCCTGAATGTTTGGGGATTTTTCTCTGTTTCACAGCCAAACAGTTAATGTGGATCATCAAAGAAAAAGGACAGTCATGGAATGGCGAATACTTCAGAGAAACTGTGCTTACTGGTGGAGTATTTCCTTTCCTCAAAGATCCACCATGTTTCAGGCTCTTCAGACACAGGAGCTGCTTCGAAACAGTGGTATCAGTTTCTTCTCGTCAAGTGAATTTCCAGGTAGCTCCCCTGACCTTAATGTGTGTGTAAAAACATTGGTAGTATCTTAAAGGATCATGCTGAAGCGCTCACAGTGAACTATGATGGTATACCAAGCCTCGACAACCTGCAAAGAGAGGTGACCGAAGTGCTCAGGGAAATGGAGTTTGAGTCTCAGCTTTTTTGCGATTTGCTGAAATCATACCCCTCAAGAATGCAGGCTGTGGTACAGGCAGATGGAGGCCACACACAGTATTAAATACTCAGAGAGAAACTTAGTTAAATACCTGATCTGATTTACTTTTGTTTTTGTCCATATCAATTTTAGTTTATGCTGTAGAGGGGGGGCCTCTAATTTCGAAACCCTGTATATATATATATATATATATATATATATATATATATATATATATATATATATATATATATATATATATGTATGTATATATATATATATATATATATATATATATATATATATATATATATATATATATATATATATATGAAACCAATTTCCGTTCGGGTAAAGTGATATAATGATGGGAATCCTTTATTGAAATTAATGGTAATGACACAGCCTTAAGATCCAAGTGCAAGAAATATGAAGAAATTCTGATGTCCGGCAGCAGGAAGCGAACCTGGGTCCCCTAATCAGAACAAGGTACCATTGTCGAACTGACCACACCTCATATGTGCAGCAGGGTTGAAGGCAGTGTCTATGCTGAAGGTTTGGAAGAGAAAAAGTTCGTACGGAAGCAGTTAGGGATATTGGAGGCACTCTTAAGCCCATTCTCCTCAGCATTAGTGGTAGGTGGATGCTGGATGAGAATGAAAGATCACCCCAACTTAAGTAATAAGTGGATGTTAGATGAAAATGGAAGATCACCTCAATAAAAGTGATAAGTGAAGGCTGGATGAGAATGAAAGGTCAAAATGCTTTGATTTGGTTTGGTCACGTGAAGAGAATGGGGAACCAAAACGTAGTAATGAGAAAAAAGATGAGAGGGAGACCTCGGGAGAAGTGTGAGGTTTGAAATCCTTGAGTCCCTTTGTAAATAAGTAAATGTTGAAAAAGGGTCCATAAAATCACTATTTACATGATAAAACCATCTATTTTGAATAAAACTTCCGTAATCCTGATCACTGTTGATTAGGAATACAGAAGTTTTTTATTAGAAATGTGTGGTTTTGTTGCGTGAATCATTTTTATGGGCCCTTTCAACTTACATATATATATATATATATATATATATATATATATATATATATATATATATATATATATATATATATATATATATATATATATATATGTGTGTGTGTGTGTGTGTTTGAGTGTGTCCGTGTGTATGTATGTACATATATTTACACACATATATACATACGTACGTGTATGCATGTACAGCATATTTGTTCAAACGTGACCAAAGATAGATTTGGCAAAGAACATATTCGCTAACCTACCGGTACATTTGGAATTGATAGGCTTGACCATAATAGAGTGATCGGTGAAAGAGATGCATGCACTTCCCTGCTTCATGCAATACTAACTTGCTTCCACCGACGATGAACACTGAACACGTCAGGGTGACGGGGGATGGGGTGGGGCGCGTTCCAGTGATCCCCCACCCCTATTCGCCGGAGATATCTTGAAACGTGTACCAATACTGTCTGATTTTTATATTTTGGTCGTACCTCCTGTGTCCGTATGCTGGCTCGAACGGCTTCACTTTTTACTTATAATTTTTCATTCGTGAATGCCACGAATTTTCTCGTTTTCAAATACTTGTCACAATTGATCAAGTCTGCTTCTTGTATTTCGACGAGTATAGCCTATGACTAATTTTCTTTTGGCTTTCCTCTACCTTCATTAAAAAGTAATTTTTCCTCATTTTCTTTTCTCCTCTGTCTGACTTCTTGGTGCCTTAGTTTTGTTCACAGTGTGTGATGACGAATTTGCCCTGTTACACGTTCGCTTACCCTCTGTGTAGCTATCTTTTGCCGCTTGCCTTCTTTGAATGATCCCTGTAAACTCTATTTTTCCTTAGCCCCAATTTTAAGAATATTTGAGTGAAGCAAAATATAGTCTATACTATTCCAGGATTCGAACCCAGTCAGGTCTCTGTATACGAGGTCACTATGTAGACCAGTCATCATGACCTTTATTTTTCCTCTACTGACAGGATTACAGTGATGCTGATAACGATGTCAAAGGAAGAAAAAAGGCATATGGAAGTGGCACAAAAACTCCATTAATTTGTGATGAAATCGCTGTGAAAAAGAGGAAAGAGGAGAAAACCAAACAATAGAGAATGAGTGCAGATAAATCAGCAAAAATTAAACACGTACATAATTTCGATAATGGAGAATGTAATTGCATTTTAATGCAAACTGAGATGTAATAATTAAGTTTCCAGTAAGGCAGGAAGGCTCTAAAAACGAATATCTAAATTCGAGACATTCGCTATTTATTTGTACCTCAAGGAATATTTATCATATTGAGTTAAATAGCTCGAGGGAAGAAAACTATACTATGTTATGTTTACTACAGAGCTACATTTAGAATTAGTCTGATGCAGTAGTGTTTGCTGTAGGGTTAAATAGTTCAGAAGAACGGCGTTATATGTCATTGCTTTTAAAGATTTATTATTCTGTATGTTGAGAGCTTTCGAGAGTAAGGTGGACGTGGCTTTCAATCCTTCATCCTTTTGTCGTATTACAGAATAACAGTTGCAGAAACTCCGAAGGATCCAGCGGCGTTTTCGTCGACTCCTTTCTTGACCCTGAAGTAACCTTATTTGCCCCAGTTCTTCAGGATCCAGTACTTTTCCCCTGAGGCATCATCGACGCCATATCCCACGCCAAGGAACATCAAGAGCTATTCTCATTGCTATTATTAACAATGTGCGTCCATTCATAAGTAAGAAGTAAAAAGAAATGGCCTTTAAACTGCTGAGTAAACTTCCGCCAAACTGAGCGCGCATGCAAAAAAAAAAAATAAATAAATAAATAATAGAGCAGAAGTAAACTACAACGGGATTTATTAGCAAAGAAATGAAAGATAAATATAAATGCATAAGCGTGAAATCAGTCATAGAAGCAACACTTTAAGATGAGAGAGAGCGATAGGTATTAGCAATACCCCGAATGGATCATATTTGCTATGGAGTCCAGTGTTATGGTAGATCCCGCCGCCGTAATACAAGAGATCCCAGGACATCAAGATGGCCACCCCGATGGGTCCGTTCTCCACCAATTCTTGCATCATACTGGCCTCGTTCGATGGGCCGAAACACCCTCCTGTGAATTCGAGGGCACGTCACGTCTGTGTCGCACGGCTCGTCCTGCGCTGGGACCGTCTTGAAATTATATAAATGGGGTAGTGATTATAGTTGAGAAACACTTATTGCTTTAAACGCCTTCACTCTGAAGTTGAGTATCGTTGTCTGTGTGTGTGTGACTAATAAGAATTAGAGTTATGCCAGGTTTCAAAACAACAAAGATGATAATTAGTGTACGCATCTAGTAACAGACGAATAACTAAACAGAAAAAAAAGGTTAATACTAATAATGAAAATGGAAAAAACATCAATGAAAACCTAAAACCAGTTAAATATGAGAATCACGAAAGTGAAGAATAAATACGTCAAAGAATAGAGACAACAGAGAGCAAGAAATCTTAGAAAAGAGGATAAGAGTTCTCCATAACTTGAAGCTTACACAAGAGGTCATAGCAAAACTAGAAAAAAAATCTGAAACAGATTTTATTTTCCTTACTCATACTATGGGTAAGGCCTCGCTCACCGAGACTTCTGGGAGCTATTGATCCTTTCGATCAGTTTATGATCGTTCCAGAACCTCTTTGTCTCGGAAAGTCGAGGCGCTGGTCAGCAGAGCTGTGACGTTTGCCTTGGGCAGTGGTTCTCAACCTTTTTACTACCACGCCTCCCTTGCATCTCCAGCCAAATAGATCAAATTCCCACCCAACTTTTATTGAAAAAAGGAAATATATTGTTGCCTTTAGTCGTTTTATTGAGCATGAATTCTGTACAAACAATATAGGATAGGTACATAACATATTCACTGAGGTTATTTTCTTAAGTTAATGAGATGCTTGACACTGCTTCTGAGCTACCAGATCTTGAATGCGTGGTCGAATGCCAGATAGTGCACATCGTAAGTCCCCTTCAACGTTCTTCAGCCGGTTTCTGTGGTGTACTTGGTTTTGACAGCCACGAGTATGGAAAATGCCGCTTCACAAAGATACGTGGATCCAAACATAGTTAGAATCCGAAGAGCCTGACATGAGATCAGAGGGTAAACAGGAAGATACTTGATCCAGAACGTCTCAAGATCCAATTCTTTGAAATCTTCCTCAGCTGTGGAATTGAACTTTAACTCAAGAAACTCCTCTTGGACTTCCTTTGAAATATCAGCTACATCACAATGAAATGGGTTTCTTATGAATTTCCAAGCTTCACTCTTCTCATCTATATTTGGAAAGTACCTGATGAATTCTGCTTTCAAGTCAGGCAGATGAGTGATTATTTGTTTCTTAACTTCAGGTTCAAGGTGTTTGTTATTGAGAGCAGAATCCAAGTTACTAAAGCAGGCTGTATTTCCGTTCTGAACTCGACTTTTCCAGAGGTCGAGTTTGGCCAAGAACGCTCGAATGATATCGTGGTGCATGATGATGTTGGTGTTTTTCCCCTGTAGTTTAAGGATGACTGCATTCAGCGCTTCAAACGTATTCACAAGGTAAGCTAGAGATAGCAGAAAGCCGTCAGACATGAATTTATCATGGAGATCTGTCTTTTGCTGCAAATCAAGAAATATTGCCACTTCTTCACGTAGTTTATAAAGTCGGCCAAGCATGTACCCCTTCGATAGCCACCGTACGTTTCTATGGAAAAGCAAGGCTTCATGTTCAGATTCCATATCCTTACACAACATTGTAAAAAGACGACTGTTTAAGGTTCCAGCTTTGATAAAGTTGACTACCTTAATGGCCACGTTCAGGACATCTCTCATTTCAGCAGGTAGGGTCCTGGATGCTAAGGCTTCTCGATGAAGTATGCAGTGTGTCCCTACAGCAGATGGATTTTTTTCTTTCACCCTTGTTATGAACCCAGACTGCAGACCAAGTATGGCTGGAGCCCCATCAGTACACACCCCTACCAGCGACTCCCACGAAAGATGATTTTCTTGAAAGAATTTTGATACATCCTGAAAAATATCTGCTGCTGTTGTACAACCTTCCATGGGGTGGCAGAAGAGCAGTTCTTCTTTAACTCTGTTACCTGACACGAAACAAGCATACATCAGTAGCTGACAACACTGAGCGATGTCAGTCGTTTCGTCACTCTGAGTAGTAGCAAATACAGGAGAAGCTCTTACTTGGTCGAGAATTTGCTCTTTGATGTCTTGAGACATTTCATCGATCCTTCTCTTGACTGTATCGTTTGACAGAGAAATTTGGGAGAGCTTGTTTGCACTATCTTTCCCCAGAACGAGTTCTGCTGCACAGAGTAAGCCTGGTTTTATGAGAGACTCTCCAATGTTATGGCTCTTCTTGCTTTTTGCAATCAACAAGGCAATTTCATAGGAAGCCGCAACAACCTTTGAAGTCTGTTGCTGAAATACTCCACTGCCGACCAGCTTAGCTTGCTTCAAGGAATGCCTTTTAGTTTCAAAGAAAGCCCTGGGTTTGTCAGCTAGAGCAGGATGTGTTGTCTTCAAGTGGCGTTCCAAGCGTGAGGGCCGCATTCCATCATTGCTCAGGGTCTTGAAACATATCACACTGGGGGACCTCTGTATCCCCCTTATGGAGGGACACGAATCCAAATCGAATATATTCGTCAAGATACTTCCGCTTCTTTGCACTCATTGTGATTTTATAAATGTGCAGTGAAGAACGCAAATCTGTGAACAAAATATAAGGCCCGTGTAAGTTAAGATAAACATCACCACATGATCATAAACACCACAACTTGCACAACGTGATGATAATTGCAACCACGTGATCAGTAACAAACACGCGATCATAACATAATCATTATCAAATATCATATGATCATAAACACCACACGAATACTAACAAACATCCCAACACGGTCATAAGCACTACTAGGCTACACGACCATAGGTCATAAACATCACAGAATGATGATAATTAGAAACACATGGTCACAAACACGGTCACATTATTATTATCAAACACCACATGAATGCTGAATAATAACAACAATAACATAGATTAATAAAAAGCATTTAGTAATAAGAGACAATAACAATCATTCATTACTTAAAAGAGAACACTCACTAATACTACAGAGAAAAGCATTCATTATCACTCAACAAGAAGATATTCATTAATAATACAATAAAAATACAATTATTTACTTATGTAGGTCTTTATAAATCCACTGCCACTATGTGGCGATACATTCACTCATTAACAATAACAATCCAATAACTAACATACAATACAAAATTAAAGCAAAGAGAAAAGACAATTAGTAACAAGAAGTAGATTTTGAATAGCGCATGACGCGCCTTCTAATACAAAATAGAGGAAACAGAAATACCGTTCGGCTTGTCGTCGTTACAATAATTAAATAAATATTAACAAACTCCACATGTTGATCATAAAAAAACATGATTATTAAGAAACAAGTGAACGCGATTATGAATACTACTTTACCATAACCAAATAAAGCACCACCAGTTTCTGGTAAAATACCAACGGAAATCAAAACTTGTGAGTAACGAACTGAGCAACACATGCGTGTTCACAATTCACAACTAAATTTCATTAAATAAAACAACTATGCTAAACATACCTCAACGGGCTCGACAGAAGAACTGTGAAAGAGAAGTAATTATCACAGACAAGTGTGGGAGGCGACTTACTGGCTGGACTTGCGATGGGCCGGCCGCTGGTAACGCATAAGGACATTTAAATTCAGTAATTACAGAAAATGGTTAGCCTGGTAGATTTGCAGAGTATAGAAAACTAAAGTTAAAACTGTAAAGGCGATAGTTTTGTATTTTCTTTTTTTATAATATAATTATAATATTGGCCCACGATCTTGGATAAATGGAATACAGAGTGGGGACCGTTATGGATTAACGGAATTTTTTTTTTTATAATAAAGATAAATGTCCACTTTTTTCTCGGACCCCCGCCCCCCCCCGAGAAATTACTCACGCCCCCCAGGTTGAGAACCACTGGCCTTGGGGGTACCTGGTTCGCAAAGCGAATAATTTTTTACTCTCTCTCTCTCTCTCTCTCTCTCTCTCTCTCTCTCTCTGCGTGTGTGTGTGTTCAGCTTGATTTCTCGTATATGTCGGGTCTCAAAGCGTCATAATGCATACATATATATATATATATATATATATATATATATATATATATATATATATATATATATATATATATATATATATATATATATATATATATATATATATATATATATTGTTACGATCTCGTCTTTCCGAGACCAGCAGGTTCTAAACAAAAACAAGCAATTGGGTTGTAATGACTGATGAAAGGTGGCTACCAAAGGAGGGAGGAGCAGAACAAAACCAAAAAAAGTTACCTTAAAATTAGTTTATTTACAATAAGTTATATAAACAATATATATACAGTGGGTCAGTTTCAAACTATAAAATTCACATTTATACAAAAGTGAGTCACCAGCAAAAATTAACTGGTCTGTACAACATTACAAATCATGAGTCAGTGAATAAATAACAGTTTAGTAATTAAATACAAAAAACATAATAAATATTAGCAGCACAATAAACAACACAAATGACCAGCACAATAATTACAGGTTCATAAATTCAGAGTATAAAACACAAAATAGAGCCAGTACAAGAAATGATCGAATCATCAATAAAATTAAATTATCAAATCCATAAACATAACAAGTCAGGCAGTTAATATTTAATTGAGTCAGTAAAATATTAATTACACAAACGGCATAATAACAAATAAAAGAAAACAAGCAGCATAAACAAAATACCAATAATGAAAAGGCTGTAAAGTAATGGTCATAACAAATACATCAACAGGCAGCATAAAGGAACAGTACAGAGTTCTCCTCCAATACGGGACGTCCATGACAGAGCTGACACGACAACCGTCTTGTCCTTCAAGAAACGTACTGATGTCCTCCTCCAATACCTGACGACCATGACAGAGTCGAAACGTCAACCATCTCGCCCTCAAATACTCTTCGCTGCTCTGCTGCCGAGACTCTGACTCTCTACCGCTCTGAAAGTGACTTTCAGGTACGAATACCTGCTGCTGCTACCCCAACTGCTGACTCGCTGCTGCCCTGGACCTGACTGACGAAGTCTGACACCATCCAACAGATGTCAACTCGCCAGCAAGAAAAAAAAACACAAAGGAGGCAACAAGGGAACAATTGGCTGACGATTGTTCTCACACACACACACACACATATATACATATATATATATATATATATATATATATATATATATATATATATATATATATATATATATATATATAAATGGATGTATGTGTGTGTGTTCCAGCACAACTCTGAAATGCATTGAGCAATTTCAACCAAACTTGGTATACATATGACTTACTATCTAGAAAAGAGTACTGTGGGGGTATGATATCACTGGCACCAAATTGGTGCCAGTGATATCATACCAAAGTGGGTTGGGGGTGGGAAGGGCTTCCCTGAAACAGGGCTGGTTCTGCCCATAGACTTAGTAACTAAATAAACTCTGCGGGTTTATTGTACCTTATTTCGGTATACATATGACTTATTTTCTAGAAAAGAATACTGTCAGGGTTAAGACATCACTGGCACCAAAGGGGATGGGGTGAGAAGATATTAGTGCCTAATCTATAGTTCTGAGGTTGCTGAGATAAATAGTAACACTTCCAATGCCCTTTAAAGTCCAAGTTCAGCCCCCGATAGGAATTGGGGTGTGAGAAGGGATGAAAAATAAACTGTCAAAAATGACAGACATTAGTATAGTAGAGGGGTTGCTAGGGTGGAGAAAGAGGGGAAGAGCGAGGGAGATTTGGAGAGAGAGAGTTTATTGGTTGCATTCAGAGTTTTCCCTGGCAGTGCTGGGTTGGGCAGCTCGTATATATATATATA
>JANJGK010000014.1:13627847-13695347 GCA_039081455.1 Macrobrachium rosenbergii | reverse complement strand
TCAGTGTTTTTGTGAAGCTGGTGTCTTGAAAACGTGACATATAAAAGGTGTATCGTTTTATAGGATTAAGTTTTATATATTTTACTTCATGTTATCCAAATTTTTCATTGTGTTTTTGTTAGGCATACTTTCAGTGATATGCAAACTGCTGATTATCATTTATATGAATTAGGAGTGTAATTATTTATACGTTATCTGTTCATTTTTCCGTAACGTACTGCACATTACAGCAGTAATATATGTCCATTTGGACAACATTTGCGTTGGTGAGGGTCATGAAAAGAAATTACACCTTTATACAGACTGATTGATTTGTGTTATCAAACTTGCATCACAACATCCTTATAGAGTTGAATTTCCATTTTACACTTCCTTGCTATGCTCATTATGTATTTATATTTAATAACAATTCCAGTTTCAAAAGATTAAAATTTACAAATCTTACTTTTTGAGCACGTGCACTGGCAAGACATTCAGTCAATCTTAAGGAAGCATCATTATTTCTGGACTTTAGTAAAACAATAAGAAAAAACTTGGTAACGTGACGGAGATAATGGTTAGGTCGTAAGTGTCTTGATAACATGTTGAGGCTAATGACCTCTCTAAAAGGATATCGATATATTCAAAGTACTTTACAAGTGAACACTAACGGTATTATCTCTAAGATGGTTTGATATCAAAACCAAATGTCTCACCATCGTGCAAGGTTTACAAGATAATCCAAGGTCACGTGGAGGAAGTGATCGATGTAATTGCAGCCATAGCAAATAACTGCAAGCTTTATGCGTCTTCAGTACTTGGAATGGTGACGTGACTGAGGGATGGGTCCTCCTGACTTACGCCCTAAAAGATAGAAGAGTTTAGCGAGTAAATTGTTTTTTCACCTTTTTTTTACAGAACAGGTATATCCCGCCACCTCTCTGAATCGTCGGAGAGCAAGTTTTATGTTTTTGCTAGTGTCGATATACGTAGTTAACGGATTAACTGCAAATTCATGTTAGAATTTAAACTTTTTCGAAAAATGACCACAACTACTTTGAAGAAATGTGACAGAAAGTCTCACTTTTTTATCTGTTCGAGACTTGGAATTCGTCTGCTTCATCTTCGTTCCCTGGATTAGTTTCTGGAATTCCTTAGCCTCTGAATTCCAGGATTTTTCTGTACGTGAGAATAACGTCTGTTTTTTTATTGTTAACCGGAGCTAGAGCTGTGCTAGTTTTACTTTCTAGAAATATTTTCATGACTTTTGCTTTATTTATAGCGGTTCAAATTACTTTTACATAAATTGTCTCGTAGTTTACAGAAACCAGTCAGTCAGTTAATCACTAATGGGTTCATCGAATTAAGAAAAGAAAATCGAAGACTGATCATCAGACATTTTCATCAACATGAAAACTGGAACTTTATCGAACGGTCATATTTATGTATGCAAAGTTGAGCTACTCAAGTTTTTTTCGGTTTTGCGTACTAAGAAAAATCTGACAGTACAAGCGCCTGGTATCAGAATTAAGAAAACTACAAAATAAATGAAAAGAACATGTGTTGTTGCGGATTGAAAGAACATGAGAAATGAAATGGAGAACGACACCTCCCCTCTGTTTCACATTGCAGATAATGCTCTTTCCTAACCTTCTGTGAGCTGATTTCCTCTTTAAGGTACACATTCTCACTATATATATATATATATATATATATATATATATATATATATATATATATATATATATATATATATATATATATATATATATGTGTGTGTGTGTGTGTGTGTGGTGTGTATATATATATATATATATATATATATATATATATATATATAGTGAGAATGTGTACCATATATATATATATATATATATATATATATATATATATATATATATATATATATATATATATATATATATATATATTATTATAATTAGCAAGAATTCGCTAGCAAATTGCTCCCTTTTGTTTCCTGTCTACCGATCTATCGATAGAAATATCTGTCTATCGACATGCGTGCCTACCTATCTATCAGCCAGGGCTGGACAATTGGGTAGCATGGTCAGGATGGCAAGTGATTAAGTAGATTGTAGGCCACTCCTGTTAAGTAGCAAATTCCTTCTTCGAGGCAAAAGTGAATCTGTCTGGGTGACTTTCCAGGCAACGGCCCCCCGCCAGCCACGGGCACAGCTGAAATGACTCAACTCCCTATCGAAGAACTTGCCCCCTGCCTCCAGCAGATGGCATAAAAGGACAGACGAACAAGGACTTGAAGGGCCCGCTCTCAGAGACTCGCGGGACGATGTGGCGTAGAGACACGATGAACACACTCACCACCACCCCCAAACGGAGGACCATGCCCCTGGCTGAACGACGCCCTTAGCTCATCCCTTCCATCTAACCACGTGGCCCCTCAAAGTATACTTTTACCTTTGTGCACTTCGACCGCCAACCACGTGTTACCTTCGCTGCTAACCTAATCCTAGCATGAGGGCCACCCACTCCATTACCTGGCGCTTCGTGAAGTCACCCACGTGTTGCCCGCGCCGTTGGCGCCCCAACATCCTACCATGTGGAAGATCCAACGCCTTCGCCCTTGTGAATTGGGAGTCAACCACTACCGCCTTCTTCGCTGGAACCACTTCTCTCCTACAGTAAAGTGCTCTGTAAAGACGTCCTTTCAGTCACGCTACGTCCTTGTAGAATTTACTTAATTTGAGTGCCAGTAATCACAGAATCTTTTGTTCAGTTACACACATGCTATTCGAGTGTCTGCTCTCAGTGCTAATCCGTTATTAACTCGTCGAGGCCCCATTGGCACCCTCAGTGCAGCTTCAAATTCATTATCCTTTTGTCTATTTCCATTACTGGCGTATAATCGGTGTATCTCTCATTTCAGATGGGCCCTATATCGTGGAATCTTCTCGGACTGTGCCTGGAATCCCCAGTTTCATTCATCCCGTAGGAATACCCTTCAGGATCAACAATTTAGTTGCATTTCTCCTTCCCGAACTAATGTCTTTATGTAAATATACTCCTTTTAGTTCACCCACATGTTTACGTAATATTTCCTCTCAGAAGTAAGAGCATTACGCTCATATGAAATTCCCCCTTTTCTCTTGTTTTATGTTTCACTGGACCCACAAGGTCAGAATCACAAGGCTAATATATTTGTAAATGTTGCTACCTGTCTCATAGAAACTATCTCAAAACCAGACTGTCCAGTAAAAACATAAAAAAAAAAAAAAAATATATATATATATATATATATATATATATATATATATATATATATTGTATATATATATAATTATTATGTTTGGTCATGAAATAATGTAAATATTTGTCTGGCATGATTATGGACGAAGTACAGTCCGAAGTCTCGCTATAGAGACAAAACTAAAAGGAATGATTAAGAAGTGGCTTTCTTTTATAATTCTACGAACTTCGAGTAGTGAATTGAAGAGTGACTACAGAACATTGGAAAGAATCAATACCAAAATAGTTAAAGTAGGCAGCAGTTTGTTTATAATGCAGGTTTCGTTGAGCGATAGATGATTGCGAACTTTAACTATTCTGGTATTGGTTCTTTCCAGTGTTCTGTAGTCACTCTTCTGTTCACTACTCGAAGTTCGTAGAATTATAAAAGAAAGCCACTTCTTAAGCATTCCTTTTATTTTTGTCTCCATAGCGAGATTTCGGACTGTACTTCGTCCATAATCATGCCAGACTGAAATATTTACATCATTTCATGACCAAACATAATAATTACAAATAAGCAAACAAGTGTTAAAATATTACAGTTGTCATGGAATTATTGTTAACGTGTAACAGGTCAAAGAATGGGTAACTGGTCAATGATTAAAACAACGTAACACCTATGCAAAGAATTGGGTGTTTAACAAATCAAAAATAAACAAACACACATATATATATACACACACACATATATATATATATACAGTATATATATGTGTGTGTGTGTGTGTGTGTGTAGTTGTAACAGCCACAATGCCCTCTTAACTTCTCGAATTCTTCGCGCTTTTTTGGATACGCTTGTCACCACAAAGCCATGAGATCCAAGTGCAAGAAATTGGAGTGGTTGTGATGTCCGAGAGCGGGAAACGAACCCGCGTCATCATAATCACAAGGTGGTCTATTGTCTCTCATACATACATATACCCGTTGTTTTCAGATATATTTATTAGAGCTGAAATAGACCCATTCTCACCAACGTAGCGAAGTGGGCAATCGTTTTTATTGCTTTTTAGGCTGAAATATATATGTAGAATCTGCTGGTCACTTTTTACCAAACACATATGTAATTATAATAGCCACAATTATGGTGACGCGGGTTCGTTTTCCGCTTTCGGACATCACAACCACTTCAATTTTCTGCCCTTGGATCTCAAGGCTTTGTAGTGACAAGAGTATCCAAAAAAGCGCGAAGAATTCGAGAAGTTAAGAGGGCATTGTGACTATTACAATTACATATGTATCTGGTAAAAAGTGACCAGTAGATTCTACATACATACATATATATATATATATATATATATATATATATATATATATATATATATATATATATATGTGTGTGTGTGTGTGTGTGTGTGTGTGTGTACTTTTATGTATAGATATAAAACTAGAAAATGTTCAGCATTTCGCTAAAAAAATAGGTCAGTGCTTAAAAGTTTTGAGAAGCCCCTGGCATCCTTCGTCCTGAGAGTTCAAGGAAGGTTTTATGTCTATTAGTAAGATGGCTTCTGTCATCCTCAAGTACCCCACAGAACTGTTATTACATAGAATTTTTACACATTCTGTAAGCTGTCTTTTCGCTACTTTTCTTTCGCCATGAAAGTCTGCAAGGTGAATTTTTTATTGGTCCTGTCTGTGTGTGCATGAGAAATCTCTCTCCGACAGTGGTATATCCAATATATGTGGAGGAATTACATTCTACCCGATTGCAGATACTGGCATACCACGTGATGACTGTCAGGAACTCCCCCTAAAGCTGGTCTACTGCGAATGAATAGGTTTAAATTTCTTTTTTTTTATAGTAAATCCTGAGACAGACATTATCACTTTCATTAACCGGCTTTACATAATTAGAAACAATCTTTTTCAGCAGCTTTTCTTCTACGTTGTAGCGATTTGACATTTGTCCCTGAAAAACGAAGTCGATTTGTTTTTCTTCGCGTTGGTAACGACTCATTGAGGGTGACTTTATTCAAAGACTTTTACAGTTTCATCTGTTACTTCCATAGGAAAGTTATTATTTGTTAATAACATTTGTTTTCTTCTGGTAATTTCAATGTGGAAGGAATCCCAGTCACTGCAAACCTTATACCCTCTATGTAAGAATGTCTTAATTACTCCTATTTTGCATTTTTCTGGGCAAGCACCATTGAAATTAACACAATCTCCAAGATTAGTTGACTTTACATACACCGAAGTTTTTACAGTGTTATTGGATAAAGTAACCAAAGCATCCAGAAACGGCAATGAATTATTTTTTCCCAGTTCAACAGTAAATTCAAGAACAGACTCCTCTTCAGATTTAGACTTCAGCCTTAATAACCAAACTAAGTTTAAGAAAATTCACAAAGATCCCACTGAAGACCTCAAACGTCAAATAAATAAACATAGGCATCGTCAACAGCAATAGTGAACCAGGATTTGTATATGGTAATCCAAAAATCCACAAGCCTCTAGTGAACCCTCCGTTACGCCCCAAAATTTCACAAGTTGGAACCGTCACATATGAGATATCTAAACAGCTGAACAGTATTATTAAAAGATATATCCCAAAACAGCATGCAATTGAATCCACATAAGAATTTATAGTCGTTTTGAAAGATAGAAAACCTTCAGGGAAATTGGCCTCATTAGACGTTGAGAGTCTATTTACTAACGTTCCAGTTCAAGAGACTATAAAGATAATTATGGAGAACGTGTATCATCACCCTGAAATAGCTGCTCCTGACATTCCGCCTGCAACGTTGAAAGCTCTTTTGGAACTTTGTGCAACAAAAATACCTTCTAGGAATATTAACGGTGACTTGTATTCAGTGTGAAGGAGTTAGTGTGGAAAGTGCTCTGGGCCCCACATTTACAGAATTTTATATGTGTAATTTAGAGAAAAGGGTGTCTGGACATAACCCCCTTTTAAAACCCACCACCATGTATGTACGAAATATTGATGATTGTTTTATTGTAGTTGACAATGAACATTTTTATTAAGGCTGAAGTCTAAATTTGAAGAGGAGTCTCAAGATATTTATTAGTAAGTTTTCTGCAAATTAATTTGATAACCTTGTACACAAATAGTTGCATTTTTAAGTCTATGTTGATAACTTGGTTTAGAGCAGGGGAGAAATGTGTGTGTGTGTGGAATCACATTGGTCAGTTATACCTAAAATGTGAGACACTGAAATATATACAAAATCCCAAAGTAAGACATTCACTTAAGCACTCCGAGATATCACAGGCAAGCTATGCAGATCAAACACCTCACGATACCAAAACACGTGTGATGCATTTGATGTTCAACCCTTAGAAAGGAGACGTGAATGACTAGGAATATAATTGGTGAATAATATAACTAACAACAGATTAAAAAATCAGGGAAATAATTTCCTATACAAGTTGCTGCAAAATATATATAAAGTGTGAATGTCTGACGTATTGTATCTTGATAAGATGTGCCTGCCAGGAAGGCACCTGGCGTCGCCGGCAGGTTTCCTCAGATGAAAGGCGCATAGCAATCGGAAGTGTCTTTCACCCACCGCTCGCGGGTATCACGCAAGTCTCTAAGCCCTGCTACTTTGTGCAAGGTGTTACATAGGTTACAAGTCCATGGCAATTCGTCCTTGGCTTCCCAGAAGCGCCGCCACTGCAGGTAGCGCAGATAGGAAACGGGGTTATTACTCAGGTAAACCAAGTATTCTGCCAGTGCCGAAACGTTCTGAAAAGACTGGGAGTTGATGTAAGAACCTGGTGGTAAAATCTTGTCGTAGTCCCTTCCTCCGTACACGACAGGCACCATCCCGTACTGCATCGCCCTCCACAGCTTCTCGGTGCTGTAGTCATCGCACAGAGAATTTTCCCAAGAGAGATAAAAGAGGTGAGAACCCGTAAGCCAGCGATAGCAGTATCTGTCTAAATGGTTCTTGCCGCACTTCAGCTTGCCGCACCTTCCGATGGTCGTCACGTTCACATGCTTTTGCAGGGCTGCGACGAAATTCTCTCTTCTGGAGGCTGTTGGGCAGTGGCTTGCCATCCATGAGGCAATTCTGGGACGCAGTGCCCACCTCACTTCCTGCTCTGTAAATTGGAACTTGTTTGTGGTTCGCTCGTCCCCTTGTGCAGAGTGGCTGGTGCTCCCTGCCTTACTCCGAGAGGCATCACTTGATGTCTGTTCGAGTTCTCGTATTAGCTTCTCACTTATGCTGGAAGATCCATTAATTAATTCGTATTTCAATAATATTTCCTTAACGATCTTTTCCTTCTGACTCAAAATCATTTTGTTCTGCACAGATCTTTCCTTATTCATCACATCATCATAGTTTTTTAGATGTTTAATGTACTTCTGGTAGGTCCTACTTGATTTGTCAATGTTGATTCCTTCGACTATGGGACATTCGACAGAATCGTCCAAAGGCCTCAGGGCGGTATTATGTGCTGATATGTTACTCAGATGATGATACGACATCGTCAAGTTAAAATAATTTCCATTTTTTTCTGCTGCTGACCATGCTCCCAGGGTTTGTTGACCTAAAGGCGGTGCCTGGAAAGTCAGAGATGAAATTAATTAATAAACAAGTTATAAATGCTTTTGATGTTTGAATAAAAGGTTAACATTATGATAAGGCTTTCAAGTACTTTCAAACTTTAGATAAGCACTTTGTTACATTAATAATTTCTCTAGGTTCTAAGACTCCAAATCATTAGGAATGAAAAGAGGGAAATGTATGCTTTTATGCTCAGTTTTCATCTTGGAAATCCTTCATTTTTTATGCTTTAGATATCTCATAATAATACAGAAAAAAATAAGCTTGAAAGAATTTTACAATAAAATTGATAAGCACCTAATCTAAGCTCGGCTCACCAAAATTTTCTCGGCTCAACTTACAGAAGAAAGGCAGACTAAGTTTCCAAGCTATCGAATGAGTAAATGGGCAAATGCGCCAAGGTACCTCTAACTCTAGCCTGATCCAGAGTTGGTGTGGCTTTCGAGGAGGAAGATCTCGAGGGTTGAAGTCAAAACTGAAAAACACCACAGCGTCAGCGTCGTTGATTCGTTCCCTGGATCCTTTGTAAGTCCATACAAACTGGCACCTGTGTCAGGTGCGGGCAGGTTGTTAATGATATTGATTTCTCATGAATACCTATCAGACGGGCAAGTACGTTTATCAAGCCTCTGTCTAACAGAAAGAATGAAGAGGCTAGGATTAGACATCAAAGTAATACGTGGTCCCGCTTCCTAAGAACTGGAATGTAACAGAAATTAAGGAATACACTCCCTGGAACTATTCACCAATATGCCAACGTAAATTTAATTTTGTAAGAAAGAATTTTTGCAGTGATTTCTTATTAATTTATCACAACTGAGAAAAGCTTTTGAGATTTTAAAGTACCCATTCCCTTTTGTCACAGAGAAGACAAACCTAGAATGAATTCAGGTGTTCTATTACGTCATTTACGTGACTATTGCTGGAGCCATACTGCTGTTCTCATGTTTCAGATTAGGTTAAAGTTTATGCCATGGACTTCGACAGGCTGGAATTTGAGCTCTCACTGCCTGAAGGCACATTATGGGGTCTATTTCAGAAGCTATGATGGTGTTCATGACTATAAGGAAAGTCATATTGTCTGGTAAATCACCAATGAAGTGCTTTACTTCTTACTAAAATTTTCTTTACCCTTCCACTTCGAGTCTATGTATGCATCCTTGCTTAGTGTCACTAGTTTGCCCCGGCCAGTCAGCCCCCTTTACTAGTCTCTCCTATCGGCCTTAATTTCCTTTTACACTTGAAATAAACTTCAAAATTATCTATTTTCAATACTGTTTTTGGTTTTCAATATTCCTAATACTACGTTTTGACAGATTCTCTCATAGTATCTACGTCTGAGCATCTTTTAATTTTTATTTGCATTTTTAATATACAAGCAAGAACAAAGATCAAAGTGGATACGTTTTTCTTGTTGAAACAATAGAGAAAAAGGAAGAACATGACGAATAAAAGTAATGCGGAAACAGTCATGTAATTTTTTAGAATTCGGAAACAAATATTGGAAAAAGAGCCCAGCAAATATTCATTCTCTTTAACAGTTTCTGAAAAAGAAACAAAAAAATTGTAAATGATAATTATGCTATTGCTCTCATAAATTACGAGACGTGCATGTAGAGAACAAGGCAAAAAATTAAGGGTTTGAATGAAAAGAGCAATGGAATAGAGGGAGCAAATGTAAAAAAGAGAAAGAGAAAGTCGTTTGAAAGACGATGGACCTTGGAAGATGATTATTCGCGTGAGAAAATGAGTGCAGCGGCGGTGGAAATGAGAGAGAGAGAGGGAGGAGTGTGGATTAGTAGAGAAGAAGCAAGCGAAGACGGAGGGAGAGACGAAGCCTAGAGGGTGAGGAGCTGAAAGCAGATTGATGAGGACTATAACAATGTCAAGCGAAGTAAACAAAAAAATAAGTGTTGGCGACCAGCAGTAAATTATAAACAGGAAAGTTGATTCAATAAACAGGCAAAATAAAAACAAGTTTGAATTAAATTACAATATTAATGATAAACCTTCATAACTGTCTAATAGAAAATATTCCACTGATAATGAAGGATGTATGCTAAAGTAATTAAATAAAAAAATACTGCTAAGAAGTTACTTACTTGGATACAAATAAGAGAAAAGAATATAAACATACGCACTCACAAACAACTGGACGAATGCACTGCATTTTACAATCATGTATTGATAGCCTCATTAAATCTGTTAATTGCCTCTGGCCATTATTTAAAAAAATTTTACTAGTTTTTACAGTAATGGCTTTCAGTACAGAACTGCAGGACAGTAAGGTTATTTCTGGCTTTAAGAAAGGAATCGGTAATTATCAATCTCGAAGTAGTTTCGTTTGTTTCAGATACAGTAATCCTTCAGTTGGATTAATAGAATCAAGGGCCTGTCTGATAATGTTGATATCCAGATGAGGGCGAGTGAAAAATCCAATGTTAACACTAAGAATCAGCTGATTGCGCCTACTAGCGAAAGAATTAGGAGAATCCTTTTTTAATTGCTAAAAGCAACAAATGTATTACTGGAATTATTATTTCTGATTTTGTACATAAATGTAAAACACATATAAAAGGTAAACTAACATACTTTATCTTAAAGTAAAATCCCTCAAAATCGAATAACAGCTGTTTCCCAATTTATTTGTTTATGTCACACTCAATGTTGTTTATATCAGTTCTTTGGTAAGTGGTTGTTAATTATAAGAGATGGTTATGATTTGTTACGTAAGTCATAAGTTTGGTAATCTTGTTTGAAAGCCTAGTCTGGTACAATCTGCTGAAAATGAAATTCGGTGATTTTGTAATACACAAGCTGTGTTTGCGTATTACATTACAATACCCTGTGTTTACAACTCTAGGACATATGGCATTTCTCGATGATGACTGTTCAAAGCAAATTGATTTTAAGAACTCTACTAAAACGTAGGTGATCATTTTCTGTTCTGTTTGAATCAATGATTTTTCATTTCGCCTCATAATATCACGGAGGCTTTACCTATATGCCTATGTGTGTGGGTGTGTTTACGTCTACATGTGGCGATTCATCAATGTTCACATTACTGTCTCTACATAGTGTGTGTGTTCATGTGCGTTTCTTAGAGTGGTATTGCATTTGCCATTTTTCTTGTTTGCTTTGCTTGATTTATTGTACAGTAATTAATCACAAGTTTAATTGACTCTAAGTATGATTATCACACATCATAACAGTACTCAAGAGAATATTTTTATTACTGCTAATATTTCATCTCAGTTGTTATTCTCTCTCTCTCTCTCTCTCTCTCTCTCTCTCTCTCTCTCTCTCTCTCTCTCTCTCTCTCATACCTTACGTACGCAATTACGTTTATCTTTTGAGTTGTAAAATTAAGTAATGAGAAAATACAGTAAAAATTTAAATGAGAATAGCGTAAAATATAAATAAAAAATCAAAAGTGGGACTTGCCTCTGGCAAGTCAAATGTCTACGTAGCCCTCTTCACCCATCCAGCACTGCATCCTCACCCACTCCCAGCAAGGAAAACTCCCCAGCTCCACCCACCTTCCAAAACAACCCTTTCTTTGGGTGAGTTCCTCTACACAGCCTTACTGCCCTTCCTCTCCCATGGTGCTTAGCCATCCGATTTCCCCCCCCCCCACCTTGAAAACTTCACGATAACTCCCCTCATCCCCCTTAAACTCTTTCTCAGTCTGTTTATGATTTGTTTTAAAATTTATATATATATATATATATATATATATATATATATATATATATATATATATATATATATATATATATATATATATATATATATTATATATATATATATATATATATATATATATATATATATAATTTATATATCTTTGGACCTTGGTCCGTGGTCTGCGTGTGTCCGACATTGTCGAGTTCCAGACAATGGCGATCTGGGTAATCGAAAGATTGCTGTACTGGTATGTGTATTCGTGATTGTTCTTATACATTATGGGTTATTTATAAACCCAAGCTCTGTAATAGTACCCACTGTAATGGTGAATTGGGTGATAAATTAACAGAAAAATTCTTTTTCACAACAGGACCCTTGTGAGAGGATAAAGTGTGTATTAGATCATTATCATACCTAATGAAAGTGTACAATAATTTTTCAACTATTGCAAGAGTTAAAAGATAATGAGAACTTCCCTTGATTGTAGGACATGTTAGTGAATGATCTGCAGTAATGCAAATATCGTCTAAAATTATATGATGTTCCTAGATGACTAATTTTTCAATATTATAGAACATACAAAAATCTTTAGTATGAGTGTAGCATCTTGTTTTGATGGCCCAGAATTCCAGAAAGGACTCTTCAAAGAATTCTTGTTTCAGCAGGCATAAGCCAATTATATTTCAGATGGGTGTATATTCTTATGTATCCTGCTCAAATGCAAGTTAACTGAAGGTGTTAGATCAACTCTGCTGTATTTAAAACAGAGAGCTCTCATGATTAGTTTAAGATCATTTCTATTCTACCCCAACAAACTCGTGAGAGGATAACAGAAAAAAATAAATTTTTCCATCTGGATATTCAAATGCCCACGTATGTAAGTGTCCAGATTACTATAATATTTATTTTTTTGGTCCAGCGCTAGATTGCTCTCAGATTTCTACTTGTGGTATGTTCGCTTTGTCCTTTTCCTCTCAAGATGGTGACCTTCTCTAACTGTATTTTGTTCATCTAAAAACACTTCATTCTCACCAGCCCAACAAATGTAGAAGTTTAATTTGTCGTATGGTAAAGTCTAGCTAAACTGCTTTTTAAAGTTCCCAATAATCCAGACAGAATGACAATAACAAGAAAAATATTAACATAAAAAAAGATTTACAAAAAAGGGGGAGATTAACTTTTATACCTCCAGAAAGCGCATCGATTTTCACGAAGTTTTGAATAGTTTTCCATGAAATTCCAATATTTCCAGTTCCCCCAGAAGGCCGTCCAATAGACGACCAACTTGGAGGCCACCGATGAATTTTGGTACCGTTGAGCACAAGACTCCTCCTCCTCATCATCCTCCTTCTTTTCTGTGAGGAAAAGTGAAGAATTTTCATTTTGCTTTAGTAAATGTTGCCTTTTATTTTTTTTATTATATGGTATCAGCGTCACTGGCGAACACAAGACCGACATTCTGCCTCTTTTACTTCTGTAAGAAAAAAAGAATTTTAATTTCTCTACCAGGTAAACATTGTTATTTAACACTTGCAATCAACTATCCATTCAGGAAACTACGACAAAGGTTTCCATTAATATTAAAGCCAATTTTACATAAAGTATACTGTATAGTGAACTTTAGAAATTTTAATTCGTTTAACTTCTGTGCTGATTCCTGTTGCATTGCTAATTGAGGGATCACATAAGCATATTTCTACTTTATTTTAGTGGTGTCGTCACCTTTTAATTTTGTAGTACAATTCCCCCTCAACTGGGGACCACTTTGACATGGTGAGGGTGCTCTTGAACCCCCGAAATTTGTTCCTGGGTTCGAGTCCGTGAATCATATATTTTGTTACTAATTAGTTTAGGTTAAGTCTTGTGGAATTTTCCACTTTTGGTAAAATTTATTTTACCTGGTAAATAGGAAAATGTATCATAGCTGGGACTGGGGTTTATATCCAAAGCTAATAGTAGGAACTATGGTAGGATCATCAACTACCCAATAATGTTTGGACCTAAGGATTACCACATTAATAGCTCAAGGGCGGAACTATTCTGCAGAGCTGGGCCATTGATTCTAGGGGTGGTCTGGTTCTGGGGATAGGGACTCTTGGCATTCTGTCCTCTCTGCCCATAATATGAGTACACTGGGAATGATTGTATTCTTGTAATGCTCTAAGTCCCAACAAGCAGGTTTGGCTTACACTTGAGCCACCCTAATTGTGTTGTGCCATCACCTGTGAGGTAGGGTAGGGAGTGGAAATTTGGGAGTCAGCTCTTATTGGTGCCAGTAGTAGAAGAATAAACTTCATGAAAGGCTGATGATATCTTTTTAAAATTTTCAGGTTTACTGATTTTTTCTCTCAATTTGAACTTTATGAGTAGCAATAAAGAATCGAGTACCCCTGGACCCTTTGATGATACCCTTTTGGCACAGATGACGACCTTTGCTCCCTCCTCTGACAACCTGTGTGTGGACATGGCTTGGAAGCCTTCTCGTGTAATTACACTGGAACCCTATGCTCCGGCATGGAGCAAAGGGAAATTGACCAGAAATGAATGTGAAGTAGGATGAGGGATATTTGAAACCTTTTATGATAAGTATTTGACCTTTAATCTGGAAGATTCTAATTGTGACATTTTTAATGTATACAGAGACATTGTGAAGTGCTGTGCCAGAAAGACTAATATATCATCTAAAGGTTAAGGGAAACTGACAGTAGAATCGGCCTCAGCAAAACAAAGTGGAAAATTAAAAGCATTATCACACCTTGGAGGAGTTAAAGTAGACTACTCAGTACATGCTTTTTGGAATCACTCCAAGGGAATGATTTACAACCCAACTGATGACGTTCTCAGAAGGTAAACTTATAGAAGAATTAAAAGATCACTGTGTGATTAGAACTGAAAGAATGAAGAAGATCAATGGACCCTTAGTTCCACTTCCAAATTAATTATTACACTCAGTTCTACCCATTTACCTAATGTAATAAAACCAGTATGGTTACATTTTAAGGTTAAGCAATATATCCCAAGGCTGAGGAGATGTTTGTATTGTCAAGAATATCATCATATGCTTGGATCTTGTAGGCAGAGGCTACAAGGCAAGCCTGCTGTGTGTTAAGTGTAGTGAAGCAGAGCATGGTGTATGTTATAAAAAGGCAACATACTGTATATATATTGTGGAGAGAATCATCCATCTTTGCAAAATTGTGATTTGTACATCATGGAAAAAGAAATCCAGAGATTAAAGGTAAGTGAATGTGTCACATTTCCAGAGGCAGAACAGAAAGTATTAAACCAGTATGTTATACCAGGTATATCTTTCTCCAGTATTGCTGCTAACTGAAGGAGAAATATAAATGCTACCAGAGGTGCTTCCTTTGGTAATATAAAGGAAAGGTCAATGGTACCCCTGTACTCCCACCTCTTTGGAGGCTGCACCAGTAATTTCTGGCACTTCTGCCTCTTTGGAGGCTTTGTCAGTAATTTTTGGCACTCCTGCCTCTTCTGAGGTTGCACCAGTTGTTTTTGGCTCTCCTGCCTCTTCAGAAGCAGTGCCAGATATACCTGGCACTCATGCCTCTCTGGAGGCTGCACCAGTTATAACTGATGTGTTGGCCTCTTTGGAGGCTGCATGTTGGTGCTCTTGATGCTTCAGAGGATGCGCCAGTTGTGTCTGACACTTCCACCTCTCCTCAGGCAGTGCCAGCTTTGTCTGATGCGCCTGAACTTGAAAGTTTCTTAGCGAAGACGCCATCAAGGGTGCCCAAAGCCCAAGACACTGGGTAGGTTATGCCATTTGTGTCAGGTTCCTCCCCCATGGGAGCAAAACCATCGTCGACTTTAAAACAGAAGGCAGACATAAATAATCAGTCTCCTTTGAAAAAAAAGCAGGAGCAAGGCAATAAAGTTATAGCACTTAAAAGGGCTTCAGTTTAATGGCCTCAAATTTTAAGTAAAGTTCATTAGTTATCTCCAGTGGAACTGTGAGGATTAAGAGCTAAATGAGAGGAACTAAGGTTGCTCATATCAGGAGTTTCTCCTGTATGAATAGCTTTTCAGACTATGATTGGTAATAATATGTGTCCAAGCCCATAAGAGTATACAGCCTATCATTCCCCTTATAACATAAATATAGGAAGCCATGGGGGTGGTTTTAGTTTTCTGTAAAAGAAAACTATTGTACCAGCTTTGTCTGACCATCCGCACTTTTTTCTGTCTGCTCTCAGATCTTCAAAACTACTGAGGCTAGAGGACTGCAAATTGGTATGTTGATCATCCACCCTCCAATCATCAAACACACCAGATTGCACCCCTCCAGCCTCAGACGTTTTTATTTTATTTAAGGTTAAATTTAGCCAAAATTGTGCTTCTGGCAATGATATAGGATAGGCCACCATCGAGCTGTGTTAAACTTTCATGGTCCGTGGCCCATACAGCATTACACCGAGACCACCGAAAGTTATATCTATTTTCGGTGGCTTTGATTATACGCTGTAGCAGCTGTATAGAAAACTCGATTGCGCCAAAGAAACTCCGGCACATTTTTTACTTGTTTATATTCATAATGACACCCCACAAAATCCTATTAGTATCCAGTCTGCACTGCAATTGATAGCTGTGCAGATCCATTTGCTAAGAAAATATACAACATGCTTTCTCTATCCACCACCTGGTGATGTCTTCGCTGATAACTTTAAATCTGTTATCCAACATCTACCATGTCCCTTCATTATTCTGGGAGATATGAATAGTAGAAACCATGTTGGGGTGATAATGTAGAGTCCCACACGGACCTGTACAATCGTCCATCTTACCTGGTTGTCCAAACTCATACCCTACAGGCATCCACTCCTCGCAACAAGCATCTTCTGACACATAAACCAAGCACGTGCATATAAGAAACACAGCTGACACCATACATTCATTTTATGTAATACTGTCGTTCATAATAATGTCACATTCCTAATAGAGGCAACACAATGTCAGCTTTCCAAATATATTTATCTGAACTCTGTGTGTAATTTGTGTATAGAATTATGCACCATTCTCCATGCTCAAACAAACACAGTTGACTGTGTACTAATCTATATTTTGTTCACCTCATGCCAGGCACTACATTTCCTCTCGCAAGAGCCCTTGACCTTTCTGTTGTTGTTTTGAATAAATCAGTAAGTTTAGTCGCTGCCTCTTACTCATGCCTTCATTACTTTGGTGACCATGGAGATGACCAGCCAGCCAACCCCAATGACCCCCAACCCCAAGGGTTTACCATCATTGACAGAAATACCAGATGGCCAGAAGCAATACCAATACACCAACAGACGGCAGAGAGTTGTGTGAAAGCTCTTATCAGATGGGTCAGCAGACATGGAGTCCCACAGTTCGTCACGAGTGACAGGGGGGCCAACTTCACGTCCAGTTGATGGAACACCCTCGCAGATAGTGTGGGGAGAAAGATAGTACACATGACAGCCTTCCACCTAGAAGCCAACGGCATCATCGAAAGGCTAGACTAATACACTTTTGGATGGGGGCTGCTGGTTCCTCTGGGTCACTGATGGATTCCATGTTGATTGACTGCTGGGACCGTTGTGCTTCTGCTGCTGCGGTTGGCTGGGTGGGATCCACTGTTTTGTGGGCCATGTGTACTGCGTCAACCAAACTTAGGAATTCTTCACTGGGCATGGTGGAGGTGTTAGGCATGGCCATCACTGTTTAGCGGGGCAGTTGTGAGGAGGACCTCTCTCACAAGGTCCAGGGTTGACTTGGGTTGGCTGTTTGCAGCGGGTAAGATTACCAGCCTCTGCAATTGCTTGTAGATGTGCGATGGCTGCTCATCTCCTATGACTGGCCCCACGTTGTCCAGGAACTCCTTGGCCCTTAGGGGAGCCATCCAAACTCATACCCTATGGGCATCCATTCCTCACAACAAGCATCTCCTGACATACATGCCAAGCACACGCATATAAGAAACACAGCCAACACTATACATCCTTTTCATGTAATACTGTCGTTCATAATAATGTTGTGTCAAGTGTATCATTCCTAATAGAGGCAGTATAGTGTCAGCTTTCCAGATATATTTATCAGAATTCTGTTCGCAACTTGTTGTCTGTGTACTAATCTCTACTTTGTTCACCTCATGTCAGGCACCACATTTCCATTCACAAGAGCCCTTGACCTTTCTGTTGTTTTGAATAAATCAGTAAGTTTGTAGACGCTGCCTCTTACTCACGCCTTTCCTATTATTTCATTGCCTTTGTTACACCATAGAATGTGAAAACGTGGGAATCCTAAACACAGGGTAGTCTACACATTTTCATGTTCAAACAGTCACATTGTCAGCAGCTGACTCATCTGTATGCAGTAATGACTGCCTTATTGACTTTAATTAGAGAGTGATAAATGATAGATTTACCAGTGATCATTTTTCCAATAGTAATGAATGTATCTTCAAGTCCTCCATCTTCAAGATTACCTAAATGGAACATTGGTAAAGTTGATTAGGCAACATTCCAGGAACACAGCTCAATAGATTACTCGGCTCATGACTTTCCCTCTAGATGATGCTCTTGATTTTTCATTACAATTATATTTTTGGCTGGTCTTCAACCAATACCTAGGAATCAAGGCATATTTATCCACCGACCAGTTCCCAAGTAGACTCATAAATGCCTGAAAACTCTTAGAACTATGATGTTAGCTTTCACCAGATATCACAGATGAAAATGTGAGTATTACTGTATTGAATTTCAAAAAGCAAGAGTTCATCTCTACAGGGAAATCAAAAAGGCATGAAAGGAATCTTGGACAATTTTCTTGTCACTATTAAATTCAAAACACCTCTGACTTTAGTTTGGAAGAGAGGTAGAAAAAAAGCAGGTAAGTTTACTCCCAGTCAACCTCCAGTTGTTAAGGTCAATGGTTGTGAAGTAGCAGATCCCCAGTTTGAGGCATATGAGTTTGCTAATCATTTTAATAAAATTGCAAAGAAAAATGATGATAGACCCTATTCTGCTCAAAGAAGGGTAAATGGAAAGGAGAAATTGACTTTAAACAATACAATGTGCCTTTTACTATGAGGGAATTTGAATCAACCTTAAGTAAGTGCAGTGATGATAATAGACCCTATTCTGCTCAAAGAAGGGTAATGGAATAGGTAGAAATTGACTTTAAACAATACATTGTACCTTATACTATGAGGGAATTTGAATCAACCTTAAGTAAGTGTAGTGAATAAGCTCCTGGACTGGATGATAATGACATACTCAGTGATTTAGCATACACCAGGAAATACCAGTGTCCAAATTAAGCCTAATTAACAGAATTTTTCTAGAACATCTTCCCTAAACTATGGTGATGTTAAAATTACTGCCAAGACAGAGAGTTATTGTCCAGTTGCACTGACATCATGTCTGTGTAAGATCGTGGAGAAAATGGTGAATGCACATATGATGTGGTTCGTGGAACGTGAAAATATTTATCGCCTGCTCAGTGCGGTTTTTGAAGTATGCACTCGACAGGTGATGTGTTGGTTCAAATGAAATCTTCAGTATGTGAAGCTTTTGCTAACAAACAGCATCACATCACCATTTTCTTCGATCTTAAGAAGGCTTATGATACAACATGAAAATGTGGCATTCTGAGGGTCCGTTATGAATGTAACCTGAGAGGCAATTTGCCTTTTTTTTATCAAGGCTTTTTTAAGAAATAGGCTATTTCAGGTTCAGGTTGGAGCAACAATGTCAGATGTATTAAACCAAGGAGAAGGAGAGCCACAAGGAAGTGTTCTAAGTGTAACTTTGTTCGCCTTAGTAATCAATGGGATCTCCAAAATAATTCCCCCAAATGTAATTTATACTCTTTGTTGATGACCTTTCGATGTCTTTTGCAGCAACAAGGATAGCAGTAGCTGAACGCCGCCTTCAGCTCTGCATTGATAACACAGTAAAGTGGGGTGAGATGAATGGTTTTAGGTTTTCAGCTAGTAAAATGGTAACCATGCACTTCTGTCAAATAAGTCCATTCTGACCCAGATGTGTTCATACATTGGCAGAGAATTCCATGTTGGGGAAACGAGGTTTCTTGTGTGTATTTTTGATAGAAAGCTGACTTGAATTCCACATCTGAAATATATTAAGAGAAAATGCTTGAAAACAATGAATGTCTTGGAAGTTCTGTCCCACACTTCATGGGTTGCTGACCAAACTCAGATGTTGAGACTATACAAGTTATCAAAATTAAGTCATGGGTGTGAAGTGTACTCCTCAGCAAAGCATAATAGCCTTAAAATGTTAATTCAGTTCATCATGGAGGAGTTTTTAAATCATCTCCCATTGAGAGCATACTTGTAGACACTGGTGAGGTGCCCCTGGATCTTGATTACCAATGTCTGCTGGTTCGGAGTTGGTACAGATTTCAGAGGATATGCCTACCACCAATAAGGATGTATTTTGTCTAGTAGGTAAAAACATTAAAAACCTTTGGTAGTTCCTTTGGCTAACGGGTTCTTGATGTCAGGTGAAAACCCTCCATTCTGAGAGGACTGTAGCGTTCTCTTGACTGCGAGACATTTGCTGGTCGAAAGCCCCAGTCTTTGGGATTTAAGACATAGGCTCCTCCTCTTGGGGACATAACAGAAGTGGACATTTTATCGTTGCTACGACTCTCCAGGAGAATTGTAATGTAGAGCAGTTATGTATCTTTGTTAAGGAGGCGGGCCGCCTCCTCAACAACATTTAGATCATATACATTTGCATATACGTGTGTATGTATTATATGTATTGACAGATATGATTATAATATATATATATATATATATATATATATATATATATATATATATATATATATATATATATATATATATATATATTAAGATATTTCTTATATGAAACTCCTTTTAAATTGTTCTGTATTTTTAGATGCCTATTTAATTTTATTATGACGTCAATAACCTATCTGTTATGACGCCAGTTTTAGTAATAAACATTAATCAATTAATTGTGGTACGATTAAAGTGTGTGACTGTATTAGGAAATTGTAACAGAACTGTAAGCTTAACATATCGATTATTACATGCACACTGATTAACTACTTTGCTGATTACTGGTGCATCTGAATGAGATCTTGGGTGTACGGTACGTTTCGATCTAAATTTTTAATGCAACGGCACTCCTTAAGTGATTTTCTGTAAGTGACTTTTAATGCGTTGATGTTTAATACCGTAACCACCAGCCGTGGTGTTATTTTACAGAAACCATCATCTTTGAGACTTCATTCCCAAATATAAGATAATTTCTCCCCTATGTTAATTTATTTTTATGCCTGGCAACGCGCAGAAAGGAAACAGGTCCTTGAATGCCTAATGATAATTATAGAAAATAATTTTATGATTGTTATTGTTTTAAATCCACAGCTATCTATTTGGGTAAATTTAAGGTTGATCACACTGAGAGATATATTTTGGCAATACAAGCAAGGAATATGAGCCATTATCTATGTTACAAGGCGAAAAGAAAGATATTGCGAAATACATTAATATTCTTTGGGCAAAACGAAGCAGATTAGTTTCTATTTATTTTTGTTCTCTTGCTTTACACTGATTTCAAGAAAAAAAAGTTAGTAAGATTTGTTCTTGAAGTAAGAATTTTATCTTTTTTTTCAGTATTGACCTCATATGTATAAAATTATCATAAAACCATCTTACCTGGCCTTGAAAAACTTGTAATCAGCAAAGGTCAGACCTTCCCAGGACTAAGGGATTAAACTCATGAGATTAGATGATGTCATACTGGTATTTGGAATTATGTTTTAGTACTATATGGAATTACGCCATAATAGTGTTTGGCACTAAGCCATAGTAGTATTTTGAACTGATGCAATATATGAAATACGGCTTAGTAGTATTGCCGAATATAAAGCTTTCAAAAGAGTAGGCTCGTGTATTATAAAAAACTAAGTTTGTATAAAAAATATAACTTTCTAAAGATTCTCTTAAATGCTTCTTAATGAATCTCTTGAAGAAATATAGGCAGTTATTGGATATTCGGTCATTCCGTTACAGTCGTCAATCATAAATCAGGACCTAATTAGTTTTTCTGCTGTAGTGCGCTTCCGAAAAATGAGCCATAAAAACCTGAAAGTTCTGACGTCGGGTATGAACACAGAGGCCATATAAATTTTAAATATTTTTGAAAGTCACAATATTTTTTGGCTTATAAATTGACGTTAAAAGCTGGAGAGACCAGTGTCAAATTATAAAAAAAAAAAAAAAAAATGTAACTTTTATGTTTGACAATACCACTATATTTGTCTAAAAGATTGCTCAGACTTACAAAGGATTCCGTTTTAATCGAACTTTTAAAACTTTATAACCGTAGCAGAAATGCATCCATTCGACCTTACCTGTGACATCTTGTGGATGAGAGATTTTGTAAGTTTCCTGAGAGGATTTTTTACTAGTTGAATCACCTGTTGATCTTCCCTTCTGACTGGTCGTCCCATCGACGAGGGATTGGTTAGCATCTTCGTGACGAGGAGGTGGCACGAGACTTTTTGGCACTTCCAACTGGTTTCCAGTAGGCGTCCGGGAATAGATTCTGTAGCGTGAGAACATGAAGTACAACGGCAGCAAGGTCAGGATGAAATACCCTGATAATCTCACTACCTTGATTCCGGCTCTGAGATTCGCCATTAGTCACCCTTTGAACGAAGAACAGCTGTTGGCGTTGCTGAAGTGTGGAACTCAATTGAATTTATAAGTCTTGCGTTCCTTAGGAGTTTGGTGCGAGCTGCATATGGGTTACAGTGAGACCTGATTGTCGAGCTGTGTGTCTGAAAAAGAGAGAGAATAACAACCATGATCGAGAGGTTGTAATAATCGACATTTTCATTGTCTCTAAATGTAGTTATTTACCTTCATATCTGTTCATAACAAGCTGGAACGAATGTTAAACGAGAACATCTGTTGCTAATTTTTTTTTCGAACCGGTGTCTTAAATGATTTACGCAGTTTTTCTGGTTACATGTTAATTGTAATTCCTTAATTATACGTAATTCGACTATCAAAGTAAGAAATTTTTAACGGAACTTTCAATTTCTTATATCTTACCTCATCTTTAAATTAACATGAATGCCCTATATTTTCTTTAATAAATGGATATTGTCAAACTATCTAAACGTCCTGAGTCATCAGTCAATCTTCCCAGATCAACGTTGCCTCTCATTCGACCTTGATCATCACCTGCAGTTGACGAAGAAGAAGAAGAACAGGAAAGACAAAACAAATCGAAGAGGAAAAGTTTTATAAACCAACCTCAAAGGAGGAACACCAAATCAGGGAGGGCCGTCTCTCGCCTTCCTCGAGTGGTCGCTGATCTTTAAGAATCCAGTTGGGCGAACGTCTATACTTTTAAGGCTCGGCCACTCTGCAAGAGGAGGAGTGGATTTTAAACGGGTGGGGAAATGTGTACTGCTTTTGGGCACTTTGTTAGTTTTTAAATGTATGAAGTTATTTATTGAGCAGTTAATGGAGTTTGATAGTTAGTTGCACGAATGGCTGAATGATTTGACATGCAGTGGTGTCGTCACTATCAAGACTATTATATATATATATATATATATATATATATATATATATATATATATATATATATATATGTGTGTGTGTGTGTGTGTGTGTGTGTGTGTGTGTGTGTGTGTGTGTGTATACATACATATAAATTTCTGCCACGCCAGGATCGAACCTTGGTCTCCCGAGTGACAGACCAAGGTGGTACCGACTCAACTACCGAGTTTCTTAGAAGCTGGAACCCAAGTACACTGTACCTGAGGTTTTTCCTGGACAGGCTTCTGAAGCCCAACAACCAGCAGATTTTACCTAACTTCCTGACCCGTCAGCGATTCAGTTGGTACCACCTCATCTGTATTAACCCTTCACCGTGAGATATGATGAAAATAATGAACATATGAGATTGTTTCACAGAAATCAATTTCTGACTCACGCTAGAATTGAACCTCGAGTTACTTAGGTTTCAACTTCTTTTATGACCTTGGTAGTTGAATCAGTACCGCCTTGAACTGTCACTCGGGAGGCCGAGGTTCATTCCCGTTGTGAGTCAGAAATTTATTTCTGTGAAATACGTTCGCATGTGTTCATTACTTATATATATATATATATATATATATATATATATATATATATATATATATATATATATATATATATATATATATATACATATATATATAATGTGTGTGTGTAACGGGAAGGGTTTCAATGCAGACGTCTACAACGTTTCAGGGACCAGCCCCATTTTCAAGCTGAAAATTACAATAAAATCAAATTACAATATAAATACTCATGTGAAAATACACATTTACAATATAAAGCATATTAAAAGAACACCAACGGAACTCTTAAGTACCATTTCCAGTAGAGGAAGGAAGACGAGTGACTAAAATAACGAAGGCCGCTTGTCTGTTGTTCACCCCAGGTACAGAGGGGCGGAGGCAATTTGGTTGTTCCGTTTCGGAACAATCGTTTTTATGAAGAGCGATTCGAAGACCGCTAGCTGCTACTGGAAATGGTACTGCAGTTTCTTTGGTCTTCTTTTAATTTGCTTTATATTGTAACTGTATATTTCAGATGAGTATTTTTATTGTATTTGATTTTATTATTGCAATTTTCAGCTTGAAAATGGGGCTGGTTCCTGAAACGTCGCTTTAATAAAACTACGTCGATATGGAACAGACGTCTACATTGAAACCCTTCCCGTTATGTATCCCGTCTGGTTTATGTATATGTATATATATATATATATATATATATATATATATATATATATATATATATATATATATATATATATATATTAGATGCATGGATGAGTACAGATGCGCCTTGCCACATACAAGAGCATTTGCTTTTGGTCATAAACGATCTCGTATTGAAGAAAAAGATGCCGCCCATAAGTGCCCCAACTGGGGCCAAAGCTACTCTCTAAAAATAGACGGGGCGCTCCGTCAACAAAGTGCTTTGGAGCCGCCACCAACTCTGGGTTTTAATAATTAAGCCCTATAAGGCGGCTTTGTTTACGGCCCGAGGGAGTTCCCCTTCCTCTGCGCCTTGATTAGGGATAAAAGTCGCCTTCCGTTCAGTCGCTTCTTTCGTCGCTTCGTAACTACCAGTGCACGTTGTTAGAAGCAAGTTTATCTCGGTAAGAAGTCGCTCAGCGAGTCCATAGGAGCGAAAACAAACGAGGAAATGAATGAGAGAATGGATAAGAACTTTGATATGATAACAAAAACCCGTATTGAGATCGACGGTGACGATAATGCCAGTGATACGTGTGAAATCGTAATAACCAAGCTGCCTCCTTAACTTGTCGATTTCTCTACACTTTTTTTTTGGGGGGGGGTGGATACGCTTGTCACTACGAAGCCTGAGATCCAAATGAAAATAGTCACTGACGTACCCAAAAAGCGTGAAGAAATCGAAAACTTAAGAGGGTTCTGTGGCTATTACTAACACACACACACATATATATATATAATTATATATATATTGTATATATATATATATGTATATATACACACACACACACACACACACACACATATATATATATATATATATATATATATATATATATATATATATATATATATATATATATATATATAGTCACTGATGAACTATGTGCTGGCCTGTCAGAAACAATATGTATATATATACATATATATATATATATATATATATATATATATATATATATATATATATATATATATATATATATAGTCAGTGATGAACTATGTGCTGGCCTGTCAGAAACACATCCGCTGCAGGTGCAGTTGCATTGACGTTGGAGGTTTACATGGTTCGATACAGCAAGGTATCTGACGCATGCATTTGTGCTTTCCTGACCATGATCAGGACTTAAGTGCGTGGAGACAGTGTGAGTGCATGTGTGTGGCACTTTCTAATGGTATATTATCAGAGGAACAGACGTTTCTGGGGGAATTTCATTTTGTGATTGGGTCAGATTTGTTAGTGGTGCAGCGTTGAAGGACCGCCACTGGAAAATCTGTTATTTGACGCCACAGAAGTGAGTAAGATAACTCATGAAATTCCTGTATCTCCATTATGCATTTTCCCATTCTGTTCTCCATTGTACATTTTTCCGTTTTGAATATTGATGTCTTGTAATCCCATTTCAGGTTTTAATATATGATATGTTTCTTTTAACAGGAATTCTGAGTTTGTCCCTTGAGGACGAATATTTTGGAAGTGGTGTTTATTCTTTTACATACTATGACATTTATTGTAATCTAGGATAATTATGACCTTTTTACTTTGTTTGGTGAACAGGATGTTAGTCACTAGTATTGGTTTGTCTAGAATCATTAATCTGAATGTTTGTGAATCAGAATTTCCACTAGTGACGATTTCCATTTATAGGGGGTGGAATTCACTCCATTTCATGATGGTAGCTTTTGCTGAATTACTTTCATTAAATTTGCAAATAAAGTCTAGTTTTGTACCTCAGTGTTTAATTCCAGTAGACCTTTGTTTAAAGATAGATTCAGTGAGAGGAGACGACGAGGGAGAAGGAATTTGCTGACCCAGGGATGGGCCATCGCTACCAGAGAAACTTAGAAAAATAAGATGATTGCTGCTGTTCCTACAACACGTACAGCAATAGAATATGGCCCTATTTGACCTAGGGATAGGGTCATTAACATATATATGTATGTGTGTGTACTGAAATTGTTAATACAGATTTGTGGAAGGAGAACTGTTGTGAATGTAGTGTTGAGTAGCTGTCGTTAGCATATTTTACATTTTACTGTGTAAGTCGTGTTTAGTGAAGGGAAGATGTAGTGTGAAAGGTTAGAAAGTATATGAGAGTAGAGCCAAAAGTGAAGGTAGTGAGAACAAAGATATGAAAATTTAGCGAATGATGATTAGTAAGCAAGCAGACGAGAACCACAGCATATGTACAGCAAGGCTAACGGCATAGTCTCTGTTGAAGGCTTGGAGGAGAAAATGTTTCTGTCAAGGAAATTAGGGATTTTGGATGTACTGTTTAGCCATTTCTCCTCAGCATAAATGGTATGTGAATGTTGAATAGAAATGAAAGATCACTGGGACATAAGTAATAAGTGGATGTTGGGTGAAAATGAAAGATCACCTCAACATAAGTAGTAAGTGGATGTTGGAAGAGAATGAATGATCACCTCAACGTAAGTAATAAGTGGATGTTGAATGAGAATGAAATATCACCTCAACGTAAGAAGTAATAAGAGGGTGCTGGATGAGAATGAAGACCACCTCAAATTAAGTAATGAGTGGATGTTGAATTAGAATGAAAGATCACCTCAGCGTAAGTAGTAAGTGGATGTTGGATGAAAATGAAAGATCACCTGAACGTAAGTAATAAGAGGATGCTGGAGGAGAAGGAAAGATCACCTCAACGTAAGTAATAGTGGATATTGGATGAGAATGAAAGATCACATCAACATAAGTAATAAGTGGATGTTAGATGAGAATGAAAGATCACCTCAACGTATGTAATAGGTGGATATTGGATGGGAATTGAAAATCGGTTCAATACAAGTAATAAGTGGATGTTGGATGGGAATGAAAGAACACCTCAACCTAGGTAATGAATGGATATTGGATGAGAATGAAAGATCACCTCAATACAAGTAATAAGAGGATGCTGGAGGAGAAGGAAAGATCACCTCAACGTAAGTAATAGAGGATATTGGATGAGAATGAAAGATCACATCAACATAGGTAATAAGTGGATGTTAGATGAGAATGAAAGATCACCTCAACGTATGTAATAGGTGGATATTGGATGGGAATTAAAGATCGGCTCAATACAAGTAATAAGTGGATGTTGGATGGGAATGAAAGAACACCTCAACCTAAGTAATGAGTGGATATTGGATGAGAATGAAAGATCACCTCAATATAAGTAATAAGTAGATGTTGGATGAGAATGAAAGGTCACCTCAACGTATGTAATAAGTGGATGTTGGATGAGAATGAAAAATTAGCTCAATACAAGTAATAAACGGATGTTGGATGAGAATAAAAGAACACCTCAACCTAAGTAATGGGTGGATATTGGATGAGAATGAAAGATCACCTCAGTACAAGTAATAAGTGGATGTTGGATGAGAATGAAAGCTCACCTCAGCGTAAGTAATAAGTGGATGTTGGATGAAAGTGAAAGATCACCTCAATACAAGTAATGAGTGGATGTTGGATGAGAATGAAAGATCACCTCAACGTAAGTAACAAGTGGATGTTGGATGAAAATGAAATATCGCCTCAACATAAGTAATAAGTGGATGTTGGAAGGGAGTGAAAGATCACCTCAGCGTAAATAATGAGTGGATGATAGATGAGAATGAAAGATCACCTCAACGTATGTAATAAGTGGATATTGGATGAGAATGAAAGATCACCTCAACACAAGTAATAAGTGGATATTAGATGAGAATTAAACATCACCTCAACGTAGGTAATAAGTGGATGTTAGATGAAAATTAAACATCACCTCCACGTAGGTAATAAGTGGACATTGGATGGGAATTGAAGATCACCTCAGTGTAAGTAATGAATGGATGTTGGATGAGAATGAAAGGTCACCTCAACGTAATAGTCTTGGAGCCTAAATTTGACTTCAGATCTTGTTTAAGGGTTGTTTGGACATAAAAAAAAAAACATGGTCAATTGTTCCACAACTGGCCTGTTTTCCGCCATTTTGAAATTCAAGATGGGCGCCTGTCAAAAATTATAAAAGTCAATAAATGACCAGAATGTACCAATATGCATATTATTTCAAAGGTCTCGAATAGGAGAATACATAATAGGATGGTTTGACATGAATTTTCATCAGATAAGGGTATAAATAAAAAAATTAAAATTAAAAAAAATTTATTCATACATAATTGTTTATCTATGTCTGCCAATAATGTGCGGTAGTAAAATTAAGCAAATAAATCATACACTTGTGTAACGAACTATTAATTGTTTGGAAAAAATCACACTCTCAAACCTTCATTTCACATTCTACCATTAAATCACCTTCACTGTCATTGGAATCGTTATGACTCTTTCTTATAGTATTATTATGTGGATTGCTACACTGCCCACTTACATCACACTTACAGAATTCACAGCAACCAATGTCTGCTACACGGCAAGGACATACATTTGACCTAAAGCATTTTTTACAGGTGCATGGAAATGGAAAATCGTGGGGTTGATTAGGTTCAGAAACAATAACTGGTACCCGGACGTCATTTTTCAAAATGTAACCATAATCTAGTGGATTCAGTATATCTATGGTAGCTTTTGTGGCATTTGTCCAGTGATAACATTGCAAAAAAGCTCGCTTAATATGAAGCTGTATGCTATTTGAAGTTGGAGCAAGTCTTTCAAAATTGTTTATAATGCTTTTATGATGGTACAGGAATATCGCAGCTCATTTAATGTATCTGTGGTGACTCCTCTGCGTGGATTTCCATATCATGAGAAAGTTCTTTATTTTTTCCAAAATCCTTGATTAACTCTATTCCACCTTGCTCTGCTGCCTTGAATACAGCAAGTTTCGTTGAAACCTTGCTGGTCGTATCACAACCACTAAGTGCGTGGACAGCTGGAAGTACAGAAACTAGTGCTCTTGACATTGTCAGTACTAAATCATGGACTGGCAATGCCCTTTTGGCGTTGGCTTGTCCACAAAGGACCCATAGCCCTTCTAGACCACTGAATTTCCAAGTTTCACTGAAGTGGTACAGTAGACATACTAAAACATTTGTATCTGGTGAAGCCACTATGACTCTCGTGAATAATTCCGTGCATGTGGCATGGTTGATATGTAACAACATATATATGCTAGAAAATTATCAGTGACACAGTTGAAGCTGAAAACGTTTGGTGATATGGCAGCTCACTTGTAGGAAATATTTTCTTGCATGTCAGCCACTTGCAAATGAACTGTGTTGTCTTTGATATTTATGGCCCAGGTAGTATAAAAGACTGTGAAAGACTGAGGATAAGAAAAGTTGATCCAATAGAGGTACCTATCAACCGCAGTGACACTCCACTTCTAGTAGATATGGAAAGGTTCTGGTCATCAATCAAAAACAAGGTAAGGCTGCAAGAATTTTGCATCAAGTGGTTAATTGAGAAAGTGACTCAAGGTACAGAAAATATGTCCAGGCCTGTATACATTGGAGGTTCTCATGAAGATGAACTTTATAAGTGCCTGAGAATCAGCTCTCAAACTGTTGTGGATGTACCGACACTTCATTGTCAACACAAAGAGGCTGATGATAGAATGTTGTTACATATCAACCATGCCACTTGCACAGAATTATTCAAGAGAGTCGGTGTGGCTTCACCAGATACAGATGTTTTAGTATGTCTACTGTACCACTTCGGTGAAACTTGGAAATTCAGTGGTCTAGAAGGGCTGTGGGTCCTTTATGGACAAGCCAACACCATGATTTAGTACTGACAATGTCAAAAGCTCTAGTTTCTGTACTTCCAGCTGTCCATGCACTTAGTGGTTGTGACACGACCAGCAAGGTTTCAACGAAACTTGCTGCATTCAAGGCAGCAGAGCAAGGTGGAATAGAGTTAATCAAGCATTTTGGAAAAAAATTATGAACTTTCTCATGATATGGAAATTAAAGCAGAGCAGTTTCTTGCCCGAGCCATTGACGGAGTCAACATAGGTACATTAAATGAGCTGCGATATTCCTGTACCATCATAAAAGCATTTAAAACAATTTTGAAAGACTTGCTCCAACTTCAAATAGCATACAGCTTCATATTAAGCGAGCTTTTTTTGCAATGTTATCACTGGACAAATGCCACAAAAGCTACCATAGATATACTGAATCCACTAGATTATGGTTACATTTTGAAAGATGACGTCCGGGTACCAGTTATTGTTTCTGAACCTAATCAACCCCACGATTTTCCATTTCCATGCACCTGTAAAAAATGCTTTAGGTCAAATGTATGTCCTTGCCGTGTAGCAGACATTGGTTGCTGTGAATTCTGTAAGTGTGATGTAAGTGGGCAGTGTAGCAATCCACATAATACCATAAGAAAGAGTCATAATGATTCCAAAGACAGTGAAGGTGATTTAATGGTGGAATGTGAAATGGTTTGAGAGTGTGATTTTTTCCAAACAATTAATAGTTCGTTACACAAGTGTATGATTTATTTGCTTAATTTTACTACTGCACATTATTGGCAGACATAGATAAACAATTATGTATGAATAAATTTCTTTTAATTTTAATTTTTTTATTTATACCCTTATCTGATGAAAATTCATGTCAAACCATCCTATTATGTATTCTCCTACTCGAGACCTTTGAAATAATATGCATATTGGTACATTCTGATCATTTATTGACTTTTATCATTTTTGTCAGGAGGCCATCTTGGATTTCAAAATGGCGGAAAACAGGCCAGTTGTGGAACATGTGACCATGTTTTTTTTTTTTTTTTATGTCCAAACAACCCTTAAACAAGATCTGAAGTCAAATTTAGGGTACATCTTAGTGCATACGGGACCCTACCAAATTTACATTGCGTGTCTGTAAATTACTGCATTATTGATCTGTTGTTATAAAGGAGATCTTTCTTTCTGTCTGTTCTGTTGTATGTTTTTAGTCTTTCACTTCTTACCTTGGTTTCTTCTAGATGTGTCCTTTAGCATCACTTCACTGATGATGTGCTATCTTCTTTATATTAATTAATTTAAGTATTGATATCTCTCAGAAAGGCGTATAGAGACGAGATCGGTAACTTCTTCACTTTAATTAGTACTTAGTATTATAAGGATCAGTACAAAATTAACAAGTTACAGTGATAGAAAACGAAATCACTCTGGAGCTCTAAACTTGGCTCAGTCTATCTGGGGAACACTGAAGCGAGGGGAGACGTACTCTCCCTTGAAGGACACAGTTCTGATCTGTTCTCTCCTGGCATTCTCCAGCCTGTTGAACCCCTAGAATTCTTGTTATCTGCAATCTCCACCTCCTTCTAGCCTTATTGGAAGGATTTATCAGCAAGGCCTACCCTTCAAGTAGCTGATTGGAAGGACTGTAGTGGGTGTGATTCAAATCTCTCCTTAGAGGACTTGATTGGAGGTGATCTTAGGAGGGTGTGTGAAAGACCCCTCCCTAGTATGTTTGATTGGAGGTTGTAGAAGTACATCACTTTGTCCAGCCCCCAATTTCCTGGAATTTCCATGAAACGCCTCCTGCGAAGGTGGGGTTATAGAACCAGCTGCTGTAAGCATTTAGGCTGTGCTGGCTCATGATTTGGTTAACTTAATCGCGAGGCCATTATTTCTCACTTTTACAGCTGTTTTTATGGCTTCAAAACAATATACTGCTTATGATTCATGCAAACATTCTGCCTCGATCAGCGTATTTGAACCACGATAATAACAACAGCTTTTAGGCATTATCACTGTGTACTTTGCCTCTCTTTTTATTCTTACTTCTCTCTCCTTCTCTCTCCTAACTTTTTCTCTTTTCTATATTTCTCTCTATCTCTCTCTCTTTTCTTTTTCTCTTTTATATCTAATTTCCCTATCTATTCTACACCACAACATCACTCGGTCACGCTACCTCACACTGCCCTCAGTGTGACAAAAAGAATACAGTTCAATGGATGATTGCAAAATCACACAAATAAAATAAAGTATTTATATGATTGCTCATCAAGTAATTTCTCAAAAAAATATTTAAATTGCACAAACTGTGTCAATGTACTAATGCAAAAAAATCAATTAAGAATATATGGTAGAAAATTCACATATTATATCATGAATCAAAAGAGATACATATATACATATACATATATAATGAATTACTATTCTGTAAAAATGGTTAATTGTTTTAACACATAATGCAAATAATAATATACAAAGAATTCAGTTGTAAATTATGTCTATAAGATCATTTTACTCCCCATTGGCCCTTTTTATTTCTGTTATAATCCTCTCAATATTTGAAATTACCACACGTTTGACTAAAATTGCAAACACTATTATTACAATTGTGGTTATGACCAAATTGAATAGAGACAGAATTGGTGAAACATTTTCTTTGTAATAGAAAAATTCGTCTACTAAATCCAACTCATTTATTTGTTTTAACTCTAACCGAGACAGTTTAAATTCTTTAACTTCACTAGAGTAGTTCATGTATGGGGCATTTTTATGGATTGTTATTTCTGTGAAGACATGAGGTTCATAATGTAATTTATTAGGAATAACTAACTTGCATGTCTTATCAAAAGCATGGACATTATTGAAATTAAAATTTCAGTACTTATATTAAGACAATTAATAGTTGCTGTTACTGAATTCAGTGAAAATACAAAAATTGACTGTTCTACTAGGATGGAAACAAAATCATGCTTGGATAATTGTGTACACAGTACTGTCTCTTGATTTTTGTTTTCAATTATTTCTTGAACACAAGGATAGGCATTAGTAGTTTCGTAAAGGTTGTCAAGGTTGCAGATATACTCCTTATCTTTCAAAAGTATACAATCTCTTAATTGAAAATCAGTAATAAATGACATCATTAGCCCATGTTCTTCTAATGCAAAATTGATGTTGACATTTGAGATAATTACGTTTTCCTTTCTCAACATGGGAAAAGGATGTATGGACATCAGTACATCTGCCTCTTTTTGATTAAATGGTAACACTAGGATAATCTTATTTTCAACTACCTTGGTGGTTATCAAATTATAATAGACCATTATATCCTTTACCATAGGGGTATAATGTCCTTCTACCAAAAAATCACTAATTATGCCCTCTAACTCCCTTGGGTTAATTAATGTTGGACTTAATATTCCTTTATAGGCTAACAAAATGGTATTTAACAGATCTTTATGGTCTTGCAAGACAGTTCTAACATTGTTCATAAAGGTATTTAAATGTTGTTCATCTGTTATTATCTTAATCTCTTTGGTAATGTTGCTGTTCACTGCATTAATGAATACTTTTATTTTTTTTCAATTCCTCACTGTTTAAGTTTTGAGAGCTTATAATCTTATTTAACACAGTGCCCCTTGTTGCTGCACATTTCTCGAGTTTGTCTATACGGGCACTCTCTTTTTCTACATTAGTCTCAGTAGCTGCACCAAACAATTGATTAAGTGCTGTTCCTATAAAAGGTAAGAGGGATCGTTTGGATCTTGTATTTAACACACTTCCTGTGTCATTATCTAGTTTTTCCAACAATGGTAAAACACTGTTATTTTCACTTTTCTTAATTAATGATTTTAATTCCCTTTGAACATCTTTCAACGTCATTTCATTGATAAGCACTGATGTAATGTCAATACTCACAATTCCCAAATCCTGAATTAATTTCACAGATCCCTTTTCCTCTAGTAGTGCACCCTTCCGGATCACCACCTCGGATGACACATAAAGCAGTGTTATGATAACCTAGAAGAACCGCATGTTTGTATCTGTAAGAATAAGCCTTATCAGATATTCTATATACATGAGGTATTTTAATATCTACATATATTGTTTATACACAATAGTTCAACATTTTACATAAATTTATCTTTTTCTTAAGTTGTATTTTTTATTTATTGGTTCCTGTTTATCTTCTTTCAATAATTCAACTATTCTTTTATTGGACCAAGAGTCTGTTTTTATTACTTTTACATGATTGGTATGAACAATTCTTTCTTTTAGATCACTTTCACTTATGATCTTTAGCTTATTTAATTTTAACACTTCTAATACCCTATAAGGACCATGAAACTTGGGGGATACTTTTACATTAGGACCTTCTGGAACATGATTCTGAACATATACCTGAGCACCTACTACAGTTTTTAGTTTAGCTGTATTTTTGTCATAGTACTTTGTTTGGACACTCTGAGCTTCCTTAAGTCTAGTCCTCATCTGTTTGATCGTTTCATACGTACGTCTAGTTTTCCAGGCAATATAGTCATCGTAGTTATAAGTATGTCGGTGTGGTGTGGCATCATCTAGTAACGTATTTGGTAGTCTCTTTTCGTATCCGTATAACAAGTAGTGTGGTGATTCTCCTGCTGTCTCATTTACAGTATTGTTTATAGTAAACTGTACGTCTTCCAAAGCTAAATCCCAGTCTTCTGTATTAGGTTTAACTAAAGTTTTCAGGATATCCTTTATCTTACGATTCGTTCTTTCTACTGCTCCATTTGAACTTGGTTTATATGCTGTGATTTAACATTTATTTATCTCATAAAATTCACATAATTTTCTTAAAAGTTCACTAGTAAATTCTGCTGCGTTATCACAAAGAAGAACTTGTGGACATGAATGTCTCGTAATAATTCTAGATTTAAGAGCTTCTGCTACTGTAATTGCATCTCTATTTCTTACTGGTACAATCTCTACATATCTTGTTAGATAGTCTAAAAAGACTAATATTTGTTTATTCCCTCTAACAGTGGTAGGAAATGGACCTAAAAAGTCCATAGATACGACCTGAAATGGATTAAACTCCGATGGGTATTTTTCAAGTGGTGCTTTTGGATTTACGTTACCTTTATTTCCATTAAAAACTACACAATTTTGTACAAAGTTCTTGGCATCCTCACTACAATGGGGCCAAAAATAGTTTCTCGTTAGGATTCTATTTGTCTTTTTGATTCCAGGATGTCCTGCTAACTTGTATGAGTGGGTTAGTTCTAAAACTTCTCTGATTAGTGTTTTTGGGATGTATAGACGAGAATAACCATTCTTCTCTGTTGGTCTTTTATACAATAATCCATTGATTAAAACAAAATCAGGTTTTAAAGATTCATCTGTCATTAATTATCCTATTATATGCCTGATTTCTGTATCCATCCCTTGTTGTATTTGTACTCTTTCTAAATCTAAGTCTACCACCTGACAGCTAAAACAAAAAGTATTAGTGGTAATACATTTCTCTGTTTCTTCTTGGGATCTAGATAATGCATCTGTTAGTGTATTAAATTTTCCTGGGATATATCTGAATTCTGGTGCAAATTCTAGCACACTAATGAACCATCTATTGAACTTCATGTTATTTGTAAAAGTTCTCTTCTTAAACAAATCACAAATTGGTTTGTGATCAGTAAGTACATTGACTTTATATCCTAAGATTATGTGTCTAAATTTCTTTTGACCCCCGTGTAATGCTAAACATTCTCTTTCTATTGTGCTATAATTTCTCTCTGCAGCATTCAAAACTCTACTGGCATAATATACTGCTCTCATTCTTGATTTGTCCTTTTGTAATAATACAGCCCCTAGCCCGGTACTTGAGGCATCACAGGCTAAGTAAAAGTCTTTGGAGAAATCTGGGTAGACTAGTACGGGATTTCTGGTCATTTTACTCTTTAGTGTTTGGAAGGCTGTCTCTTGTTCTTTATTCCATTCACATTTGACATCTTTCTTTCTTAATTCTGTTAATGGTTTGGCTATTGTAGCAAAGCCCTTAATGAAAGGTCTATAGTAGCCTACCATTCCTAGGAATCGTCTCAATGCTTTCAAATTGGTAGGAGCTGGATATTCAACTATTGCCTTTATCTTGCCTGCTTGCATTCGCAGACCATCTTCACTAATTACATGTCCTAAGTATTCCAAAGATTTCATTAAAATTTGACATTTCTTTAATTTGATTTTTAATCCTGCTCTTCTTAATCTTTCTAGGACTATTTCTAAAGTTTTGAGGTGACTCTAAATCTTTGCTAAAAATGATAACATCATCTAAGTAAACTGCAACATTTTCTATATCCCCTAATATTTGAAGCATTACTCTAACAAACGTTAAAGGAGCCGAAGTGAGTCCAAATGGCATGACTTCAAATTGCAAGTGTTCCTTGTGTGTGCTGAAGGCTGTGAATGGTTTCGACTCTTCGTCTAAAGGTACTTGCCAGTATCCACTAAGTAAATCTAAAGATGAAAATATCCTTGCACCTCCTAATTGAGCTAACATATCTTGAATCACTGGCATTGGCATTCTATCGGGGATGGTGTTGGAATTTAACTTTCTATAATCGATCACAAGTCTCCAATTTCCATCTTTCTTTGGAACAAGTAGTAATGGAGAATTATATGGAGATTTAGAAGGAATGACTACCCCATCTTTCTTCATTTCTTCTAGCAAATTATCAACTATGGGTCTTTGGCTTATTGGTAATCTGTAATTAGGAATAAAGAATGGTTTTGTTCCATCATCTAATACAATTTTATGTCTTAGGACATTTGTTCTACCTAATTTATCTCCTTCTGTTGCTATTACATCTCTGTATTTTTCTAATACTTGAATTAATCTATCTTTGTTTTCTGTAAAATCTGTTTTATTCACTTCTTTGCTTAATTCAGATGTTTGACCAGTTACAGAGAAAAATGCTTCTTCTTCTAATGTTAGTAATGGATTGTTAATAGGTATTCCTTTGCAAAAGACAATGCCTGCATATAGTGTTAGTTTGTTATCTGAGTAGTTCTGGACATAAACTTCACAAGTATCACCCTTCAAGTGGACTAAAGAATTATCCATCCTGACAAATTCTGGTAACTCTTCATTTAGTAAAAGAACGTCTTTAACTCCTATCTCTTCTTTTCCCCTTAGATGTATTTTTTTTAAACACTTTGGATGTAAAATTACCTGTCTGTTTAGTATAAACTGTACTTTATTATCATCAGCAGTGCTTACACAACATACTTCTTCATCTTTTATCTCTGCAAAGTAACAATGCTCTGCATCTATACTAGTTTCTTCAGTTACTGCTATTATATCATTTATATCTACTTTATTTATTTTGTTTAACAACAGTACCTCATTTACTAATTTCCCTTCATTATCACAACTGACTACTACATTGCTATAATATTCTGTATTTATCTCTGCATATTTATCATTACATATGTCTTGTTCCTCATCATATTCAGAACATTGGGGATCACTTTTATTTATTTCTGGGTCACTTCTTTTGTTGGAGGGTATAATTTCTGGAAGTGCACATCTTAAATTTCTATTCTGTAATTGTGGAAATTCCTCCTTTCTATTACCATCCAATTTAATTTGATTGTTCTCTTGATGATAAGTTATTTTATGTATGTCTTTCTCGCTTGTTGAAGTCGTCTCAGACAAATTGAACAGATTTGGGTGAAACTTTTCTTCTTCAAGGGTAAAGCATACGCTCTTTTTTTTTTTTTTATCTTGTGTAAGGTTAATTCTTCCTTCTCTGAAATTCAGTATAATTCCACATTCCTCATTAATTTATATGAGAACAACACCTGTGAGGGAAAGAATCGGTCTTCTAAAACTATAAAACTTTCAACAGTTTTATGTGACGAAAGGTCTATTTCTAAGTTCACATTTCCTAAACTTTTAATGTTTACCCGCTACTCCTTTTATTATTTTGCTTTGACCCTGAATTAGCGTTTCTTTAACGCCTAAGTACTTTGTTAATGTGTGTTTATCAATTATGCTTACAGTACTACCTGAATCCATAAGGACAGTACAGAATTTATTCTGTATTGGAATTTTAATGATAGGTAAATCCTTTCTGATTATTTCTTCTTCATCCATGGAAAATACAACTTCTTTACTCTGCAATATGGATAGTGCGGATGAACCTTCACTTCTCCTTTTTGCTAATTCTTTTACTCTTAATTTATCTTCTTGAAGGGACTTTCTTGTGGTATTCTGTGTAGGGATAAATTGTCATTGATTTGAAGTCTTATTTAATGTTGAGCGATTACTACTTAATTCAACTATTTCTTTATTTCCCTCTTGTGTTTTAAACCAGCAATTCTTTGTTAAATGTCCTACTTTCTTACAAACCGTGCAGATTCTAGGTTTTCTACACTCATTTGTAAAATGATTTGTATACCCGCAGTTTTCACAGGCTGTCTTTGGTCTCGCCCCTTGAGCGGAATAGTTCACTTGGGTTGAAGTGTTTGTGTTTGAGTTTTGACCATATCTATAAGGTTTGTGCAGTCCACTCTTTGTTAGATTGTTTCTTCCCTTTTGATCTGGATTCCATTTTCTTTTAGTATTTTGGGCATATTTCCCTTGGAAGGTATTTGATCTATTTCATACTTGTCTGGAATTATCATAGAACTTATTATTCATTTTAAAATTAGGATTATTATTTCTGACTTTCCTTTCATTTTGTATTTCTGTTGTTCCCACAAATTCCTTGGATAGATTTATCTCTTTCGTTTGGATTTCTTCTCTCAATGTCTTCAATGTTTGAAGGCTTGTTTTCTTGGGATCAAGTTTTATTTTTCTGAAAGCCTTCTTTTCCTCTTCTCCAAGGGCATTATATATTGTTCCAAATGACACGTAATTTAAAACATGTCGCAGCTCAACTAAGTTACGGGCACTATCCCCAAACTGAGTCTTGTCTCCTATAGTAATGCCTGTCTTCATTAAGTCTTCGGTTATTTTCTCTATTGCATTCTCCACGCTTGCGTACAAATTAGCAATTGTTTTATATTGTGGGTTAAGAAATCTAGTTATGTTGTATAAACTGTCAGTCTTATTTACTGGTTCCCAGAGTGATAAACAAATTTCTTTAAATTATACATAGTTATTAAGTTTGCTAAAACTTCTGGAATTCAAAGTTTTATGTGCGTCTCCATGTTCTGAGCTGACGAGCAACAAGGCTTCATTTCTTTTAGCTCTTTCATCTGTTATTCCCCCTGAAATTATACGACTATCTGCATCTGCTAGCCAATGGTTTACAGTATAGGATTCGAATCTACTTTTGTCAGGATTGGAATCATCCACCTGTCCACAGAAGCGTGTGGCGGTTGTTATTACGGCCGCCTGATTCATTGTGTAAAATTGTAAGGTGTGAGCATTATTGGTATTGTTACTATTATTATTACTGTTATTAGTATTAGAATGACTAACACTAATTTGGTCCTAGTTATTTGTGTTATTATTGTTAGTGTTTCCTTGGGAATTTAGTCTTGAAATTCGACTTCGTCTAATTGGCGATGGTCTTAAATCGTAATGTGAATGCCTAACAGTGTTCAGTAATTCGTCAAACACTCGTTGCATGTCCACACACAAAAAAAATTATTCAATCAGAGTACATTAATCATAAAAAAAAACTTTTGGTATATTGTACCAAAATTAAAACAATTTGTCAAATTGTCACAAAAAAATTAAATTCTCTATTGAGTTCAAGTGCACAAGTAAAACCTTTTTCAATACAGAAAAGAAATTCTTATATGAAATTGGGCATCATATCGTCAAATTTCATCACAATGAGTGCACAATTTTATATATAACTTCTCAAATAATCATCACCAACTGAGTGAAGAAAAAAAATAACTAATTCCCTATCTAAATTATTTACTAAATAATTAATTATCATAGAGAGAGTAATGCTGGTATTCATGCAAAAGGAATTTTATTCACTAGAGAGAGTTTTCTTAAATTTCAATTTTATAGCAAGATGCGAAAAAATATATATATATCTTCACTTATTCACATATTAATAGAGAGAGCAGACAGTATTTTCATTTCTCGCCAACTTACTGTGGTTGTTATGCTGATATCGTGATATCGCTAAATGTTGTTCTTCCGCGGTGAGTTTTTCGCCGCCGTATCCACGTAAAAAAAATCTCGCTACGTCTGCATTGTTTTTTCGCTGTGGTTTTCCGCCTTCGGAATCTTGTTGAAAGTTCTCTGCGTTGTTTTTCAATCACTTCGTTGAAATGTCGCAAACACTGGGCTTATTATTGCTGTCAGTGTCTTGCTCAATTTGTTGATGGTAACAGTTCTAAATGATTTTGCTTCGAGACGCACTAATACTGTTTTTATTCACACTCGACATTCTCTTGTAAGCTGCTATTTCTTCACATAACTTTTGTTCGCTGCCAAAAATCTAAGTTCGTTTTGTTGAATTTCGTTTCACTGTAACTTAAAGAATTGCACTGATAATTTCATTAATGTTCGTTTGTTTCGTCTCGCCTTCTGGATCCAATTATGCTGCCACCATTGTTACAAAGGAGATCTTTCTTTCTGTCTGTTCTGTTGTATGTTTTTAGTCTTTCACTTCTTACCATGGTTTCTTCTAGATGTGTCCTTTTAGTGCAGCAGATTGCTGTAAAAATCGTTCAGATAGTGAAACAAGCATGAAATTTGGCACAAACATTCCTAAGACTACGCTCTCTTAGAAAAGGGCGCTGGCCACCTGAAAATCCAAGATGGCGGCTATTTTTCAAAATGGCCGCCATCTATGTTGAGATTCACTGGTTTGGGAGCATCTATTGGATGGAATATGCCAGTTTTTTTTTTTTAAACCTCGACTTTTAGGTTATAAAAATGTTCCATACCACACATTTTATTGAAAACCCTTACTAAATGAATTGTAACCAAGATGGCGTACAAAATGGTTGCCATAAAAGTTTTTTTTTCTATCCACAGCGCTAGCAGACATAGAGACCAACTGTTTTTATTTAATGGTATATTCATGTGATCAGACAGTTTAACTAATATGCTATTTTCAACTGAAATAGTAATGGTATGGTCACATACAACATTGTGTCTAAGACTGTAACCATAAAAAGAAAAGAAGAGAAATACGGACTAAACGCAACCAATCTATGTATAGGTCTCTCAACCTACACCGTTGAAAAATTCGAGGATAAGAAGGTAGGCATAGCATGACACGTTGGATGCTCAAGCTAGATTATCTACTGAAGAGGGGGCAATATTTATCTAGACTTCACATTTGCAAGTGCACAGAGCTGTGCAGGGAAGACCCAGCTTGTAGCACTTGCACCTTTCCCGACAGCCTGCTTTGCATCCACATTTGGTAAGCTGTTGGCAACTCTTGGCTAAGGGCGAGTTGGTTGTCCAGAGGACTTGCCATGCTTCACCAGACTTTTGCCATCCCCACTCAGCAGGGTTCTCTGGCTGTGGCTGACACTGGGTGGCCTGCCCCCACACACAACCAGCCTGGTACGCAGCACGCTTGGTGTGTTGGAGGAGAGCTCCCCTGGTTGGTGGAATGGCCTCATATGCCCTTTGTTTTCTGGCAAACATATCAAGTCTAGCCTCATCCACAGTGCCAGCAGTGCTGGATCTTTCATACATAAGTATGACAAACCTCTCCAGGACCTTCAGGTCACTCTCTTCCACTCTGAGAGGGTAGTGACTCAGTTTGGAGAACACAGTGGAGGCCTCTGGAAAGATGTTCCATGTCTGCCAGGCGGTCTTCTTGCCCTTGCTCCGGAAGGCTGACACTGTATCACAGCCTGTGAACGCATGGAAGAAGAGCATGCCATTCACCTTCTCCTGGCCCAGAGAGTTGCACAGGTCATGCACAGCAATCCAGCGCAGGCTCTGGCCTTGGCCAAATGCCACCCATAGCTTCTCTAGCCCTAGATTGTGGAGAGTGGAGAAAGCACTGACTGCAACGACAAGAACATCTGTGTCATTTGCTTTAACCGTGATGGTCTTGGCTCCATGTTCTGTGGCATATTTGGCATGGAGAAAGATGCGGGTGTCAGCTTCCTCATGAGAGCACTTTTCCAGTCCCTGAAGACTAGCCTCATGAGTGCTGAGGACAGCAGACCCTTTCGTGGCAATGACAACATTTGTGGCAGACATCTGGGCAACTTTGTCTGCCAGGAACTGGAACAACTCTGTCTTGTTGGCATCGTGTCTTAGGAAATTGCGCCAGTTGGATGGAATTGTGTTCTTGTCTGTCACCTTGCGCCTTCCTCCTTGACCACGTTGGAGCCTGGTCTCAGCTTTGAGGCTGGATGTATTGTATACATCAAATACAAGATGTGATGATGTGTACTTGCTGCTATAGGATTGTATCACAGGCAAGAAGTCGCAAAGTGCATAGCCCTCAAAGGTCTTTCCTTTCTTTGGTGGCAAGGCATGGACCAAAGCTGATCCATCTACAATGAGGACATCAGTCTTTGGTTCTTTGTCTTCTAGTGTAACATGACTCTCCAGGACCGAGGTCAGCTGAGACTTCTGACATGTGTACAGCCTACCACCCTCACTAAGGGAAGCTGGGAATGTTTGATTCTCGTGCTGGAAGAATTCCTGCAGATCACATTCACGGCTCTGACAGGATATAAATAGCTTTGAGAAAAGCTGGCAATCCTCCTTCAGAAGTTTCTGCTTTGACTGTTCTAAAGGAGCAGCTTCTTGCCTGAAGAAGTCAGTTCTGTTCTTCTTTATCGGCTCATAGAAGGAGACTGCATTGTTTGCCAAAGAGTCTGAAAACTTCTGAAATTTAGTGCGGCCTCTGTCAAGGTGTGTCTGTAGAAGTTCTGCTGAGCTGGGGTGGGCAATGTCTTTGTTGTCAATGGAATACAGATCCTGGCTCTCTTCCTGAAAAGGACTTCCCAAGTGTTGCAAAGCCAATGACAGCTTGCTGACTCTCTCCAAGAATGTCTTCTGCGCATGAGGTGTTTGTTCATGGTGTGTTGTCTGCTCATTAGACTCCTTACTTTGAACCTCTGTTTCGTATGCAGACACCAAGCGGATGATCTCTGGGCCAGCCACCATCCATCTTCTGAGTGCTGACGGATCTTCAGTCAGCCCAATGGCTCCGCCATCAGCCTTTATAAAGGCATTGGTCTGCTCATGAGCTTGGTCAAGAGCCATTGCTGAGAACTGGCGACTGGTCTTGTGCACAACAAAGTTGCCAGCCTTGAACTCCTTGTGCAACTCTGGGTGTGAACTCTCTAGGGTAAGCATGTCCCTGAGGTGAATAGGCAGCCAACGAGCATAGTTTGTATTATTGTTGGAAAAGAAGTAGGGTATCAGCTCATGCAATGCCTGGCAGTAGAGGACAAAATTGGCCTCACGGAAGGAACTGATCAGTAGGAATATCACAAGTTCCATAGACAACACCATGTGCCAGAAGTGGAACTGTGGACTCTGCTGTCTTCGAAGGTCACACCACTCCTCAAACTCTAATGCCTGCTCATTGTTGTTTGCTTTCTCAGCACAGTAGTCAGTGTATGCTGTCCTCAGGAGTTTGTACAAACTAGAGGCTGTAACCTGGTGCATCTGCCGTGTCCTGGTTACACTTGCAGCTGACAGGAAGGATTCTGCAGTTCCAGATGAAGCAACTCCTGCCTCCACCAGAGCTCCTGTCCAACCACTGCCATGAAGAAGAGTACCAAGAGATGTCATTGCTGCCATCTCAATGTGCAGACCACCAAACATTACCAGATACTTGTCTTCGCCATACTGATCAGGCCACTGCCACTGCACCTGCTTTGCTACGGCATAGATTGGCTGATCAGCTGTGATTATGGGTATCTGGCCAGGGTTCAGAAAATCAGTGACATCCTGCACTTTCTGCATCACGTGTTTGATCGTAGCAACAGAATGAGCCTGATCACGCAGGAGAGGAAGCAATGAAGTTATGGTTACTTCAAATTCTGGGCTTCTCTTCATTGAAGCGTGATGAGCTGACCACGTCAGATTCACTGCATCATCTATTTCCTGGGTGACTATGACCTTGTCTAGCCACTGATACTCCAGTGCAAGCTGTGGCCCCAAGATATCTGTGGGTGGCTTTGGTATTGCAGTGTTTGGTGGCACAGGGTTCTTTGTTTGAAAGGAAGCTGGTGAGATGTTTGTGAATGTGTCCGGCAATTCAGGCACCGACCTCACTTTCTCAGGTGCAAACTTTAGTTGCTGTCTTTCCTGTCCAGTGTTCTCCTTGGTGGGGTGCTGAAATATGGAGATGCTAGTTCCATGGAAGGAGGTAGTGGCAGTAGTTGCAGATGGGTTGTGGTCGATGTTGTCCATCACTGCAGTGGTGAACAACCCTTTTCGCAGTACTGGGGGACAGACCACACCCTCCTCCACATATTTGCTAACTGTGGCATCTCCTAACTGTGCAGAGACCTCCAGTACTCTGTCATAAGAGATACTGAGGCCATACTGATGTAGCATTTCAACCAGGTTTCTCTTCCTGGTTTTGGCATAGACTGAGAGTCCCATGTAGACTGGGAATGGTGTTTCTCTGTCTTTGGAGTGTCTATGAGTTGTTGCTCCCTCTTTGTATCGGGAGTAGCAGTTGAACTGCATGAGCTGTGCAATGGCCTGGTCTGACTTTGATGCTCCAAATCGTAACTGTGACTTGATGTCAGCCCCATGCTCAACCATCCCTACAAACTGGAGCAGGAGAGGAGGCACAGAATTTCGTACACAAGCCTCAGAAAATGTGCCATCAAACCGTGACTGATGATCAAGTATAGACTTTCTGAGAATATTTGCTGCTTTAGCAATGATAACTGCCTCTGAAAGATCAGATGATTGAGCAAGTGCTTTTCCCACATCCTTTTGAAATGCAAGTAATACATCTCTGCCAGATTTATGAGCCTCAAGTTCTGGAATTTCTGCCAGAAGTTTGTCTTTGAGTCTCGTGGAATTTACACTTGGTGACTCTACACCTAATTGTTCCAGACGTTGTTGGTAGAGGTGGCAAATATCTGCCAGCCGAAATGTGACTGGATCATCTGAACAAAGGTTGTTTTCAACAATGTATGTCATCAGTTCTGACAGAACTAGTGGATACACATCTGATTCTGACTCAGTGCTACCTTGGTCTTTCTCAAGGCTCCTCAGGTAGGACCTTTTTCTGTTGTAGAGGGCACAAAGACAGGCATGGTGATACTTAAACTCCTGTGCAATGACATCCCCACCAGTCAACTTAGCAAGGAGCTTGCCATCACTAAGTATCTCTGCACATTCACGCAATTTCAAGTCAAGGCCCTTAGTACTAGCCTGTCTGAGATCAGATGCAGGTGCCACTTTCTCACAGAAAATGCAAACTTCATTGTCATGACTGGTTCGGCGCAGTTTTGCACGACTAGTCTCAGTGTTGCTGGTCTGGTCATTGGATTGTCGCTTTCTTGCACGGTCCAGTTTAGTGTTGTTAAACAACAAGCGACAGTTCACATGGTATTTTGCTGCATTTTTCCTGAGAGTGGCCTCTATGCCATCACTTTCATCCAGCCTTGCTGGATCCATTATCAGTGGCATTTCATTAATTTCACTGAACATGGGAATGTTCCTTGCCAGCATTGTGTACCCATCATGGTCTAGGACATGATGACTTGGAGGTGATGTCAAGTGCTCACCTCTTTTGTCCTTCTGACAAAGACAACACAAACTCCAGTTTGTTTTTCTACTGCTCAATATTGGATTGGCATCACATTCTGCCATGATTTCACTTTTGATTAAGGCCGAGGGGTTATCCTTTTACCACCTTAAACAAAGCACACATTCCTGTATGGGATTCAACTAGGTTCGGTCTCCCTACACCTAGCCCGATCATTCATCCAGTGCCATTTAAGTCCCGTGTGATCTGTACACCATCCGGGTAAGTACATGAACCATCATGTACAGCCCCCATACCCTTGGCTCGGCTCTCCCGCGCTGGCACATCCTGTCTATTCAGGTGCGGCTATCTAACTATAGCTGGTCTGGGGCTGTTAGAAAGCATTTGGGACACTAAACTAAACTATACTACAACTACTAGTCTAAGACTACAGGATTAGTAAAGCTGGATTAGCTGGCACTGAACCCCATGCTGAGTTACACAGCAGTGATGTCACCAGTGTGCCCTGGTTGTGTGCAGACATACACTCTTTTACATTTATTAATTTTCCTTCAAAATTGATGAGTTATTCGAAAGAGATGGCCTCATTAGGATCTAAAACCACAGAAACCAAGATCCATGCTTAAAACGATAATTGTTGAACGGGCATTATTTCTCATTATAATTATTGTTTCTACCTTTCCTTGGCAGCCATATAGCCCCCATATTTAAAGGTAAACTGTACTGGGAAGCTACAGAAACATAATATTCACAAGAAATAGTATGGAAGAGCTTTACCATATTGCTAGAAGCAAATACATGCCATTCTAGTGAAAAATTAGCCAAAATCTGTCGATACTGGCCGCCATCTTGGAATTTGGCCGCCATATTAAATTTTTTGCGTGGCCAGCGCCCTTTTCTGATAGAGGGAACTTTAAAGAGCACTTGTGCAAAATTTCATGCTTGTTTCACTATCTGAACGATTCTTATGAAATATGCAATTATCTGCTGCACTATTTAGCATAACTTCACTGATGATGTGCTATCTTCTTTATATTAATTAATTTAAGTATTGATATCTCTCAGAAAGGCGTATAGAGACGAGATCGGTAATTTCTTCACTTTAATTAGTACTTAGTATTATAAGGATCAGTACAAAATTAACAAGTTACAGTGATAGAAAATGAAATCACTCTGGAGCTCTAAACTTGGCTCAGTCTATCTGGGGAACACTGAAGCGAGGGGAGACGTACTCTCCCTTGAAGGACACAGTTCTGATCTGTTCTCTCCTGGCATTCTCCAGCCTGTTGAACCCCTAGAATTCTTGTTATCTGCAATCTCCACCTCCTTCTAGCCTTATTGGAAGGATTTATCAGCAAGGCCTACCCTTCAAGTAGCTGATTGGAAGGACTGTAGTGGGTGTGATTCAAATCTCTCCTTAGAGGACTTGATTGGAGGTGATCTTAGGAGGGTGTGTGAAAGACCCCTCCCTAGTATATTTGATTGGAGGTTGTAGAAGTACATCACTTTGTCCAGCCCCCAATTTCCTGGAATTTCCATGAAAACGCCTCCTGCGAAGGCGGGGTTATAGAACCAGCTGCTGTAAGCATTTAGGCTGTGCTGGCTCATGATTTGGTCAACTTAATCGCGAGGCCATTATTTCTCACTTTTACGGCTGTTTTTATGGCTTCAACACGATATACTGCTTATGGCTCATGCAAACATCCTGCCTCGATCAGCGTATTTGAACCACGATAATAACAACAGCTTTTAGGCGTTATCACTGTGTTCTTTGCCTCTCTTTTTATTCTTACTTCTCTCTCCTTCTCTCTCCTAACTTCTCTCTCTCTCTCTCTCTCTCTCTCTCTCTCTCTCTCTCTCTCTCTCTCTCTCTCTCTCTCTCTTTTATATCTAATTTCCCTATCTATTCTACACCACAACACTATCATATGTGGATTGTGTGTCTGTAAATCGTTACATTTTTGGTCTCACATATTTGCCCCATTCTCTGTAAATAAACCCCTTTTGATTGTAAAAGAATTCTAATTCCAAATCGGCGACCTTCTTTATTTACGTAAATCAAAGAAGATTCTAAGGTAAGTTCCAGTAGCTTTCCTCTTGTTCATAATCGTGGACCCCCCTTGGTACCAAAGGAAGTCTATAATAATAAATTTTCCCAATTCCCATCCACACCAAGGACACAGTTTATGACAGTGACGACCGTTGCCAAGAATCCTATAGAATAGCCAAATAGCATTGCTAAAGCCTAAGAAATAGGAAGAGACGAACCAGGAATCAATCATTCATTTTTATAAATAATTTCGTTATCCACAAAAGGCATAGAAGCGGCTGGAGCAAAGAGAATTAAGGTAAAAAGGGTATTATCACTAAGTCTTGTAACATTAAAGATACGTAAGGTTAAATAAGAAAAGTTATATTAATATTCTTTTAAAGGATAACGCAATACATCTCTGTTCGGTAGAATTTATTCATAACACAGGCGAAAGCGCATAGGTTCTTAAGTTAGCGAAGCAGAGAGGTAGACGCGAATTTCTCGTTCGCAAAATTTCCGAGTGTAGGAGGAAAGTGTGGTTTTGCCATATGAATTAACATAGAAATTAGGGAGTGCTTTGTTAGGGAACTGTTGCATGTGGTTACGAGAACAAGTAGCTAAGAGTTTATTCAGGAATAGTTACTGAGAAAAGTGTACGATTTCTCAATCAGTGACAAATTTTGGGATAACTAAGTAACCTACAAGAAAACGTGTAGCGACCTCTGGCATCTGACGCAAGGCAAAGCGTCACTGCCTGCAGTCAGCACATGCGCAAACCACTCCATTGTGGTAACAGAAAAAACATTCCCAAGCGTAGTTATTTAACCACCCTCCCAGTGTATTAAAGTAAAGTAAAGACATTGCTGATGTTTAAAGTTAGTTAAGTTGAGTTTGCATTCGAACCCCGCATTTATCGAAGAAAGTAGTGTTTTTTTTTTTTTTTTTTTTTTCTTTTGTCTGTTCCCTCCAGTTTCACTTCCCATTCTCTGTCGCACAAGAAAGCGAGCGAGCAAACAATCAGCTGTTTCCCACACAAGCGACTCAGTTCCACATCTTTCGTTCACTGAACGAACTTTCATCACTTTTCACCCTAACGTAGACCGTGAAAGACGTGAATGTCTTTGGAATAATTTGCAACCCTTTAACCACCGTATCACTTGTCATGGCGAGAGCAAGACAGTAAAAATTTACGTAAATACCAAAAAGTTCATTTTAGAAGAAAAATAACTTAACCTAATTTCGCATACCAAATTTATTTTCTCATAAGCACAAAATAAAGTGACTTTAAAATTCATAACGAATACGTTCCATTACACTACGCTGTCAGAGAGAGTTTTTTTATTTTATTCTTTCTTTTCCTTTTATCTTAACACGGGATTGACGCAAATTTATCTACGAGTTTGGAAGAAAACAACCCACAAACCATAAAAGCTAAATACAAAAGAATTTTCTTTAGTGTAACTCACTTTTGAACTTTTAAGAGCCAAACTCATTGCTTATTTATCATATACACAGTGCGTGAAATTTATAAGCGCTCGCGTTCAGCAAATAATCTCGCACACCTGCTTCCCCTTCATCCCAGATCAATTCTCGCACGCCATAGAGCGCACGGACATCTGTCTAATTATACGTTATTCAACTGTCATACACAAGTTGGGTATATCTCATTGTAGACTTGCTTATGCTGCAAGCGTCAAATTGCTTATTGAGTGCACTCCCATATCCTCTCTTTCCTCATGCCAGGGAGAAGGCTTCCTTTCCCCATGTTAGGAAGCAATCTCTAGTTCTTAGAACTAGCCACCCACTCGTGTCATGCCAGAGTTCTATATCTCGCAGTGCCACTAACCTGCGGCACTGCCAAGCAACCCAATCACTGAAGCACTTATCTTTCTTCTTTCCCTTTCCTTTCTCACGTACTTTCTGCCGGAGTCTCTCATTTCCCTCTTACTCCTTACTTACCTTCTGCCCCAGGAAGAGTACCATTCCCTTCAGTGCCATTTCGTGCACTGACATTTTGCATTGCTCCACGGAGCGCACCGGCACCACAGTGCCACCCAACCAAAATAATTACTCCTAAGCCATTGCACCTGTACTTAAGAAACAGAGTACCATACAACCAGTGTTTCCACCCATAAGGACCTTAGCTCCTTCAGGAACACCCCATTAACAGTGCATCCACCCATAAGGACCATAGAGCCTTCAGAATCACTCCCATGTTCTAAGTGTTTCCACCCATAAGGAATAATATACCTTCAGGATCACTTCATTTACTAGCATATCTGCCTATAAGGACTCAGACTTCCTTCAGGAACGCTCCCCTAGTGTGAACTTCGCACGGCACACTCAACCACAGTGCCACCTCATTAAAAGGTGCCACTCACTGAAGTGCCAATAATTTAAATGACACTTCCCCATCGTCACAAACCCTTTCCTCCAGGAACGCCCCAATAATCCACTTAGCCGCCCTTCCCCATCAGCAACATGTCAACCAAAGAGCACCAATATTTCCAGGATATAGGAAAGGAGGACGGCCTCACAGGCCAGGCCCTTCACAGGTTTATAAAGGAGCAGATTGCCGAAAAGAGAAAGTACGAAGAAGAACAGAGACAGCGAGAAGCCGAGCAGAGGAGAGAAGAAGAAAAAAGAGAAGAACGAAGATGACAGCAAGAAGCTGAGCAGAGGAGAGAAGAAGAAGAAAGAGATGAGTGGAGGAGACAGCCCGAAAGCAAAGAAGAAGAAAGGAAAAGACAGCACACGTTAGCCCTCGAGGACAAGGAGCTCGGGTTGGAGAGGACCAAGAAGGAAAAAGCAGAGGCTCTAGCAGCCCAACAAGCGTCTGGCCCCACCCAGTCTGCACTAAATACCTCCCTATCGACAGTCAATAACCTCGTTGGCAAATGGACTGAAGATGACCCAGAACAATGGCTCAAAGAGATCAAATTCCTCTTCAGGACCTATGATGTCAGCCCGGCTGAGAGGGCCTTATTGCTCACCAAGCACTTGGACAGGAAGGGTAAGACCACCCGCTGAGCGCTGGAAAGAGATCAATGAGGAGACATGACTACTGTCCGTAAGGCCATCGCCAAGGCATATGAAATAACTCCTGAGAGGTGGAGACAACGATTTCGAGGTATGGCCAAGAACGCCGGCTGGTCCTGGACAGAATGGGCCTGTCACAAGACTCAGGCTGGGACCCACTGGTTCGAATCTATGCAGTGCAACACCTTCGAGGATATGTTCAACTGGATCATGCTGAAGTGCCTCTTCCAGTGTGTGCCCGGGCCTTTGGCTGTGTATCTTAGTGACAAACAGCCAACCACTCTCAAGGAAGCCTGCCGCTTAGCTGATGCCTGGGAGACATACAGCCCATCCCACAGCACCTTGCAGTGCCAAATAGTGCAACCTGGACACCTCTCAGGCTCCAATCGCCCACGGAACAGACCGCCCAACAAACCTCCGTGCACCAAGAAGTATGACCATGCCGAAGCAGAGTGCCACTACAGGGAAAATAAAACCATCAGGGCAACAACCATCAGCAGCCTACCAATAACCGCCACTCTTCCTCTCCTTGTAATTCCGCACCACCTTGCCAGCACACCGTCACTGCCGGGAGATCATCCTACCCCAGGGGCCCCTGCCGAGACTGTGGAGCTTCAGGGCACTCTTCCTCCAGGTATCCTGGATGCTCAAAACATGTGGTCACTCCCAGGCACGTCAACCTGATAAGTGCCACAGCCCCCTCGGCTGAGCTGCCTGAGAGAACTCACCCTGAGAGGGTCTGGACACAGTCTGTCTCAGTGGCTTCTCTGGATGGTTCTAGCCCACCAGTGCACCTGCCAACTACTGCCGACACTGGCTCAGATATTAGCCTGATAGACTGGGCCCAAGTACCAGCCAGTCCCAAGGTAGATGAGCAAACCAAGTGGACAGTGACCTGGGTGGACGAACAGTCCTTGACCGTCCCCACAGTCGAACTCAGGGTGATCACCCCTTGGAGCAACAAAATTCACCGCCTTGGCATCGTCAAGCATATTCGGCACGGAGTGGAGTTCCTGCTTGGACACGGCATTTGTTTTCCAAAACCAGCTTTTTAAACAGATCGATGGGATGGCGATGGGGTCTCCTCTTGGCCCCACCTTTGCCAATATTTTCATGTGCTCCCTGGAGGAGCACATAATGGAGGAGTGCCCCTTGTCTTTCTGTCCCTTATTTTGCGCCAGGTACATAGACGACACATTTGTTCTACTGAAAAATGAGTATGATGCTCATAGATTTTTAAACCTAGCCAACAACTTTCACAATAATATTAATTTTACCATTGAAAAGGAACAAGACGGTAAGTTGGCTTTCCTTGATGTTTTAGTTACTAAAGATAATGATAATTTTAATACGACTATTTTTAGGAAAAGTACATTCACAGGACTCGGCTCCAATTTTTATAGTTCTTGTTTTATTAATTTTAAAATTAACTCTGTTCATACCTTAGTACATCGGGCTCTATCTCTTAACTTCTAACTGGCTTTCTTTTCATTCTGAAATTCTCTTCCTTAAGCAGTACTTTCATAACAACTGTTTCCCTGCCCGTCTAGTACTTAAGGTTATTAGGAAAGTTCTTGACAAAAAACTTGCACCCTTAATGCCTAAATGTAATGTACCTAAACTTACTATATATGCAAGCTTCTGTTTTTTACCTAACAATCAAAATTTTGCTAAGGAGTTTTCTAAAATTATTCAGACATATTGGTGCTCTTAACATTGAATTAATACCAAAAAATCCTAAAACCATTGGTTCTTTGTTTCCCTTCAAGGATCGGCTCTGTCCCTTGATGACGTCGGACGTCGTATATGAGTACAAGTGCCCCGGATGTAGTTCCGGGAATTACGTTGGTTCGACTCGGCGTCTCCTCAAGGTCAGGGCCGATTCTCACATGGGCGTGAGTTATCGTACGGGTTGCAGATTGTCTAATCTCGAACTTTCAAATATAAGATCCCACGCTACAGGTTGCAAGACATCAATAAAATACAACTTCAGAATAATTGGCCAAGCTAAGGAACCTGGAGAACTGCTTCTCTTGGACAGTCTTAACATCAAAAGAATTGTACCGACATTAAATTGCCAATCATCGGCTGTTCCCCTGTTCATAGCATGATGCGATTGTTTGTTTATATTTGTCCGCCTCCTCCTCCTTCTGTTTTTATGCTGTTTTCCTTTGGTGTGTTTTCCTCTCACATCCTGAGAGGTGCGCCTTCTGCTCTCCCTTTTAAGTTTATTTTTAAGTTCCTTTTTATTAAGTTCGTTTTAAGTTTTTTTATTGGTTCTTTAATGTGTAAATGTATTTAAGTGTGATTGTTTAATTTCAACTGATTTTCTTTTTTAAGTTTTTTTATGTTTTGTGCATGTTTACTTCTAACTATGTATGCTGAATGTCCCTTTTTAATTTATAACTGTAGATGATGTCCTGATGATGTGACCACGGGTCAAGAAACGCGTAGACAAATAAATGTATGTATATACTTGATCTGTACGTGTTCCTGCGCCCTTCTCCTGCCTACTGTAGTGCCCTCCGATGTGTGGATTATATATATATATATATATATATATATATATATATATATATATATATATATATATATATATATATATATATACATATATATATATATATATATATATATATATATATATTATATATATATGTGTGTGTGTGTGTATGTATAACTGAATCACGAAAATATGGAACATCATGAATATATAAATAAAGATAAAATCCACGAAGGAAACGGAAACACTGGAGTGCTGCGAGGCCTTTCGACACTACGTCCTTTACTTAGCAGACTGAAGAAATATAAAAGTAAGTTTACAAAGAAGGCTCATATAAATGACAGATGGGGATTATAAAGGAAACATATGTACCTGGAATCCAACACAATTGAAGAATTGGTAGAACTGCCAAAACAGGGTTAAATATATACCCACACTTCTCTCAAACTTGTACATGGAATTCTTTGAAAAACGATATATACCTAATGTCATTTATACTCCTTTAAAGTGGTATAGGTGTGTTGACGATATTTTAGCTGTTTTGCCTGCTAGTATTGATGTAAATGATTTACTCTCCAATTTGAATAACCAGGTACCATCCATTAAGTTTACGTTAGAATTAGAAAAAGACAATTGCCTCCCTTTCTTAGATGTTTTAATACATAGAGAACCATTTCAATGTAAATTCAGTATTTATAGGAAACCAACCAACAACTTATGTCCATTTTTATTCAGCCCATCACCTTAACATCAAAATATAAATTTTTTCTCTATGTTTTTACGAGTCTTGCGCATTGTCATTCCCCAGTATTTGGGTCAAGAAATTGAATACATAAGAAAAATAAGGACAGATATATGTTATCCTTCACATATACTAGATATTTGATATAACAAAGCCCACAAAAAGTTTTATAGGTGAAAGTACCATGAAGCAAGAAACCCCAAGAACATTCTTAGCTGGCCTTATTTTAGTGGTCTTGAAAACATAAAATCATTGTTAAAACCTTTTAATGTAAACCTCGTTTTTTTCTTATAATAACACACTCAAAAGAATGTTAATAAAAAATAGACCCAAAGAAAACAACAACATAATATATAAAATTCCATGTTTGGGCTCCTCCTCTTTTGATATTGGCCAATCTAGAAAAGATTTAGGTGTACGTATTAAGCAACATAAGTATTCAGTCAAAACTGAACAAGCACCCAATGCTATATTCATTCATTTAAGTGAAAACTCTCACAGGATAAATTGGACTGAAAGTTCAGTGATTGCCAGATCGGAAGATTTCTCTTCAAGAAATCTACTGGAGTCCGCTATTATCCAGCTTACTTCCAGTTGTAATTTTAATCTTAGCCCTGGCATGTATTATTTGAACCCCTGTATTAGAAAAATGTTCAGGAATGACCTAAAAGATAAAATTCCTTTCTTTTTTACTTTTTTATATATTTTGTAATTTTAAAGAATGTAACTGCTGTTTTTAATTTAGCTTTTATTTTTGAATTTGAGAATTAATATGTATTTTTCAATTTTACAGACTGATGATGTGTTTAAGTAACACGAAACGTTTCTATCAATAAATATGCAACTGTTTTGTTGACTGTCGTCTGCTTTGGACTCCTGCTTGTTGTTGTATACTTCCGCCTGAGTGTGTATATATATATACACATATATATATAACATATGTATGTGTGCATATATATACAGGCATAAGTGTTCAAAAGTGACAAAAGTTAGATTTGGCAGGAACATAAGTGGCCAACTTACCGGCACATTCAGTGAAAGAGGAGTATACACTTCTCTGCTAGCTATAAGACTAAATCGCCCCCACCAATGGTTTTCTCTGAACACCGTCAGGATTACAACGTGGGTGGTAGGGAGGAGCCTTTAGTGATCTCCACCCCTGTTCACCGGAACGTGTACCAATAATGTGCCTGGGATTTGTATTTAATTAATAATGTCGTATCAGCTGCGTCCGCCAGCTGCTTCGTTTCTGTTCAAGTGTGTGGTTTCTAACCTTTTCTTCGCATATGTCTGTATCTGCTGATGTATAAAATATATATTTAAATATATATTCCTATAACATTTTGTAAAAAGTTTATGGCTATTTTGGGTGATTGAGAAATTTTCTTTATGATCGGTAATTACCTTACATGGAGAAACATTCCTTGGAATTGGTAATTATCTCCATAGTTTACTTTATAATTTCTTTGAATTTGTTTCTTTTAATTTGTTTGTTTTAATTTAATTCCGGTTTGTTCAATTAATGTTTGAGGCTTTATTTTCCCTAAATCACAGTAAATAAAATTGTGCTAATTAACTGACCTCAGCTTTCGTTGTGCAAACCAAAGTAAAGAGGAGTTAAAGATAACTACTAACTACCTAATTTTCTGAATATTCCGAGCCAAACAACTCTACTAAGTAATCTCGAAGTCACTGTTGGAAGGGAAAAGCAGTCCAACACCAACCGTCAAGGAGTGATTACTCTCCCTCACCTCACCTTACCTTTGGATATTTTATGGATTTATATTCTTCGTCGTAGTGCTGGACATTTTTTCGGGACTCTACAACGATGGGACTCATTGTGTTCAGTGCTATGAATATGTGTTCAGTGCTATGAATACTAAGTGTAGCACCATGAAGAATTAAGTTAACTCTGCACCTCGTCTGATGAATGTGGAGGCGACCTCAGTGATGGCTATGGAATTATCATATCCATTCTCTATTTCATCCTATGAAGTCACTATAAGGTGGGTCATTGTATTGATTGGCACAATAGTAGTGGCATTTCTTGGTGACTTTTATCATCCTCAAGTCAAAAAATAAAATAAAGCCTTGAACACAGTAATTGAAAATCGCTCGTAAGTAAGTAAGTATATCTTAGTTTAACCAGACCACTGAGCTGGTTAACAGCTCTCCTAGGGCTGGCCCGAAGGATTAGACTTATTTTTACGTGGCTAAGAACCTATTGGTTACCTAGCAACGGGACCTACAGCTTATTGTGGAATCCGAACCACATTATGACGAGAAATGAATTTCTATCACCAGAAATAAATTCCTCTAATTCTTCTTTGGCGGCTCGGAGAGTCGAACGCTGGGCCAACAGCGTGCCAGTCGAAAGCTCTACCACTCCTCCAAGAGGAACTAACTAGGTTTGTTTATAGGCTACTCTAATTAAAATTATCAATTGTCGACCATAAATTGCTTGTTTATTGAAATTCGGCCTTTTAACATATATTCTAAGTGATGCCTTCATCACATATATTTAATTTGTTAATTAGGTCAAAATATTAATAAATTGTTGGCTTTTGATTTGCAATTTTAGAAATTAATATTAAATTGAGATTAGTTTTGGAGGTGAATTTAATTTGTTGATTTGCCTTTATAGCCTATATTGGGAACAAAATTTTAGTGTAGTCAAAAATTATATTCCTATTTCATTTAAACAATTCTTTACAAATTCTGGTTTCCAATTTGAATTGGGTGGTTATAGATTTATCTATCTTTTAGGACTGGCTCAAGGTGGAGTGGAAAGCTTGGGACAGGAGTATATCTGCCAATGCTTCTAGGTTTGCTGACCAGAAGCAGTCACTACTCCAAGTGAACTAGCATCAACTGACAACCAACTACATATTATAAATTTCTCAAAATGATCTAGAATCTACAGATGTTAGTTTCTGTATTGCAAATAAATATTTTTTATAACACGGTCGTTTGTTCTAAGTGATTTTTTCTGCTCAGCTGAGGTTATTTTGTTTGTGAATGCCACGAATTTTCCTTTTTTTTTTTCAATATTTGTCACAACTGATCAAGTCTGCGTCTTGTATCTCGACGAGTATAGACTTATACATATTTTCTGATCGCTTTCCCCTGCGTTAATTATAACGTCTTTTTCCTCATTTTCTTTCCACCTCCCGCTAACCCTTCTTTATGCCTTAGTTTTTTTTTTTTTTACAATATTTGATGAGAAATTTAAACCGTTACTCATTCGGGAGCGTCATTTTATTCTTCACTTTCCCTTTTGTCCTATTGAAATTATCCCTCTCTGCTCTTTTCATATCTCAGTATGAGGTCACTGGACTAATCACCACGACTTCTGCTTATTTTTCATCTGCTGATAGAGTTAAAAGTGATGATGATAATCATTACAGTGATAATGATAATGATTATACAGAGTAAGCAAAAATTTATATGACAGTCCATAGATTTGTAAAGAAATCTTTCACTAAAGGCCCATTTGTGATAAGAGGAAAATTGGAGAAAAACAATTAGGGAATGAATACAGATGAACTGACAAAGAATAAACCTGCATCATTGCGATAGTAGAGGGCAGAAATAAGATTTTTAATGCACTTTGAGATAAATAGTTAAATTTCCAGTTTTTGTTAATTTTCATTTATTTTTTTTTTACTGTGATGGGCTGGTAAGTTCTAAAAACCTAATATCTAACTTCGAGCCATTTTTTTTATATAATTATCTCTTAGATGATCAGGGCTCAAGGAATAATTTTTATTTTCAGTTTAACAGCAATGTGAAATTTAGCTCAAGGGATAAAACTATACTATTGAGAGTCACGATTAAGACAATTTTGTATTTACCACAGAGCTACATTTAGACTTAGTCTGATATGAGTAGTGTCTGCTTTAAGATTAATTAGGAGTTAAAAACAACGGCGTTATATCACATTGCATTTAGAAATTTATTATTATATGAGTTGAGGGCCTACAAGATTAATGTGGACGTGTCTTTCAATCCTTCATCGTTTTCGTGCTACGGAATAACAGTTGCAGAAACTCCGCAGGATTCAATGGCGTTTTCGTCGACTCCTCTCTTGACCTTGAAGTAACCTTGTTCGCCCCAATTATCTCCCCAGGAGTTCTTCAGGATCCAGTACTTTTCCCCCGTCGTATCATCGACGCCATATCCCACGCAAAGGACTGCATGGTTAGCATACTAGGGAACAAAACGTGTATTAATGCATGAACAAGTGTAAGCAGATGTTAACTAAAAGTTCATCAAGGGATATTCTCGTTGTTATCATTAACGATGTGCGTCCATTCATACGTGAAAAGTAAAGAAATTGCCTATAACCTGCTGACTCAACTGCGCATGCGTAAGAAATTAAAAAAAACACTAGAGCCAACAGAACAGAAGTAAAATGCAACCGAATTTAATATCAAAGAAATAAAAGAAGCTAAGTAATCAGCTGAGGATGTCCCTCTCTCTGATACTTGTCATTCTGAACCTGTTCTTGCAAAATATGCATTTCGCTCCAGGGATGTTAAGAAAATTCTGGATACTCTTTGACAGCTGGGGTGGTGAAGATCCCGATGGTTTCTTCCCCGTATTTAAAAAAAAAAGTTTCTAGTGTGTTGTCTCCCAAGATTAGTAGTTTCTATAGATTTTTATGACGACGTAGTATCTTTGTGGATGAGCGCAAGCTTAGTAATAAAGTGCCTGTTCCAAAGAATGGCATATCTGCAGACTGCAGTAACTACAGGCCAATTTCTATTCTCCCTGTGCTCTCCAAAGTTGCTGTAAAACTTAGTTTTAAACCACTATATAAGTACGTGAAATCTAAAGGATTGTTAGCTGATAGTCAATATACATATAGACACAGTTAGGCACCTGCGATGCTCTTTTAGATTTGACATGCCATATGCAAGTGAGCCTTGATAAGGGTTTTGAGTGCAGAGTAATTCAGATAGATTTTAGTGCTACTTTCGATTTAGTAAATCACAAAGCACTTATAAACATCAGAATCTTGGAGTGGGTGGATATGTTTTTGGATTGCTTCAAGATTTCCTTACAGGTAGGCAGCAACGAACCAAGACCTATTGTGTCTGGAGTTCTACAGGGTAGTATTATCTTGGTTCACTGTTATCTTTAGTGTATACATGTGATATTGTTGTTGGCCTGGAGAACAAGACTGTTCAGCATGACGATGATGCAACACTTGTGAGTGTAGTAAATTCTCCAATTATGAGAAATGCAGCTGCCATCCGCCTCACTCGGGACATGCACGGGATCAGCGAATGGTTGTAGTCCAGTGGTTCTCAACCTGGGGGGCGTCAGCAATTTCCAGGGGAGGCGCGAGGCCTAGGGAAGTTTTAAAAATTTTAGAATTATATTCGGTATTTTCTTAACAAGAGTGAGGAACTAATATTCAGAAGTTTATAAAAAAAAATGAAAAAGTATCGCCTTTTAACGTTAGTTTCCTGTAGTCTACCACTCTAGTTAGACTCGCTGGGCTTACGATTATTTCGTAATTATTTACCTCCCTCCCAATCCCTCGAAACCCCTTCTCTTTCTCTTTTTTTTTATTTTCCTTTTAATCTGGGAGGGAATTTTACTCGTAGATGCAGGGGAGGGGTGGAGGGAAGGACCAGCTCTTAGAGGGGGCGTGGTAATAAAAAGGTTGAGAACCACTGGTGTAGTCGGTGGTGTGAGGCTGAACTCCAGTAAAATAAAAACTTTTTTTGTTAACTGATCTCGTACAGATTTTCCACCCCATCCTCCCCTTCAGGTGGAGGGACTGTTGAATGAGTCTGAAGCTTTAACTATTTTAGGTGTAACTATTGAACACATCTTACTTTTGAGAAACGCCTAATGAAAGTTTTTGCAAAAGCTGCACGAAAGTTCGGTATTGTTCGTAAGGCTTCATATATTTATAACAGTGATAAAATCAGTGCAACCTGTTTTAGGTCATTTGTCCTTCCTTTACTAGAATACTGGTCTCCGGTGTGGATGTCTGTTTCTGCCAGAGATTTATCTCTTGTAGACTAGAGTGGTTCGTGGTGGTAGGTTTCTGTTTCCTGTTAGCAGAAGTTATGACTTGGACCACCGACGGATGGTCTCTTGTTTGTCAATTTTTCATAAGTTGTATTTTAACAGTGATCTGTCACATTCACAATTGATCCCTGATCCCCTTTATTTGCCGAGAGCAACCAGAATCGCTGAACAGCAGCACCAATATGCAGTAAATGTGCCTCGCTGCCGAACTCAGTTCCAGAGGTCCTTTAATCCTCACACCGTTGGACTGTTGAACAGCCTCCCAGAGGATGTCGTTCAATTGGAACTTGAAAAGTTCAGGCGAAGATGCAGTGCATTACTACCCTGATACAATTCAACCTGCATTTTAATATTTTACATACATTTTTATTTATTTATTAATTTGTTATTTTATTTGATATTCTAATAACTTTCTATATTTTCCATTACCTTCTGTTACTTCTTTCGAATGAACACCATATTCATTGGAAACGTGAATTTCAAGTCAGCGGCCCCCGTGAGCTTGTTCCATATGAATAGGGTTCATCTTCTGAATAATAATAATAATAATAATAATAATAATAATAATAATAATAATAATAATAATGAGATAGACATGTAGATGCATAAGCGTGAAATCAATCGTAGAAGCAACACTAAGATAAGAGAGAGAGATATTACCAATACCTCGAATGGATCATATTTGCTATCGAGTCCAGTGTTATGGTAGATCCCGCCGCCGTAATACAAGAGATCCCAGGACATCAAGATGGCCACCCCGATGGGTCCGTTCTCCACCAATTCTTGCATCATATTGGCCTCGTTCGATGCGCCGAAATACCCTCCTATGAATTCGTACTTGCTTACGTACGTTCGAGGGCACGTCATGTCTGTGTCGCACGGCTCGTCCTGCGTTGGGACCATGTTGAAATGACAGGAATGCACGTGGGGAAGATTAAACTTTAGAAACACTTATTCCTTTAAACGCCTTTGATTTTTACACCGAACAGGTGCTAAAGAAAGACTTCCAAATAAAGACTTGAGGCCACCACTAACGTTCAGTTAGACCTGCGCAGTTATGCCTGCACAGTCGGCCTGTGCGGGCAAAACTGAACCCACGAAAATTCAGTTTTGCCTGCAACTGAACGTTAGTGGGTTCAGTTTTGCCTGCACAGGCCGACTGTGCAGGCATAACCGCCCAGCTATACCTGAGCGTTAGTGGCGGCCTTAAGGGTTAAATGCTGTAAAGTGGACACATTTTATGCATAAATGCTATATCCCTACATCTTGAGGATACAAGCTGATACTTTCTATCAAGAACTGTTCAGGGAACCAGAATCTGGGCTGCAGTGATTCGTTACCTCTTCAGCATAAGGATTGCACTCTTCTGCCACCACTCCTTGCTCCATGGAGTGACGACCCGCCGTCAAGAAGTTATAGCCTCCTCCACACCCTTGGGCCAGATTGGTGCATGTCATGGCATCCTGGAATCACAGGAAGCCATTCGAATACGGGTTTCAAACATACAGAATAAATCATACAGATTCATTTGACAGTGCGAACAGCCTGCATTACAAGACACTGCTACGAGTTCAAAAATATGTATAAAATGTTGTTTTTTTTTTTTTTTCTTATATCTACTGGCTGTCTAACTCCAGAGAGTGCTGTACACTTCACCGCTGTTTCTAACAAGTAAACTGAAGCCGATCTATCAATGAGGAATTTGAGACACCAAATAATGAGATGTTGCTGACACTTCCCCGCAGTGTAAAACGCCTTAGATATAAGAATCATATGACTACGTACACATTTATTCATTTAGTATATTTATTTATTTTTGTATTTCATTGATATCTTACTTGTGGAGAAAATATATCTTGCCGCTGGTTCTTCGTGACGATCCTCAGACGGGATTCCAGGATCGCCATAGAGGCGAAAGAATAACACGACCCGCAGAAGCCTTGGTCCCTGACCGGAGACACGTAATCGACGCCCTGGACATCTCGCCAGTCGAAATTTCTCGGCAGATTCTCGATGAGGGCTCTCTGCTCGTCGGTGACGGGAGCCGCCTTCGCTCGAAGGTTGAGTTTCGATGCTACGTTGGATTTGCCCCCGGCTCGGTAAAACATTTGTTGCATAGTGTAACTGGAAGGATACAGAGGTACGAGGTTAACTTTCGTGTAACTGACTACTGCAATAGACAGTTATTTTTATTTTTGTTATATCATTCAGTTTTGTTTCTTTTAGTTTTCTGTAAAAGAAAACTATTGAGATGGCTATTTACCTGTCAGTCTGCCCTCAGATCTTAAAAACTACTCAGGCTAAAGGGCTGCAGATTGGTGTGTTGATCATTTACCCTCCAGTCATCAAACATACCAAGTTGCATCCCTCTAGCCTCAGCAGTTTTTATTTTTCTAAGTTTAAAATTAGCTATGATCGTGCGTCTGGCACCACTACAGCTGCCAGCGACACAGGCCACCACCGGGCTGTGGCTGAAGTTTCATGGGCCGCGGCTGAGAGTTTCATGGGCCGTGGCTGACAGTTTCACACAGCATTATACGCTGTACAGAAAACTATTGCGCAGAAGAAACTTCGGCATATTTTTACTTGCTTTCTTTTGCTGGCGGTAAATATCCGCAGCCGATACCATTATAACCTATGGTGTGTACCGAGCAGACTGTCACGATTGGCTTCAATGAGCAGATATTTACCAGCAGCTTGAAAAACAGATCTTTTTATATAACGTCCGCTTCATTGCTAATCTATGATGTGATTAAACGTTCTTGAGTATTCCAAAATGCATCAGTCTTGATTCATGTCTTCTTCGGGAAATAAAACGTGAATATTTTGTTTGACTGATGACTTTGTAATGTGCAGTTTCACAATTTATGCCGTGAGGAGGAAGGAGACGATTAACTTAAAGAATGACGTATAAACTAAATCACCTAAGACCAAACCAATTTGGAGGGAGAAAAACAGACTAGAAAGTAAAATTATGTAGCCTATACATACATATACAGATATGTATGTGTGGGTGAGCGCACGCGCATATGTATGTGTTTATATATATATATATATATATATATATATATATAGTGTGACAAAATTGGCGACATCCCAGGTTTTTAAACAAAAAAAAGATGAAAATTATTATAAGCATCTGGTAGTAGACAAACAAGGAAAAAAAAGGTTAACGCTAATAATGGAAAAGGAAAAGTATAAATAAAAACCCAAAGCCAGTCAAGTGTGAGAACCAGAAAAGTGAAGAATAATTAAGTCAGAGAATAGGAACAGCCGAAAGCGGAAAATTTTAAAATTGAGAATAATAGCTTTCCATGACTTGAAGCTTAGATAGGAGGGTATAGGAGTGTATAGTAAAGACTAGAAAAAATCTGGAAGAAGACATAAAATAGATTTTATTTTCCTTACTTCTCGTATTCTGGATAAGGCCTCGCCCACCAAGACTTCTGGGCGCTATTGATCCTTTCGATCAGTTTATGATCGTTCGTGAACCTCTCGTTCTCGGAAAATCGAGGCGCTGCTCGTGGCTGTGATGTTTGCCTTCGGGGTACCTGGTTCGTAAAACGAATAATTTTTTTACTCTCTCTCTCTCTCTCTCTCTCTGGCAGGCACTAGACGAGGTAATCCACCAACCCCCAGTGAGTGGCATCAATCTACAGGTAAATCTTTCGCTTTCTGAATTATGTTCATTGTTCAGCCCCCTCTCTCTCTCTCTCTCTCTCTCTCTCTCTCTCTCTCTCTCTCTCTCTCTCTCTCTCTCTCTCTCTCTCTCTCTGAATTATTTTACTTCTCTGTCCTTTCTTCACAATAAACAACAATGCCATTCATCAAAAAGTATTAAATTTGTAGTATATCTTCGTTTCTACCATAATTTTTACAGTCATTATTTACGAGGAATGAAACAACCCAAATACTTGGTAAACAATTATCTGTGATGTAGTGATCCATATAGACTTGTTACCTCAGTCATCCTCTTGCTACCGTGGTGTTAACATCTGCTTCAGAAAAGTAACTTCTTGAACCCATGGAAAATAAAAATTTTGAGATGAGAGCTAACATCAAGTCCCTGACCAAGCTTGATTGGAAACCAGGAAAAATTATTGAAGCTTTGCAACAAGTTTATGGAGATTCTTCTCCATCTAAATCAGTTGTTTATGATTGGATAAAGCGATTTAAGGATGGTCGGGAGGACCTCAAAGACAACCCAAGAGAGGGAAGACCATCGACTGCAAAAAATGAAAGAATTGTGGCTTTGGTGCAGAATCTAGTGGATGAAGATCGTCGGATTACTATCGATATGATAGCTAATGAAACTGGGATCTCCCATGGTTCCGCATTTTCAATTTTAAATGAAAATCTTGGTTTGAGTAAACTTTCAGCACGTTGGGTCCCAAAAGCGTTGCGCGAAGACCAACTGCATCAAAAAGCTGAACTTTCTCTTGCAGTTTTAACGAAGATTGAATCAAATGAATCAGAGTTTTTTGACCAGATTGTTACTGGAGATGAAACTTGGATCCATCAATATGACCCAGAAAGTAAAATTCAATCAAAGCAATGGTTACCAAGAGGTTCAGCTGCACCAGTGAAGTTCAAAGTGGCGAGATCTGCCCAGAAGGTTATGGCAACAGTGTTTTGGGACTCCAAAGGAGTGATTTTGATTGATTTCCTTGAAGGACAAAAAACAATCACCGGGAACTACTACAAAGGTGTTTTGCAAAAACTGAAGACTGCATTGGCTAAAAAACGTCGAGGAAAGTTGCACCGCAGAATTTTGTTCCATCATGATAACGCTCCAGCACATTCATCAAGGGTTGCAAGAGAAGTCCTACGGAAATTTAGGTGGGAAACTCTTCCACATCCTCCTTATAGTCCTGATCTTGCTCCTTGAGATTTTTTCCTGTTCCCAAAACTCAAGGAACACTTAAGAGGAGTCCGGTTTGAATCTTTGGATGCTGCTAAACATGCAGTTTCAACATGGTTTAATAGAAGGCCCCAAATTTCTACAAAGAAGGGTTGCAGAGGTGGAAACAGCGCCTTGAAAAGTGTATAGAGTTAGATGGTAGATATGTAGAAAAATGATGTTTGAATTTCCTTAAATAAAGAGTATATTGAATTTTTCCTGGAACTTTTTGACTTACCCTCATAGTAGATTTTTCTACTACTTTTCATCGTAACTATTTATAGTATAATTTTTACCGTATAGTTATTTATATTATATACATTTTTCTTTCTAATTTTTACTGTAGTTATACTTTATGTTGTATGTAACATAGAATCATTTTTTCAGGTGAATTTGTACGTGAATAAATATTCCAGTATCAGGTGTTACCATGTGCATTAATAATCCAATTTTTCAGTTAGAAGTAAGTCAACACACCATTGCTGAAGCCTATCGATAACAAGTCATTCAGTGAAATTTCACTAAACCGAATCGCCGAATATTACTTTTGATAAACAAAGAAACAAGAGGATCCACTACAAACCGGCGTGTTTTTCCTTCCATAAAAGCAGGACCAGTTCCTGACTGTCTCGTCTCTGGCCCAACCGTTAAAGGTGCGGTCGCAGTGAGAGACGGTCTCCGGAGGTTCTCCGTCGTAGAAGAAATAGGCGTAGTAAGACCTTCCGTTGATGTTCACCTGTCGGGGAGTAAAGCGACTTAATATGAGTGCGAAGGAAATACGTAATGAGACGTTTAAATTCGGTACATTGTTGTCAGCATTTGTAGAGTAATAACGTTTCACTCGCACCCGGGAACTGAACTACAGCTCAGGATGTGACGCAGATGTAAGGGCAATCGTCAAGTAATATTCCCCCCTGTAATGTTCATGACCTAGAATACTAATTCTTTATTTTGCAGATAGAATTATTGTTGTTGCTGCTGTTGTTTGTGCTTGATAAATACACACCTCAAAGCCTTCTGCGACCATCATCGTCCAAGTTCCGTGATTCCCGAACGCGTCGACCACAGTGTTCGGATACTCGAGTGTAAGCGTCTGGTTGTGAATCGCATCTTGAAAGCCATCGCAGTTTAGGGTGTGGTTCCCCGTGCGGTGTCCCTCGTAGAAGGTCCACGTGCCCCTGATGTCCTCGTAGAGGCAGAAGACCGGGATGTCGGCTGAGGCCCAAGAGAGGCAAGTCAGCAAGAGGAGGGTCACCTGGGAATGGAGGAACTCAGGATTGCTTTCTGTTCTCCTTTGTAATACATTGTAGTCAAAATTCGTCACGAAAAATTTAAAGTACCAGTATTGATCTAATTTCATAAATTTGAAAATGTAACGGTGCAGCAAAGCTGCCTAGGTAGTGGAATGGAATGGAATATAAGATTTAGACCCAAGGCCAGGCTCTGGGACCTAAGAGGTTATTCAGCGCTGATGGGGAAATTGAGAGTAGAAAGGTTTTAACGGTGTGAAAGGAGGAAATCCTCGCAGTTGCTCTGTACGACAATCGTTAGGAGAGGTTGAAAAGTAAGATGGAAGAAAGAGAATATGAACGGGGGTATAGTAAAAGGAATGAAAGGGGTTGCAGGTAGGGGCAAAAGAGACGCTGCAAAGGACCTCAAGTACATGCCTGCATGCATTCCACCGCGTGAGGTACATGACGGCACTACCTCCCTATACCGCAGCCTGGGTAGTAGTCCCCATTGAAAAGACTAGAGAGAGATGAAAGATATTTCACAATGAAAGGAGTACATCAGAAAGACGATAATAACAGAAATTGATTCACCTTCCATCGGTGCCTCACGCAAATGAATTTACCTTATATCGGTGCATCCTTGACAAAAATCGATTACCCATCTAGTTCCAAGAAATCAAATTCAGATCCAGCGACACCCGTGTAATTTCTATTCATCTGTGAACAAAACGACTCTGCCATTAACGGCAGAAACAATTTTGTTATTCACACAGAATTTTACAATGAACATTTTGAAATGATTATCTTTAATGATTGGTATAGCACCCAACCAATAGCTTATTGCATGTACTTTTTCTTTGATATTGAAAAGACTGGTTTCTATCACTTATGAGCCAGATTAAGATTTGAGTCACTTATGTCGAAAGAATGAGAACTCTTATACAGTAATTATGGGTAATAATGTCTTCATGTCATAATTTAGGCAACAATGTACAATGAACCACTGGGGAACGAAATATGCGGATGTTTTTGCCCACAATATCTCGATAAATAAGAAATTTTAAGAATGACTCTTCAAGATAGCACGTATAGACATACACATACATTATGTACGTGTGTATATATATATATATATATATATATATATATATATTTATATATATATATATACACATACATATATATATATACATATATATATATATATATATATATATATATATATATATATATATATATATATGTATGTATACAGTATATAGCGGTAGACAGGTATCGATCCACCTGCCCTTATTTTACTTGCGGCCTTTGCTTTGTAACAATTCTCTCTCTCTCTCTCTCTCTCTCTCTCTCTCTCTCTCTCTCTCTCTC
>JANJGK010000014.1:13582179-13627747 GCA_039081455.1 Macrobrachium rosenbergii | reverse complement strand
GTTTGTGACAATGACGTGTTTCACTGTGGTGTCGATGCCCGTTCGACTGACACTTGCTGCATGGTTAGGCGTGGCATGTTCCAAAAGGTAAAAATGTGCAATCAATCTAAAATGTGGAGTAAACGTTCGAGAAGAAGCAAGCTGGTATTATACCTTGATGTTTGTTTCTTACGGCAGTCTTTTGTATCCTCATATTAAACGTTATTTCGTCTTTTGTGAGTATGCGCGAATTTGTTTTTGCATATGTGAAGGACAGAGAATACTTAATTAATGGGCAGCTAAATGTCATAGGCAAAAAAAGAAATAACCCCCTTCATAACGTGTAATATACAGTGGCATATAAGTAGCCACGAACACCCCCGGCCCACGTGTTTAAACTATGAATTTCAACTTCCGAATTCTTGTCTACACTGTTTGTTGTTTGCGTCATTTGTTTGTTTGTTTGTCCGTCGGACCTTACGAGGCATCGGTATAATAGGAAAGCGGAGTACGACTTCCCCTCGCGGACCTCTGTCTGTGATATTGGCCTTTGTCTGACGATAGTGACTGAAAACCTCGACGAACACACGCAAGTCAGCGTGCAGGATATGAAGGAGGCGTATCCTGGGGCTCGCCAATCTTCCACTGCTGCCTTATGTGGGTACGGGACTTCTCTTTAAAGCACGACTGCCTCTTGTGGGTATTCAATTGTCTCCGGAGTAAATATAGACGCATACAAGTGGCTATCAGTTCTCAGGTCATGAACTGGGATTCGGATTACTTATCTCGGTTTCCCTCACTCATCACGGACACTTATATTGTATATGTATATATATTATACATATATAGTATATATATAAACTATATATATTATATATATGTATAACGGAAGAAAATAAAAAATATATATATATATATGTATATATATTATACATACATATATATATATATATATATATATGTATGTATGTATGTATATGTATAACGGAAGAAAATAAAATATATGAGATAGCCACATTAGCTTAGTCCATTTTACTTCGGGGATTGTTCTCGGCTGGCTTTCTGCTTCTAAACTAGATCTTCTTTGACAATGGTGAAAGTCTGTGACATTTTCCACATCCTGCAATTCAGATACTTAGAGACAAGAGCCAACAATGCTTCTCGATTCCTGTTAATTAAATCTTGTCGTGTCAATAAGATGATTTGCTGTTAAAAGACAAAACTACCATTCTTACGTAGTTTTTTGTTTTTAAGTATGTTAGCACAACAACATGCAGTTCCTATAGCAACGCAGACAAAATTTTTTAGCCCCCAGGGGGTCCTACGGTCTTTGTCAAGAGAAACGTGTGTGACAGTCAGTCTTGCGACCATTTCGTCTATTTCTTCAAGTTACTAAAAAAATTGTTAGCTGTCTATATTATTCAGTTATTTATTATCAACTAGTTTTTAATCATTATTAGCTATCAACTAGATAGTGTGGCTTAGAATCGATTCTCGGATATGTAAAGTTTTCTGCAAATGAAGTTTTTCCAAGTTTAAAATTAAGTTCTTCAGTCTCTTCGTAAGGTTTGGGGTTCCTCAGTTGCATGGGCCTCCAAAGTGTCTCCGCACAAGCTTTAAAAGTCCTGCGTTTTACGGAGTCACAGATCTATATGTTTACCTTGTAAAATATAAAGCTACTTAAGTTTCTAATACTGTGGATCTGTATATTTCCGACAGACACTATAATACTTATGTCCTGCGGACATGGGGACTTGAATTTCTCTCCTTTAAGTTCTTAGTTCTTGAATTTTACGGCCCCAAATAACTTTCGTGTCTCTTAGCATAGTTTAGGGTTCTAAAGTTCTAAAATCCTGAGGACCTGTCAGTTCGCTACAAAGTTTAACTAAATCCTGAAGATTCCTGGCGCGAAGATCTGCCTCTCTCTCCAATTAATTTAAAATTCAAAGAGTGTGTATACACCTCAGCAAACATGTCATAAACACATGTCGACAACTTGTCGCTTACATGTCACAAATAAGTTAAAAATAAGTCAACGACTTCAAGTGAATAACGAATCTTCAGCTCATACTGGATAGCCGTATTAAGCACTTTTTAGGAATGCCAATAAGTCGTTGACTTGTATTCAACATGTCTGTGATGTGTATGCAATAAGCTGCCGATGTGTTTATATGACATGATTTCTTACAGTATGGCCGCACCCTAATGTTCTGCTTGATTTTAAGTTGTCGTGTGTACCGACGAAAATTATGCATTGGCAGTGACATGTGCTCCAAAACCATTAGTCACCAGAGGCGTGTCTCAGGAAGCCTGGAAGTTCCTGGGGCCTTTCTATTTGTAAGTTGTCACGATAAACTGGCTACATTTTGGTGGTCTGGTAGCAGACGGTTGTACAAAAAGCCACAGAGTCTGAAAATCTGAAGTCCACATTACAAAAAGACAGATTTTTTTTATTGTTTTGTTTTCTTTTTCTCTTAATAGCTTTGAGAGAACAACCTCGAAGCATTCGTTGAATATTAATAAACTGAACTTATCATCATGCTCTCCCTATTATTTACATAGAATATGTCCTTAGTGTCAGTGCTCTTTAGTAAAGTTGAAGTACAAGACTCGTTTATTCCACGAGTTTCTCCTTTTACAGTCAAGGGGACATGACCCTCACAGAGTAAGTCTTCCTTCGTCACCCTCCGCTTAAACATGGTTCTCTTTGCCGAACGAATACAAAACTACCGATCTCTGTCTCACGACTACTGTACAAGAGCGAGATCGGTTGTATCCATCCTTATTTGTGTCAGTTCACGTGCCCTCCGCCTGTGGCGCTGCTTCTCCTCGGCGCCTTGACTGACTCTAGAACGCCATGACTGGTATGGATGGTATTATTACCGCCGTCAGCGTCACTGCCGCCGCAGGTGTGTCTTTCAAGGTCTTGTTTACAACTCACGAAGCCTCCTGCGGTACGTCATGAGCCGTAATTCCTGACTACTGTAGATTTAAATATATGTCTTCAAAACCCAAGATGCGTATGGAGCTTTTGAGTTAGGAAGGGTATGCATACGTCAAACAAAAATTATGTAATAAACCTTTCAATGAGTGTTAGAAACACCTGGAAAAGGCTTATTGAAAACAGCGGTCCCGACTAACGATTAAGCTAAGAAGAAGAAGATTGAATACTTTACTCATTTTTTCGCGGGTATACTCATATTGCCTTCAACATTACGCATATGTTGTTTTTACACAATTAAATTCTAAAGCCTACCTTATAATTAGACCAGGATATACCCACACCTTACATCCTGTATGTCTCAGTCAAATGATACATATTAACGACATCATCTCATGCTAATCGTACTATTTCAGTTCAAACTTAGAAAATTAAGAAACAATGAACACCCAAAAAATATTTCCAAATAAAAATGCTTGTATATTATTAATTCCTTTCATAAAATAATTACACTCGATTAAACCGCAAAGCACACCCACTTGGACTCTTGCCCACATTTTTTAGTTGTATGTTGATTGTTTATGCAGAGAACAATAAAATTGCAAACTTCATCTGTTTGATTTAAAACGTGTTGGTTGTATCAGCGTGGAGACCCAGGTAGAGTGTTTGTTGCTAGGATTTGTTTCGTCTGTTTCTCCTTATTCCATTGTATATTCATGAACAATGCGCCTCTCTCTCTCTCTCTCTCTCTCAGCAGTTGTTGTCTCGTAATTAAGAAATATCATATGCTTCTCTCTCTCTCTCTCTCTCTCTCAGCAGTTGTTGTCTCGTAATTAAGAAATGTCATATGCTTCTTACTCTTGAATATACTCTCTCTCTCTCTCTCTCTCTCTCTCTCCAGCCATCCTGTAATGCCATGTAAAAAAATTTTAAATGCGCAGAAGTTTTTTCGACGCAGTCGGGTTTTCTGTACAGTCGCTACAGCGTATAATCAAGGCCACGAAAAATAGATCAATCTTTCGGTGGTCTCGGTATATTGCTGTATGAGCCGCAGCCCATGAAGCTTTAACCACGGCCCAATGGTGGCCCGTCCTATATCGTTGCCAGACGCACGATTATGGCTAACTTTAACCTTAAATAAAATAAAAACTACTGAGGCTAGAAGGCTGAAATTTGGTATGTTTGATGAGTGGAGGGTGGATGATCAACATACCAATTTGCATCCCTCTAGCCTCAGCAGTTTTTAAGATCTGAGGGCGGACAGAAAAAAGTACGGACGGACAGACAGAGCCAGCACAACAGTTTTATTTTACAGAAAACTGAAAACCATATTTCATTCTGAAAACTCTTCTCTCCTTCAACTTTTCTATTCACGCGTCCTTTCTTCTACAGTTTTGCTGTCCAGCCTCTCTAACTATTAACTTCATAGGGCAGCTGTGGGGTTTTCTCCTAGTTCCTCCTTCCAAGTCTTGTGCTTCATCTCCTCCATATCCTTGATCCTTTTATCTTGCTGTCCAACCACTCCAACTCCCTCTTTTCAATGTCTTGAGCGCTGAATGAACGAAAGTGCCGCAGTGCTTCGCTTGACAGCCTCAAGTTCATAAATCAGAATCCACTCCACTGGCCCCCACCCCTCGTCTCTCTCTCTCTCTCTCTCTCTCAACCAATATTAAATGGCACGATAGCCATCAAAATGGCAAACTCTCCTCTATACAAGATGCAAACATGTATAAAAACTAGTTTTCTGTTCATATTTACCTCGTCGCATAATGTCCTGGAATGCAGAGCACATAATATTAAGTACGCCTTTGTTATGATAATTATACTGTAATTGACTTAATTGCCTTCATTTTCTTTTAATTCCTATTCTTTTGCAAATGTCTTTGTTTACATTACGTGCTATAAAGTGATTTGATCTTATTCTTCTTCTTGTTTTTAATAAAAGAAAAGCTTTTCTGCCACGCACTTTGACGTAATAAGGGCAAATGATCTTGAAGGCCAAGTTGGAGCCTCTCTCTCTCCCTCTCTCTCTCCCTCCCTCTCTCTCTCTCTCTCTCTGTGTGTGTGTGTGTGTGTGTGAATTATTGACAGCCGTGATTCACTATCAATAAAGCATTACATTATCATTTGCAGCGCACAGAATTACGCTCAACGAAAGTTATTCTCCTGAGTATCATCACATGTCAAAGGACAGAGTAATTAGCTTTGTGAAGCATTTCGAGTTTCTTTAATCTCCGAATAATGTGGTGACTAAGAAAATTTCCCCACGTCGCGCATATCGCATTCTCTCTCTCTCTCTCTCTCTCTCTCTCTCTCTCTCTCTCTCTCTCTCTCTCGTCCTGTAATTTATGTGCTTATGCGATGCCATTCTTGTACTTGACTCTTTCTTTCTTTCCAACATGGCTAATTGTTGTGTTGCGAATCGCATAAACAATGTAATGATATCATTACAGTATTGTTAGGATTAGGACTGACATATATGTGTTCTATTTTATCTCTTTCGCTTCAGCTTCGCTTATATTTATGGTTTACAAATTCGTTGAGTATTTTATTTCTAATAATTATCATCGTTTTTATTCAGCATGATCCTACACTCGTGTGAAACAGTCCAAAGTTGTTATTCACACGCTAAGTAACTTTCCGAATAATAATAATAATAAAAATAAATCTGTATTTCAGCTCTTGGCCATATACAGTATACATACACAAAAAAAATAAATTGTGAATATGTTGCCAAAAAAAAGTAAAACTTTGACAGACATATATGTTCATAAACATCAAAATATAATCGTAACATATTAATAATTATTTTATTCAAGCTTTTTAACAGTATAATTTATTGAAATTAAAACCTTCCTTTGAATCAGTACATTACTGGGATGATAGCGATTTCTGTGGAAGGAATGACTGGAGGAGCATTTAATGCGCTGGGGTTATTTTTGAGAAAAAGAAATCAAGCAACATATACTCAGAACGAGCTAGTAACTGACTTTGGGTTTTGAACACTTGTGCCACAACTGTGATAAAGTTTAAGTCTTGCCCTATGGTGCTATTATATTAAACAACATTCTGTGCCAGCACAGGTTGTTCCTCAGGGGAGAAAGCCACACGCGTGTCTCTAAATACTCAAGGTTAACCTTTGTCTTCAGTTTACCCATGAAGGGCATAACTATTTGACTTGAATACAAAAGCTAACTGTAAACTATGTTTCTGATGACTTGTCGAATTCTTCACACTCTTTGGATACGCTTGTTACTACAACGCCTTAGATCCAAATGCAAGAATACGAAGTAATTCTGATGTCTGTAGCGGGATTCGAACCCGCGTTCAGAGCCTCAGAACGGGGTCGTGTTGCCAACCTGATACTCTGGATGCGAGTTCGAGTCTTGCTACGAACATCAGAATTGTTTCATATTCTTGCATTTGGATCTAAACATATATAGTAGCAAGCGTATTCAAAAAGCGTGAAGAATTCGAGAAGTTAAGGCGGCAATGTGGTTATTACAATTACATACGTATCTGGTAAAAAGTGACCAATAGATTATATGTTTCTTTATCTGTTTATGTCCCTGAGGATATTGTGTAACTGGGACTTCAAAAGTTCAAGCGAAGTGCAACTCATTACTACCCTCAGCAATTCTTTTATCTTAACAATTTATTTACATTTTTATCTATTTTTTTATTAATTTGTTATTTTATTTTTTCTTTTCTAATAACTGATCTCTTTTTGTGTTTTCTGTTACCTGCTGTTACTGTTTCAAATGAACACCATATTCTTTGGAAGCTTGAATTTCAAGTCAATGACCCCTGTGGGCTTGTTCCATATGAATAGGGTTCATGTTCTGAATAATAATAATAATTATGGATTTGCTTTTTGTCCTGATCTAAGGTTAGGTGAAGTTAGTTTCTTAGGCGCGTTCCCATCGTCTTCATCTGGCCCTCGCCCTCTTTATAACCAGCTGTATTGCCTTAAATCTCATTTACATTTCGTTTGCAAGTCAAACAGAGAACGTAATTTATTCGTTTATTCAAACTAATACCAAATTCGTCCCGTGGCATGCGGCCTCGGGCATCGTTTCTCCAAAGTGATGAGTGACGTCACAGAATGTTGACATTCTGCCTCCTTTTTTTTTTGCCCTGTTTAATTTAGAACTGCAGTCTGCTTATGACTCATTTTGCTTCAAACTCGACGCCGCTTAGAATATGAAGTCTTTTTGTATCTTTTTTGTTTCTTTTGTTCTGTCGGTTGGCCTTTTCATTCTGCCTGAGTTAGTCTTCCCGAATACTATTCCTGATAAGGTCACTCATTCATTCATGTCCTGTGATGATTTATCGTAAACATTTCCTTTGATGAATGGTAGTAATTACACCTCAATACCCAGTTTGGAGCAACGTGCTTCTCACAACAATTTCATTCTTTTCAGGTTTCGACTTTCGCCAACTAAGCCTTCGAAAATGACAACGCAATAGAACAGTGGTGGAGGAACGACAGTTCCAGAGGGGCTACCTATATCTCCACCGCCCCTTACCCACTTTCCTCAGTAAATGAGCCGCCGACCTCTAAAACCCGCCATGACTGATTGTTCTCTACTTCAGAAAGATTTCTATGTCTGCAACAGTTTGATTATTATAGACACCTCGTGGTAAAAGTTGCAGTTTTGATTACAACTTCCGAAACACGTGAAGTTATTGAAAATATTTTTGTAACTGTGAAATGTTGTGTAGTTCGTTCATTCTTTTCAAATGTAGTTTCCCAAAGGAATTCAGAATTATAGTTATTATTCTTATTTTTACTCCTCTTGCCCTAATCATGATCATCATGAATGCTTCTGTTATTATTATTATTATTATTATTATTATTATTATTATTATTATTATTGGAAGGAAGAAAACCCTCTTTCAAGCATGTCTTGTTTGAAAAATATGGCTGCGTTGTGCGAGTTGATTTTATACTGAGAACACTCAGTAAAAAATCAAATCACACAATGCAGCCATCCTGTTATTATTATTATTATTATTATTATTATTATTATTATTATTATTATTATTATTATTATTATTATTATTTAACGAAAACAGCAGGTAAATGTTGTAATAATGTCAGGCTGTAAATGCTTGTACATACTTTTTTATACACCTCTTAGGACTAAACTAACGTGCTACATAACTGTTACGAAGAGAGAGGGAGAGAGAGATGTTAGTCAATGCACAGTACGCATATTACGTCCCTTCCCATGATCCTGGAGGCTTTGCTTTCCAACCCACTCGCACATTGGTGTGCATGTGCACGTTCGGGGATAATCGTTGAATCCATCTAAATTCGACTCAGCGTCTCGGCGTCGACTGCCAAAGGGGCGTAAGTCAGCTGTGATGCGGAATGCGCCGAACGCATTATACGAACGTAGATTACCCAAAGGAATAGCCTTTCCATTTATTTATTTATTTAGTCATTTATTTATTTGGAAAGTAAATATTTGGAATGTCGAATAATGAATGCAATCTTTAAAGACAAAAGAAAATTATTATTATTATTATTATTATTATTATTATTATTATTATTATTATTATTATTATTATTATTATTATTATTATTATTATTATTATTATTATTAAATTCACAACCTCGTGAAAAACAGTTTGTGTAATGAAAACCCACAATTATATACTAGCATGTATACTATATTACCATATAAAATACAAAAGCATTTTGTATTTTACATAGTAATATAGTTTAATATACTACTTTTTTTTGGGTCTATCACAGTCATCCTATTCGACTGGTTGGTTTTTATTGTGTGGGATTCAGGGTTGCATCCTGCCTCCTTAGGAGTCCATCACTATACTACTACTACTACTACTACTACTACTACTACTACTATTATTTAGGAAATGAACCATATTCATATGGATCAAGCCCACCGGGACCATTGACCTGCAAGCTTCCAACGAATATGGTGTTCATTTGTAATGGTTAGCAGAAGGTAACAGGAAACAGAGAAAGAAGAGATCAGTTATTATAAAACGACGATAATGGCTACATGGCGTACTAACAATTACAGTCCGCTGCTGTTTTGTCCTTTGGTGCCATCGCTAGTAATAAGAAACAAATTTTACTATACAACATTATGCAACATTGTTTACTTTGAGTCACGTGCGTTTGAATTAGCATATTGTCACAGACCTGCCACAAACAGCTTTCAAGAAGCTGGATGTGATCTCAGATGCGAAATTTACTTGTTTCATTAGAGACTCCTCCATTCCCTGCAGATTCTAGTACGATCTCACCTTCTATTTTCTCTTTATACGCCTATAATGATTTTCAGCCAAAGTCTTTACATCTCTTTAGTAACCTCACCTCCATTATTCATTATTTTTTTTTCACGATTCAATTTCGGTTGGTTGGTTGATAAAGATGAAGCCAGCTATATGCCAGCATGGGTCCTTACACAGTGGTGGCCCGTAAATGATGGTAGGTGTTGGCGTAAATAAGAGGCCTGATGTGGACCTGAAGACTCAGGCAACCAACCGAGACGATGATTTGCAACGTTCACATTCTTATGGAATGAGCCAACTGGCCATGAATTAAATTCGTATTCCTGTATGAGGAAATAAATGGGAGGAAAGAGGAAAGGAAAAGAAAGAGAAATCAGTAGATATTGCCCCATGCACCATGTATCAAGGTCAAAGTCTCAGATTATGAATGGAAGAAGAAAGTTCGAGGGGTAATCATGTAAAATGTTATCCACCTTTCTGACCTCTAACTTGGGAATTATTCGCTCTCTACCTTGTTCCATGACGCTAATGATCTCTCTCGTTTTCAGAGGCGAGTTAGTCATCGACAGCAGAGAGAATTTCTTAACCTTTTCTTGTAGGGTCAAATAATATTTCGGCTGAATGGGCTTTTTCCCTTTCATTTAAATAAAAAGACAGACGCCTACAAAATCTTCATATATAAGCAATCTGCGTGTATACCGACATCACTGTCGAAGTCTTGAGCAAAATTTACTCGGGTCAGTCACTGGTAAAAATCTCGATATACTATAAAATGGGGCGAACTAACCATTGTTTATGACAACCTAGAAGATAAATTGAAAATAAACCTAGGCGTTATAAAAAAAAAGAATATTTATACTTCGTGATTCTCAGAAAAAGAACTATACATCAAAACTTTGTTTTCCTGTACCTTGCTGAAATAGTATCTTGAAATATTGTTATAAATGTATCAGGACACAGAAACGTCACTGAATGCTTCACTTCTCGATTTCATAATGTTTTTGTTTACTCAAACGTATCACGAAATCAAGAAGTTAGGCTTTCAGTGTGTGACAGAAGTATTTCTGTAAATCTGGTGATTACGCAGATTTCATGTGTAATAATTTATATATATTTATACGCAGATTTCATGTGTAATAATATATATATTTACTACGATTTACTTTAAAGCTTAAATGTATGCGATAAAAGTGGTTATATCCAAACGCCCTCTGTGCACGAACTGAAGAGCTATGCCTGTCAATCCGGATGTATATACGTAGTTTGCCGGCTTGAGTGATCCATCTTGAGGTGCTTTGAAACTATCGTAGGTGATAAGTAAAGCATAAATGACATACATATACAGCATGTAGTGTTATTCTTCCATATCAAGAACTTTTAATGAAAAGGAAAAGTTGACAAAAAATATTGCCGCGACTGGGATTGTGCTGATCTTAAGGAAATAGAAAAAAAAATGAAAGCGGAAGAGAAAGATAAGTGATCCTCTATGCACACACGCTCGGATATATATACAGTATATATATATATATATATATATATATATATATATATACATATATATATATATCGTATATATATATATACATATATATATATATATATATATATATATATATATATATATATGTATATGTATATATATACATATATGTGTGTGTGTATGTGCGTGTGTGTGTAGAGAGAGAGAGAGAATGATTTATAAACTGAAAGTAAGCTCTGAAGAATAAGGCAATATGAAACTGTAGGCTGTGATAGTGACTGCGTCGGTAACAGGATGCTTGACATCCTGTAATGGCTGAAGTGTATAGACTACATCCCGCAATACCTTTCACTAGGAAATAACAGCAGAAGCCAAAGATACCGAAATACTTACATTACTTAAGTGAAGAGGAAGATGGTTTGGATGAATATAATCTATAGTACTTAAGATTGGAAATATCTACACTACGACGTACGGGTTGTGTAAAGAAAACGAGACCTGAACATTATATTCTTCTGTTTTATCGTTTATTTTACTTTTTCAATTTTACATCGAAGATTCATCTATTCCATCGTTATTAACTATGCAAGATATCAATGTACATTGATCTATGAAAATCTTCTCTTGATGCAGATACACACACCATAATAATTATATATATATATATATATATATATATATATATATATATATATATATATATATAATATATATATATATATATATATATATATATATATATATATATATATATATATATATATATATATATATATATTATACTTCAAGCTATTTTCCTGTAATTAATTAGATCAAAGGACCACTTGAAGATGACTTTAAAACTATGTGGGTAGATTTTGTTTTCAAATTTCTCATTACCATAACAGTCATTCTCACTACCTGGTGCACCTGTGCACCGTCTCTCTCTCCTAACTCAACATGACCTACCAGGTCAAGGTGTTTTCACATCCTTGTTCCTCAACTGACTTGGTTAACCACTCTCACAACTTCCTAAACATCCTTAGTTTGGTTTGCTCAGATCAAATTCTCAAGAATCAGTTAAGATAATACGTTGCAAGAAAGCATCTGTGGATGCAATGTGCAATATGACCCTAGAGCGTACTTTAGCAGAGTCCGTCGTGAAAACAGCTGTTTCCCATCGCTGTATGCGCGCCGCCAAGTCTGCCTCATGACCCTAAAAAAACATGCTTGTCATCGCCTGTATCGTTCAAAGATATTGAGTGCAAAATCTTTATAATGAAGAAGCAGATTTACTTTTTGAGGGCAAGACAATAGTTGTGACTTACTCCTTGGTGGATATCACCAAAGCCCGAGGAGGACGCCCGTTCGATTAAATTATCTCTACTTTATCTTAGCAGCTTCCCATTCTAGAAGCGTCTTCCGGGAAGCTTTCCGCTGTTATTTCCTATGTTTCAGACTTATTCGTGGGTAGTAAACAGTGAAATAAACCCATGAAAAGACAACATATATTCAAACTTTCAGTAACAATCGGCATTTCCGCATTGTTTACATAGAATTTGATATAACATGTACGCCCTTATAGCTTCAGTTGTCGAGACGTCGAGTGACAGTTCAGGGATGTGTGTACGAGCTCCGTAGGAACATTTATTTCTTTTACCCTTAGCATATCACCATGAGCATCGATTTGGATAAAAATCGAAATGCCCTCCTAGCAGCCTTTAACGATGTCCTCAACGACAAAACCAAGACCGATTGGTAAGTAATAAACGTTTGCAACGCCGTGTAATAAGACCGGGGGTCAATGGTTGAGAATTTTACTCGCGAAAGTGAATGAAGAGGAAAGACCAATAAACTCCGCCGAGGGTTTTGTTCTTTTAATTCCCTTCGTTCCTTTCTTTTGTTGACTTTTCTAACACGCTGTCTCCGTTGTATGTAGTATGGGTGCCTCTGTTTAGGCCTTCTTTGTGTGTGTCAAGTCAAAATTGCCCCGACATTGTCTGTAGTAGGGCAGCCAACCGTAGGCTAACCTAGGCCAGTTGGTTGTCGGGAGAGGAAGAGAGAGAGCGGCATCTGCTAGGCCTAGGCCTATGCAGCACTTTGTGATTGCTTTTGCTTCCAAAAAAAGTCTGTTGTATGATTTTTTTAGTTTTAAATATGCTTCAGGAAGGTGACTTGCTTTAGGCGAAAGTGGACCCATGACGATTTTTGCCCCAGGTCTTACCCTAACTCACGGTTTCCCCCCCATCCCCGACACAACCGTAGTTTAGGCCTAAATGGCATTGATCTGTGCAAGGCCTGGTTCCCTGACCAGTTAGATTTATATTTAACCGAATTCCTCTAGTTGTATGGTAATCTTCATGTTATATTTGATAGTATCCTACTCGTCTTAAATTAACCCAGTCTTCATCCTCCTGACTTCTTTTCCAGTAGGCCTGTGTTTGATATAGACTCATAGCCCATCATAGTCACGTTTGACTAGTCTGATCAAGGTTTATAATAAAGAAGGATCATTTTTTAGTTTTTAATTACAGTGTAAATCTGATTCTTCCCTGATTCATGCCCATTCGGTGATAGAGATAAATGGAGAATTGATACCCTGGAGAGTAATCCACACTGGTAGAAAAGAATTACTTTAGGAGTGTTGGTTAACCTTGTTACAGTGAGTAGGTGTAATGGTGACCTTCAGTGAGTAGGATAATTACCGTGAATAGGGTTTTTTGTTATTTTTTGTCAATATAAGAATATGATATATGATATGCCTAGTTGCTCTGTTTTTTTCACGCTCATACAGTGACAGGTTTTTCCCTTCTTGACAATCAGAGATGAATGAGCGTTCTCCCATGTTGATTTTGACAATTGTGGGTACTATTTTATATAAAAGTTATTGAGAGCCATCAGCACTGTAACTTAATAGTAAACTGCCTTGTATATTAAATCTTTCAGTAAGATGACAATGAAATTTTAAGGGCACGCCTGTCAGATTAGGAAATGCTATAATCCAGCAGGGTCCTAGGGGATGGGTTCAGTGAAATTTCTTTGGAGATGATGCTCTTATAAAACTCAAAATGGATGCCCCCAAGGATTTATATTTTTCTGTGAGGGGCTCAAATTATAACAAGGTAAAACTGGAAATAAGTGTGATTGGCAGGTGGGAGAAGACAAATGGTAGTTGAGGCGAAGAAGAAAGAAACCTATACTGCAGGAGATGAAGTGAATGCTCAGAAAGTTTTTTTCTGTTTATCCAATAATGATTGAGGGGAAGGATGCCTACAGAATTCGGATATATTGTGAGGTATATTTTTGTTGTTTTACCAAAATTTTATGGAATGAATAGTATTCTCGTTACAAATTAATTTCTTTCTTTGAAAAGACAGATTGGAGAAGACTGGAAGTAGTTTTGTACTGTGCATTTTCTCATTAGGCTACCTGTACTAGTATGAAATATTGATACAGTACTGCACATTACTGAAGTAATGTATTACCATTATGTTGTATTCTAGTCCTTAAGATTACTGTTTATATGATCCCAAACAATATGATGGAATTCAGTAGTCGTTAAACAAGTGTAAGACATCCCTTTGAATGATTGTATAGTACAGGTTTTTGAGCTATTGAAGCAACAAAGCATTCGTGGCCATTTAGATCATACTGTCTGGCAGTCTTTGCTACATTTTGGTGGATGCTGTGGAGTGCAGTACTAAGGGGGAGCCCAAAATTTTACCAACATTTGCATTTCTCATGTCTGCACACTATACTGTGAATTTTGGCCCTTATCAATATTGATTTTCCTTCTTGAAATTGCCTTAGAAGTTAAATAATATCAGGCATTTGTAAATCATTGTAAGTTTTTACTTATATGTTTGTGGCACACTGTAACCTTAAAGACTAGGTAAGTAATCCAGTGTTTTCTTTGGTTTGGGGAAAAATGCATTTTGTGGTATCTCAGTTTGCATACTTTTGCATGTACAGTATAAGTTGTGGACAGATGTACAGGGTATTGCAGCATGACAATGCTTACGGGTGTGTACAAATATGATTTTTTTTGTGCTGTAAATACTTTGGGTTAAAGTACATTTTGTACTTAATGAAAATACTGTACAGGAATAGTCAATAAAAATGCTTGAATATGTTGTTATCAACAATTGTTCATTCAGAGGTAACATAGGCTAAATTTGTTTTAGGATGCATCTCCCTATCCAGGAACAAGGCCTAAATGTATGGTACATAAGCATAATGTAGCATTGTAGGGCATGTAAGATTGCCAATTATATTCATAAGTAATTTATATTATAGTGTTTGTTAAAACTGAGCAACTTAGATGGGATACTATGAATTTGGGATTATCTGTCATCCCCAGTCTTGAAATGCTGACTAATTTTCCCTTTTCCCTAGGGCATTGTTTGGTTATGAAGGGCAGAGTAATGTACTGAAGGTTGTCGGCACTGGAGGTAAGAAATTTGTGTGTCCTACTAGTACTTTTTTTTTAATTATCATTCAGATGTAATGAGGCTTAAGCCGTATTGCAGGAGTAATGGAAGCCACTTTAGTTATTGCTAGTGCTTGAGTGTACAGTACAGTAGATTAATGGGAAATAGAATGCTGTAAGACAGTATGCATAGCAGTAAAGTGGTGTCGTTTTGAGCAATTACAATATTGAAAGAGTTAAGTTGTGTTCTTTATTTTGTGTGAAAATCACACAATTTATGTGTTTGCTTTGCTAATATCAGTCACCCGTATTCAGTTTATTGATGAGGGAAAGATCTGTAGTTCATTGAAGTTAGACTATGAAGGATTGATTCAGAAATTATTAGTCTTATAACAAATCACTTTATTCTTTTTAGTGATAGAGCAATGCAGTAGAAAGGAGCTATTTCTTTGCTGGTAAGATGGATGCATACACAATTCATTTACTCAGGGCACATGTGATACCTAAAGGTTGTTTGTACTATAGTAAAATAAAAATAATGAGCCAGAGAAAGGAGGAAGTGTTTGTTTTACAGTGTTTCACCAAATACTGTTTGTATTTACAGAAGATGGAATTGAAGAACTTGCAGAAGATTTAAACAGCAGCAAGATTATGTATGCTGTTGTAAAAGTCACTGACCCTAACACTACACGCCCAAAAGTAGTACTTATAAACTGGGTAAGTTTTTTCCACCTTTTTCTTTACTTTTTATAGATGAATAAGTACAGAATGGCGAGATTGTGTAATCCCTTTATGTACCTCACTCACTTCATAGGAACTGTGGCTTATGCCTTATTTTCTATTTCGGTTATGTTTGCTGGTACTGTACTTATGTTTTTTGTGTGCATAGACGTACTTGTTCACACCAGAGAACGACATGCAAATAAATGTCTTATATCTCATGAAGTTTTCGCAGAAATTTTTTTTTATACTTTTAGACAGTATTTGCAGTATCAAATCTGTGTGACAGACAATAAAATTGTCCATTATAAGTTTGCAAAAATATCAGTGTGTAAAAGAATCATTGTCATTTTGTGTGTTAGATAAGCCATGGTTAAAGTAAAGACAGGGATAACTGGATTTTGCCCATTTTTCTAGGTGTGTCACTAATTGTTTGTCAATTTTCCATAAGTTTTATTTTTAACAGATCTTTCATATTCACAATTGATCCTTGATCCTTTTTTCTTGCTGAGTGCAGCCAGATTTGCTGAACAGCAGCACCAATATGCAGTAAATATGCCCTGCAGTCAAACTTCTCAGTTTCAGAGGTCCTTTATTCCTCACACTGTTGGACTGTGAAGCAGTTCCCCTGAGTATGTTGTGATATTGGAACCTCATTAGTTTAAGTGAAGATGCAGTGCATTAATACCTAAAGAGGTTCTCCTTGTAAATTACAATTTACTTACATTTTTATATTGCAATACACTCCCTGAGCACCTGAATTAGCCCTTAATCCCACTAGCCCGAACAACTCTCAATTACCCATCCCACTATAGTGGGAATTTTAACAGCCAGCGTTACCAACGCTGCAGGTAAAATCTTGTCACTTGAGCTACCATAACAAACGGTTGGCAACGCTGACACAGGTTTTGCACCGACACGCCCCATTTTCGTCATTTGCTTTTTGTTCTCGCTGCTGGAAGGTTGTTTCCTTCTGCAGTGCGAGCTTTTAATCCTATTGCCCGACTTTTCTTTGTATTTTGGACTTGTGGTGAAGACCTGGATTGTATTTAAGGGGATCGGCCGGTTTCCGACTTTTTTAACGACAGGTTGTTGATATATAGGGGGTTTGTTAAAGGATATTGTGTGGAACTTCTGGGGGGAAAAATTTTTGTTCAGTGACCTTAGGTTTTGTGACGCCAGAGCATTTTTCGGCCAAAAATGGCCATTTTCAAAATGCATCTCCTCCTTTGCTTTTTGGTTTTAAGGGATGAGATTTGAACCACGTATAAAACACATATGGACCTTCGATACAAAGCCGGGATTTCGAGATATGAATTTTTATTTTTTTTAATGAAATTTTCCCGGAAAAATTACAGAAAAAAAATTGCCAAAACTCAGAAAATCAAAATATTAAAAATCCCCGGCTTTTTTTTTTAATCTACCATGTTTCCTCATATTATATATGAAATTTCATTTAGATTGGTCCAATATTAAGGGAGGAGATACATTTTGAAGGTGAAAAACTTATGTTTTGAGAAACGGGCCTTCAAAGTTTTAGTTACATAAAAAAAGTAAAAGGGACTTCAAAGACTGTGTTACAATTAATTCTATGGTTTTAATTTTTATTTTTGGGTATTAATTAATGCAAAATGATTATAAATAAGAATATTAATTGATTATTTATATGCCTAAGACACATTCTTATAAATTTTAGGTTCCTGGTCTCCCCCTATTTGATCTTGCTGCAAGGTATTACTCTAGGGTATCATAGTTGCCTACACTTTTTTATTAGTGTCTGGAATCCATCCCTTGCCAAATGGATCCTGGGAATTACTTTTCATTCACAATTAGGGATTCGTGATTCAAGTAATTCATCAAGTCTTGCTTCACTTATTATGATCATTTTATTTTCAGGATCGTCTATAATATCAGCCTCCTAGCTACTGCTTTCTTTTTCTAAAATATCTTTGCCCTTTGGTAGTGACGAACAAATAAAGAGGCGTTTAGGGGTGGATGTGATTGGTCTCTGGTCAGCAGAGATCGCTGCCTGCGCCGTTTGATGGGCGACAGCTCTCTCTCTCTCTCCGTTGCTCCATTCCCCTCTATGGCACTAATTTCTTGAACTCTTTCTTCTACATCTCACCTGGACTTTTCCACTTGGCTTTTCCACATTCTAGAAGCATGAAGTGAACTCTTGGACCTTTTAGGCACGACGAAAAAACAAAAACACCGCAGAAAATACAGAGTTCAGTCAAGGCTAGCAAGCATGAAAAACGTGTCCTTCTAGCTTGGAAGTTTATAGGCAACTCTCGGCCACAGTCGGCGTCATGGTATGACGTGTGCGTTGTCATGGCTAGGAATAACTAAAAAGGTGCCGAGTAGGATATTATTGACATTATACATTTCATTTCAAAGGAAGTTTTCGTAATATATATCGCAAAAACTATACCAGACTAAATCATTTGCGCTACTGGTGTTTTATGGGTATATAGTTATTGTTACATTTTAGGCCATAACTAGAGAAATATGGCAAAATTTAGCATAATATTTCGTGGACACATTCTTGAACCCTATACGAAGCCATAGAATTTTTTTCAGCAAATCGAATTTTTTAAAGATTATTGGGTTTTTTTAGGCGGCCGATCCCCTTAACTGTTTTTCTCCTGGATTTTCTGGATATCTTTGATGTGGAACGTCTTTTGGATTTGGACTCGCTGGTTCCCAGTCTCGATTGTTAATCATGGACTTTTCACCTTCTACTACCGCGCCATCAGCTTCAACGTCCACCTCGACTGCCCCTACGATGGTGGATGCTGGTGCTCACCGCTTCTTCTTTCTGCAAAAGACGGATGAGTCCCTTGAGACACGATAGATATTCTGTCAGGTATGTAGGAAGGTTGAAATATGATGTCCAGACTCATTGCGATGAATGTTCCCATTGGAAGACAAAAGAGATGGATGGTTACAGTCGTCATCGCAAGTCTTTGGCTAGTAAGGGCGGCAGACGTCGGTCAGATTCTTGTTGCCTCAAGTGTCTCAGGTTTATGCTACAGATAGAGTTGATGGATTTAGCGAGTTCAGAGGTAGTCAAACAGATAGAGGATGGAACTGCAATTAGTAAGGAAAATTCAATAGCTAGTCTTCTTCAACATTTCTCAGATGGGGATAGTAGTAGTGTTAGGATGCCTAATCCTTCTTCCTTTTCAGCTCCCCTGCCTGTTCCAGAACCAGCCCTAACGGGTGCTGAGGGTAATGGCAGAACCGCAAGCCTCCGAGTGGGTAGGGTCTGCCAGCCCCCTCGCCGCAGAGCAGGCAGTGGAGGATTCCCCCCCCCACAACCCCCTTGTAGTAGTGATAAATTTAATGTTGATAATGTTAGGATCAAGATCTAAGTGGGATAAAGGAGGATAGGTTTGGGTTTGGTAGTGAGGAGAAGGTATTAATGGTGCAGAGTCGTTCTCCTGAACGGGTTCCGGTTTCGGGTTCAAGTGGTTTTTGTTCTCTGGCAAGTAAATGGTTCAGTTACGGTGGGGCAGAATCCTTCTGCTGTTGCTCCTAACTCACTTCTGACTGTTTCTAAATCTCCTACTGTAGTTTCCCCCTTCCTTGTGTTTTCTACTCCTCCATCTAGTAAGGCGGATTCTGGTGTGTCCTTTCAGCTTCTAAACTAGTTTGCGGGACCTGCAATTGGATGTGGCGGAATATGAGACGGATTGCAGGGTTTTTCGACGGGCACAGACCTAGGGTGAGAGTTTTTTTTTTTTTTTTTTTTTAACATTAGAGAGTACTGTATATATGTGACACAGTAGTGTCCAGAATTCATGTCGGATATGTTTTCAGGATTATTGGGGGGAGGGGACAAATTTGGTGTACTTTCTGTCCTTTTCGTTCTAAGTTTTCTTCTGGGTTATCTGTCGCTTCATCTCCAGCTCCCGCATTCTCTGTTACTCCCTTTTCAGTCTCCTCTTCGGCTTCTTCTTCTGCTCCAGTCTTCCTGCGGCTTACGCATCTTCCGTTTTCCCTCCTTCTTCGACTTTGGTTTTCCTCTGAGGTAACTTCTTTTTTATGCGTCTGCTATTCCTCTGCCTCTCGCCTTTCCTTCCTCAGTACAGTCTTCTCCGGTATGAGGAGCTTCTGGACAGGCGAAAACCCAGTTTCAGCAGATTTTGGCCGCAGGGGTCTCATGTTCCATCCCTTCGGGTATGTTCAACCCCTTGCTTCCACTTAATGTGTTCCAGTAGTATCAGGTATCTCACAGGGTTTCCTGTCAATTCCAGTTCGGGTTTGTGCTCTGCGGTTTCGGCAGGGCGTGCGATACCTTCTTCGAGCGTTCCGCAGTTTTCATCGCCTGCATTTTCCGCTGCGGTAACTCAGAGGGTAGCTTCTTCCTCATTCATTCTCCCTCCTTCTTCATCTTCTTCCGTCCCTCCGCAAGCGGTTTCGTTTGCGCATCCTCCCCCAGGATTTAACAAATGTGGGTTTGGCTACTCTCACTTGTCTTCCCCTCGGTAGTAAGGGGGAATCGGCTCCGGGCTTTTATCAGTTCAGCCTTCTCTTCCCGGCTGGTTCATCTATGCGGATTCAGCTCCGGGTACCCGATTAGGTGTGGGTGCGCAGCATTCTGGTTAGGGTGGTCCGCTTGCTGACTCTTCATCGTTGTCTGAGCTTCGTTCAGTGCCTCCTCCTTTGTCGGTCTTAGACCGTTCGGACATTGCGGAACAGGATTCTTATCCGTAGGTACAGGAGATTCTGGCAGACTTAGAATTTCCTCTTGGCAGCAGTAACAATTACTACCACATGCTTGAGTATGTTACTTCTTCGTACCCTCAAGCAAGACCTCCAGACCTCCCAATTTAGTCAATTCAGTCTTCTTTTTTTTTTAGGCTTTTTATGACACTAAGCCAGCTCCTGCCTCTTTTTCGTGTTGGCTGGTTTGGTTCGATCGGGTTAGCCAGGCTTTGGAGGAGGCGGACGTTCGCTTAGCATCAGTTGTGGCTTCTAATAGACAGCACTCGTCTCTTCTCTCTCCGAGTAGGACAATTTACGCAGTCCGAGGTAATCCTTCGGCAGGTGTCAGGTTGCCATTCATTGAATCGGTTGAGGCAATCCTGTTTAAGTCTCCGGCGTTGTCTTGGCTCGTAGGGACTTCTCTTAGGGAAGCAGGTGCTTGGAGGATGTGTTGCTCAGTCAGACTGAGGCTCTTGCTCACTCTTTCTGGATGCGGTCAAGTGTCGTAATGGGGGTTCTAAAGAGTGACGGCTATGTCCCTTCGGATCAGTGGCTGTTGGCAGCCTAATAATTTATCTCGAGGGATCTGGCTCATCAGGTGAATGCTTTGGCTTCGTCTACGACGTTTGGAGCAGGAAAGTAAAAATTTCTATCTTGGTCATCGTCCCTCTCAGTATCCGGACGTTCATAAGAGGGATTTGCTTAGAACACCATTAGCCTTAGCTAATTCTTGTTCAAGGATGATGACGTAGCCAGTATGACGAATATGGTTGCTTCTAACTCATGTCTCCGGTGTCGGCAATTTTTCATCGTCGGGGATACAGTGTTTTGAGGTATCTAGACGATTGTTTGATCCTTGCCTCCTTTCTATAGGAGCTAGTAAGAGCGAGGGAATTCTATGGAATTTTTAACCTATTCAGGTAGGAGGATTCTCTCTCTTCCTCTGAGGGTTTTCACAACCCTGAAGAGAATCCAGTTGGTCCTTCAGCAGATAGAAGGGTTCCTGTCCAGTAGGGAACGGCTATTACCAGCTCGGTGAAGCCTCTTAGGGAGAATCTCTCTCTCTCTCTCTCTCTCTCTCTCTCTCTCTCTCTCTCTCTCTCTCTCTCTCTCTCTCTCTCTCTCTCTCTCTCTCTCTCTCTCTCTCAATTCCAGGGTCTCATGTCCGGATGTGCTGTCTCTTCAGGTATGTCTCAGGAATCGCTGGGACTTCCACAACGAGAACGCAGTTATAGTAGGGAGCGATTCTTGCCTGTTGGATCGTCTGTGGTAGTCAGAAGTGCATCTGACGTGGGAAAGGTCTATTGACTCCCCTCTTCCTGACGTTCATCTGTACACAGATGCCTCAGATCAAGGTTGGGAAACAACCTTGGAGGAATCCAGGTCTCGGGTCCCTTGTGGGGGGGGTTGGTTCTTGAACGAGAGGAGTCAATAAATCTTCGGGAAAATCAAGGCCGTAAAGGAAGCCCTCAGTTGTTTTCAGTCTTAGTGCGCAACAGAGTAGTGGCTATGTTTAGCGACAGCTTAATTGCCGTGTCGTATCTGAAGACTCGGAGGGGGAACAGGCTCAACAGAACTCAGTACTATAGCACAGAGTCCTGAGAGGGTGCAAAGAAGGAAAAGTGTCTCTTCTTCCCCAATTTATATCGGGAGTCTCAAAGTACGGGCTGATTCGCTAAGTCGCTCCCGTCAGGTATTGGGGGGGAGAGTGGACTTTGGCTCTGGAAGTAATATGTCAGGTTCTCCGGAAGTGGCCAGCAATTGTGGACTTATTCGCGACGTGATTAAACCATCGTCTTCCAGTTTATTTCTCTCTAATGGTGGTCCCCATGTCGATAGTCACTGAGGTGACATTACAAATTGGAATCACATGCCAGTGTATGCCTTTCCTCCATCCGGTCTCATTCATCAGGTAATAGGGAGATTGCGGGAGAGTGTCAAGACGACTATGACTCTAATAGCTCCTTGCTCGCCGTAACACCCTTGGTTTCCGGAACTCCTAGCGTTCCGTACAGAAGTTCCGATGTCCCTACCCATGCGAAACTTCTCAGATGACCGCATTCTTACTATTATTATCCAAAACCCTCGCGTGCTGGACTTAGTTGCAGGGGGACTATAGAGAGAGCCGCTAAACAGTCCTGACTCCCTAAAGCTGTCTCTAGATAGTTTTCTTTTAGCTTGAGTAAGTCAACCCGTAAGCCTTACCAGGTTCAGCTAGACATGGTATAGAGTTAGTGTCGTAAGGAAGGTCATTCCATCTCTAGACCTTCCATAGCCAAAATAGCGGATTTTCTTTTATTCCTCGGGAAAGTCAAGAGTCTTTTGTATTCGGCTATTGCTGACTACCGCTCAACGATTTGCGGTACATTTAGTTTCCACATTCCTGAAGTTTCACGTAGTAAGATAATCGATGATTTATTACGTTCTTTTAAGATTGAACGTCCTGTTTTGCTGACTTGGGCCCCCTTCGTGGGACTTATTGGAAGTACTTCAATATTTTTATTGCGTTCCTCTGCCTTTGAACCCATTGAAGCCATAACGTTAAGACACTGACTAAGAAGTTGCCTTTTCTTACAGCTATAGCTTCAGCTAAAGGGTTGGGGAGCTTCAGGCAATTTCTAGGTTAGGTTCCTATGTGAGAAATGATACGTATTTGTCTGTCTTCCAGAATTTGCGGTGAAGACAGAGTCGGAGGTTAAAACTCTGCCTCGTTTGTTTAAGGTTCTTTATCTGCAAGTGTTCATTACCAGCGATCTTTATGTCCGGTGCGAGCATTAAAGTCTATTTATCAAAGGTTGGGAAACTCCGTCCGCTTCCACACACACTTGTCTCTCCACGGAATCCTTCCCGTCCACTGTCAAAGAATGCGATTAATTACTTTCAGAGGGAGGAGATTTCCCAGGCTTCTCAGGGTTGTTCTTCGTCGTCTTCAGCTCTGTATTTTCCCGACCCCACAGTATTCGGAGGATGTCCAGTTCATCTTCCTTTCCCAGGAACTATTCACTGCTGTCTGTTCTGGAAGCAGCTACTTGGAAGTCTGTCTCAGTGTTTACTCTCTTTACTTAGAGACGTTTGATTCGCCTCATAGCGTTTAGCAGTGAAGTCTATTATGTAGGTTGCGTTCATTTAGCTGAGGTGGTATTTGCTTAATGCGGAGGTTCAGAGAGTTATTCTCTTAGTCCATATGTAGCGGCGAAGTCTATTATCTAGGGTGCATTCATTTAGCTGAGGTGGTATTCGCTTAGTGCGGAGGTTCAGAGGGTTATTTTCTTAGTCCACGTTAGCGACGAACTCTATTATCTAGGGGCGTTTATTTAGCTGATGCGGTATTCGCTTAGTGAGGAGATTCTTAGGTTAACCAGATAGAGGAATTTCTTTTAGTCTTTAGAATTCTTAGGCAACAGTGATAGTATAATCACATGAACTTAGGTTTAGTACTTTTTAAATATCTTAGTCTTTGATAGTTTCCTTACGAGAGTCCAAGGGGGTACTCTAGTAGGCTAGGCTATTTCGTCGGCACCGAGATACTTCTTCGCTCGTCGATCGTCGGGCCTTATCTGGAGGATCAGCGGCTCAGCACACTGCTTTATTTCCCTCCTTACATGAGAGGCTATGAATAGCCACGTGGGAGGTCACTGTACTCCTCCATACATGAGAAGTTCTGGAGAACCACATGGGTGGTCGACGGACCGTCAAAGTACTCTCCAGCATGTCTCATCACCAAAAGCAACGATTGATAAGGTGAGTGTTTAACTAGATAGGTATCCTATGCAGAGCAGATTGGTGAGCTGACATCTCTGCATTTGTGAAAGGGGGTGTGCTGCAAACTTAGATGGTTCTCCCGGAGGGACAGCGGCTCTGCACTCTGCCTCATTCTACTCCATACATGAGAGGTTCTGAGGAGCCACATGGGAGGTCGACGGACCGAGAGTACTGACCTGACTGTCGATCAAAGTACTCTCCAACATGTCTCTTCACTGAAAACATTTATTGATATGGTGAGTGCATGGCTAAACGGATATCTTATGCAGAGCAGATTGGTGAGCTACATCTCTGCGGTTGTCAAAGGGACGTGCAATAGAATTGATCCCTCCTCTAAATGTTGTTAATCGGGCTAATTCAGGTGTTCAGGGAGTGTATTGCAATATGAAGTTTTCATAATAAAACTAATATTGTAATACTTACCTGAACACCTGGATGATTCCCACACTCCTTTCCCTACATCAATTTGACCTTGAATAAATCAATTGACAAAAATGGGGCATGTCGGTGCATACCTGTGTCAGCGTTGCCAACCGCTTGTTATGATGGCTCAAGTAACAAGATTTTACCTGCAGTGTTGGTAACGCAGGCTGTTAAAATTCCCACTATAGTGGGATGGGTAATTGAGATTTATTCAGGCTAGTGGGATTAAGGGCTAATTCAGGTGTTCAGGTAAGCATTACAATATTAGTTTTATTATGAAAACTTCATTTATTTATTAACCCTCTAACGCCGAGCCTCTATTTACAAAAGTGTCTGTTGTATGCCGGCGGCGTTCGGGAGTTAGCGCCAAAGCGGAAAAAAAGTTTTTTTTTTTTTTTTTTAAATCACAGCATGCTTAGTTTTTAAGATTAAGAGTTCATTTTTGGCTCCTTTTTTTTGTCATTGCCTGAAGTTTAGTATGCAACCATCAGAAATGAAAAAAATATCATTATCATATATGAATATTGAAATATATGACAGCGCAAAAAAAAATTTCATATATAATTGTATACAAATAGTGCTGTGAGCAAAACGGTTAAAGCTAACAAGTTATTTTTTTTTCTTTGTATTGTACACTAAATTGCAATGATTTTGGTATATAACAAATTGTAAAACGATCAAAGCAACACAGAGAAAATATTATCACAAAATGATGCATGAATTCGTAACGCGCGGACGTAAAAAAAAAGTTTTTTTTTAAAATTCACCATAAATCGAAATATTGTGCTAGAGACTTCCCGTTTGTTGCAAAATGAAGGTAATTGATTGAATATTACTAGACTGTAAGTGTTTTAGCTTACAATTGCAGTTTTCGACCATTTCGGTCGAGTTAAAGTTGACCGAAGGTTGAAATTTTGGCACTTACGTTGATTTATATGGAAATATTTCAAAACTGATAAAAGCTACAACCATGATTTATTTTCTGTTGTATTCTACATGAAATTGCACACATTTCCATATATAAAACTTTATGTAATGACTAATATAAACCGGTGCAAACATTACGACAAGGTGACGAAAGAATTTCTGAGACATTCGGCAGAGTTACCGTGCGTGGACGTAAGGGAAAAGTTTTTCTAAAAAATTCACCATAAATCGAAATATTGTGCTAGAGACTTCCAATTTGTTGCAAAATGAAGGTACATGACTGAATATTACTAGAATGTAAGAGTTTTAGCTTACAATTGCGTTTTTCGACCATTTCGGTCGAGTTAAAGTTGACTGAAGGTTGAAATTTTGGCACTTATCATGATTTATATGGAAATATTTCAAAACTGATAGAAGCTACAACCATGAGTTATTTTCTGTTGTATTCTGCATGAAATTGCGTACATTTCCATATATAAAACTTTATGTAACGACTAATATAAACCGGTGCAAACATTACGACAAAATGACCAAAGAATTTCTGAAATTTTCGGCCTAGTTACTGCGCGGACGTAAGGAAAAAGTTTTTTTCAAAAATTCACCATAAATCGAAATATTGTGCTAGAGACTTCCAATTTGTTGCAAAATTAAGGTAAATGATTGAATATTACTAGAATGTAAGAGTTTTAGCTTACAATTGCGTTTTTCGACCATTTCGGTCGAGTCAAAGTTGACCGAAGGTTGAAATTTTTTGTAGTCGACGTACGGTACGTCCACTGGGCACCCAACAGACAATTTTAGTCGACGTATGATACGTCCAGTAGGCGTTTAAGGGTTAATATGTTAATTTATTTTTTCTTTTCTAATAACTGATCTAAATAAGTTCTCCTCATAAATTATAATTTACTTACATTTTTATTCGTTTATTAATATGTTAATTTATTTTTTCTTTTCTAATAACTGATCTAAAGAAGTTCTCCTAGTAAATTATAATTTACTTGCATTTTTATTTATTTATTAATATGTTAATTTATTTTTTCTTTTCTAGTAATTGATCTCTTCTATATTTCCTGTTATCCTCTGTTACTACTATCAGTTGAACACTGCAATCTTTGGAAGCTTGAATTTTGTTTTCAAGTCAGTGGGACCTTGTGGGTTTATTGCATATGACTAGGGTTCATCTTAGTAATATAATAATAATAACAATGTATGGATAAAATGATCGACAGTATCGGCATGTTTTCAGTCCTCTCCTATCCATTCCGTTCTTCCACCTCTTGAACATTTCCTCTTCCTCAGTCCTCAGATTTTGTAGTTAGCACTACAGTGCTACAGTAGATCATCTGCAGCCCTCTTTTCTGTACTCCTTTATAGCTTTCGTTATTATTTAGCTTCTTAGATAGACATGGAAAGGGTTTATTGCAGATCCAGGATGGACACCAACAATTACCACAAATAATTCTGATTCACCTGTAATATTCACAGAGCTTCTGGGACGCGTTTCCTTATGTGATTGCACCTGCTGCTTTAGTTGCCATGGTGGTTATCTCATTTTGATATCAAATGTTGAATTTGCTATTTCATATGAGTAACTTACCAAGAAATTACATAGCTAACGTTTCTAACTCACGTGGCAACTTTTTAAAAAATTCATGGTAGCGCTTCTGTTTTTGTGTATGTGACAGGCCCCGTCCATTACCGGAGAACGCAGGAAACAACCTGTCAGTGAGCTCACTTTGTTTCTGCCAGCTTTGGTAACACATCAGCGCCATTTGCAGCAGCTTTTTTTATTGTTTTTCAGTTGTCTGTACAGATTTGATGAAGTACAATTGTTTTGTTTTGGTAGCGCAGCAAGATATAGATGCTTTATTTTCATAATTTTGATCAGTTTTCTAATATTTTCTGAATTATGTCAGATTCTAGCAGTTCAGCTATTTGCTACTGCAGTGAAGGCTGTAAGACTAGGCTCATAAAGCTTGGTATGATCCTCACTCGATCTGCAGTAATTGTAGGGGCAAGAGTGTAGCATTGAGAAGACCTGTAGTGAATCCTTATTATGGGACAATAAACAATGGCAAATTGTTAAGCCTCACTTAGACAAATTAGAGAGAGATAGGAAGAGGAAAGTGGCTTCTTTAGCCGAAAGACAATCTATAGTGTAGAAGCTACACCTAGACCTAGTCTAGAAGTTAGTCCTATTGCCATCCCTACTACACCTATTCCTACCATTTCTCGTACTCCTTGCCCTCCTACTGTTCATCCTCCTACTCCCATGCCTGGCTCCCTTGCTTCCAATCTTAATGCCATTGCCAGTCTGGAATCCAGGTTTGATAAGAAAATTAACCTAGTCATAAGTACAGTAGCAGAGTTGGGAGCATCCCTAAAAGTGATAATGGATAAAGTTTTCTCAGATAAAGTGATGAGTGATAGTGCAGTGCCAGTGTAGGGGGTGGCTATCTGTCCCGCCGATTCTCCTAGACCAATGTCACTGTCCTGTTCCCCTAAACCTGGGAGAAGACATACTGAAAGTCCAAGGGAGGCCGGTGGGGTTTCCCCACGGGTAGTTACCCCCTCAGCCACTCCTGTTGTGCCGTCCCTGGTGTTGGCAAACGCCCATTGGAAAGGCATGTCCAAGGACATTCATCAGTTATCCTCAAGCTCTTCCGACGAATACTGCGTGGACAGGAAGCGCCACGAACAGTACCTAGACTCTTCCTGAAAGCTTAAGAGCCCTTCCGAGAATGTTGGTCGCCATCCAGATCTGCTTCCTAGTAAGTAGTACAAGAAGCCTATTAGCAGTCTGCAGCCTTCTTGTAATTACACTGTGGACCCTTCTGTTCCTGCTCCATCAGCAGCCACGCATGTCTACATGGGACAGTCAGGAGGCCAACTCACCTGAGTGCTCAATGGCTGAGCACCCTCACCTGGCTCCCAAGTGCCCAACGACAGCTCTTAAGTGCTCGACACCCACTTCCAAACATCTGGTACCACTTTCGAGCACCCGGCGCCCGCTTCCGAACGCCAAGCGCCTGCTCCCAGGCTCCCATCGCCTCTTTTGTCCGCTCAGAAACCGCTGTCTCCTTCGCCTCCTCCAGTTAGACATACAGCATCATCTCCTTTGCCTTTGGTCCAGGATGAGCCTACTTTGGCTCCCATTAAGCAGCAGTTAGCCAGAATCATGGAGTTCTTAAAGAAAGCTCCCTCTGCTCCCAAGCCTTCTCAGGGTGATATCCTGTCCCCAGTCTCCCTTGAAGAGGAAGAGATCGACCAAGAACCTGTGTCTCCTTCGGCTTATGCTGGTTTTCTGTGGTACCTTTTGGTGAATTTGGTGTGTGACCAAAAGGGAGCAAGGCAAAGGGTCTTTCGCTTTTCCTCCCACTTGTTTAATTCGCAGGAGATACTTCTCTTACTTGACCGGCAAAGCTCCTTCTTTGGGAGTCGCTGCCTCCTCCCAAGGAGACATCTTTGGTTTAATCGACTCTTCTCGCCGTTCTGCATTCTCATTGGCAAAGGTGATGTTTTCCTCTGCAGAACTAGACTATTTAGTCAAAGTCATTTTTAAGGTCTTCGAAGTTCTTAGCTTCCTAGGTAGAACAGTGGGCGCACTGGCCAAGAAAATGGAGGACCGCCAGTATCTAGCTGGAGATATTGCTTTGGACTGGCTCGGGTTCTGCCTTGTGCTGACAAAGCCATTAGAGATGGCTCTGTATAGCTTTTTGCTCTATTCACCTTCGGGGTACTGAAGAAAAGAGAGTTCTGTTGCTCCTTTACTTCCAAGGGAAACAGGACCAGAATTCAGCCATGCTGTTCTCGCCACTAGACCAGCATTATCTGTTCCCTCAGGACACAGTGAAGGGAATTGCATCAGATCTTCAGAAGAAATCTACGCCAGACTTGTTGGCTCAAGTCATTTAAACGTTCCAAGGACTCGACTGCCTTTCGAACCAGGACTGCCTTACCCCTCCAGCAACAGCCATTTCTTGGAGGGAGACCTAGACCACCATTTAGGACCTGTACAAATGCCTGGTTCACGTCGAAGTCAAATATTAAGAAGAGCCCCTCCAAGACGGTGCCTAAAAAGTGAGAAGGAAGTGCGTCATGCTGGTAGGAGCCAGACTTCTAGATTTTTGGGAGAAGTGGCTGATAAGAGGAGTGGAGCTTTGGATCATCAAAGTTCTAAAGGAGGGCTACATCATCCCATTCCTGGAGAGCCCCCCCATTAGTCACTTCTCCCATCACATTAACAGTGTACTCATTAGGCTTTGTGAGACATTCACCCCTTATGGAGGAAGTTTCCTCTCTCATCCAGAAAAGGGCCATACAAGAAATCAAGAACACCGGCATGGAGGGGTTTTACAACTGACTCTTTGTGGTACCGAAAGCATCAGATGGTTGGAGACCCATCCTCTATGTAAGCGCCCTCAATCATTTTGTCCTGAAGAGAAAATTCAAAATGGAGACAAGCCATTCAGTCCTTTCATCTATTCACCAGGGCGACTGGATGATAACCTTAGACATGCAGGACGCATACTTTCACATTTCTATCCATCCACTTTCTAGGAAATAACTAAGATTCGTCTTCCAGGACAAGGTGTACCAGTTTTGGGCCCTTTGCTATGGCCTTTCTGTGATCCCTCAAGTATTCACTTTAGTCCTTGCTCCTCTCTTGAAATGGCTCCACTTAGCAGGGATCAATGTTAGTCTTTACCTAGATGACTGGCTGCTTCCATCCCCATTGAAGGAAAAGTGCATGAAGGACTTGCACAAGATTCCTCTTACCCAGGAGCTGGGTCTTCTTTTCAATCTTCAGAAGTCCCAGTTGACCCCTTCACAAGAAAGCCTCTATTCGGGGATGACTGTGAACGCTTGGATTTTTCAGGCTTTTCTGTCACCCAAGAGAATTTCCAGCTTCCTTCAGACGGTCCAGAGTTTTCTAGCCCTTTCATGTTGCTCGACTCAACAGTGGATGAGCCTACTGGGGACTCCGGCAGCCATAGAGATGTTTGTCAGACTAGGCAGACTTCATATGAGAGTTTTCCAGCTCCAGTTTTGTCTGAAGGCCAAGTGGGACAGGAAAACACAGCCAGACACTTACCTGTTCCCGATCACTCCGGGGAACAGATCAGACCTGCAGTGGTGGTTGTCAGAAGAAAGATTGTCAGAAGGGAAGTCCCTTCAACCTCTGAGCCCCGACCTAGACTTTTATTCCGATGCCTCGGACACAGGCTGGGGAGCCCTACTGGGGAATCAGGAAGTATCCGGTACATGGACCTCAGATCAGCTAAGCCTACATATCAGTGTAAGAGAACTGAAAGCAGTTCAGCTAGGCCTTCAGAGTTTTTCGACCATAGTCTGCAACAAAACAATGGTGCATGCGGACAATAGCACAGCCTTAGCCTATATTCGTAAACAAGACAGCACCCATTCCTTTTCTCTCTGCCAGGCAGCAAGAGAATTACTCCTGTGGGCAGAACGAAACCGAGTGACTCTGGTCACCCGATTTATCCAGGGGAAGTTAAATGTGATGGCAGATGAGTTGACCCGTCGGAAGCAGGTCCTTCCCACTGAGTGGACCCTGGATCCCCTGGTTTGTCTAGACCTGTGGAAGCTGTGGGGCAGGCCAGTGATAGACCTGTTTGCTCCAAGAACCATCGCCTTCCTCTATTTTGCTTTCCAGGCCCAAATACGCTTGCATGGGCAGCGAACCTGGACCTATACGCCTTCCCACCCTTCAGCATGATCAGGGAGGTGTTAAACAAGTTTCAGATGCCCCACAATGCAGCTATGATCCTCATAGCCCCACTTTGGCCCCTGAGGGAGTGGTTCCCAGACCTTCTTCAGTTATTAGTAGACTACCCAAGACTCCTCCCCCAAAAACCATCTTTACTTGGACAACCCCACTTCAGAAGACACCACCAAGGGTTGTCTGCTCCTGCCCTGACAGGCTTCAGACTGTCCGCAAGCTTGTCAGAGCAAAAGGTTTTTTGAAGGGGAGCTGCAGAGGGTATTGCACAATGCAGGCGAAAATCATCTAGCCTTGTCTACCAGGCCAAGTGGTCAGTCTTCCGTCTGTGGTGCCACAACCACACTGTCTCATCTTCTGAGACCTCTTGTGACACAGATTGCAGATTTCAGATTTCCTTTTTTACTTGAGGAACACTAGGAATTTGTCTTCCTCCACCATTAAAGGGTATCGGGCTATGCATAGCTCAGTATTTAGGCATAGAGGCATGGACCTCTCATCAAACCCTGATATTAACAACTTGTTAAAGTCCTTCAATAAGGCGAAACAGAGGAAGGACAATTTGGTCTCTTGGAATTTGGATGTGGTCTTAAAATGGCTGACAGGCCCAGCCTTTGAACCTCTTTGTTCTGCTTCCCATTTGAACCTGACACGCAAGACTCTTATCTTCTTTGCTTTAGCTGCAGCTAAATGCATCTGTGAGATTCAAGCCATTGATAAAAGGGTAGGTTTTCCCAAGGAGGTGCAGTTGGCTCCTTCACCCTTGGCTTTTTGGTCAAGAACAAGAACTGGTCCAAGCCCTGGCCTCGTTCAAGTACCATTAAAAACTTGACGGATATTCTCGGCCATGAGGAAGAAGAGAGAGAACTATGCCCAATCAGAGCTCTTAGATACTATCTGAATAGGATAGAAAAGATCAGGGGTCTATTGAGTAACCTTTGGTGTTCGGTTAAGAACCCCTCTCATCCACTGTCAGAGAATGCCTTGTCATTCTTCCTGAGAGATATGATTTTAGAGGCACATTCCCAGATTCAGGAAGACATTTTACTGAATGTTAAAGTGAGAGCTCACAATATCAGAGCTGTGTCGACCTCTTTGGCTTTAAGAGTCGACCTCTCTGGCTTTCAGACATAGTATGTACTTGACTTCCATTATGCAGTCGACCTACTGGAAGTGCAGGTGTGTTTTCTTCTCTCACTATTTGAAGGAAGTGGAAACAGTGGTCAAATGATTGCAGTACTTTGGGGCCATTATCAGTGGCTGGCATGGTATTAGGTGAGGAATTATAGGAAGCACTTGTTTTCTCCTACCATCCTTTTGCCTTGGAGTAGGGTTTTTGAGTTTTGGTTAGCCTGGTGGTACAATGCACCTGGAGTATCCACCGGTTTTAGTGGATAGGTTGTGGTATTTTTTACAGTGTTTTCAGAGCAGGTGGCAGCATTGTCTGATTGTTTTAATTTTGGAACTGCGCCCAGGGCAAGGGCACCTTTTGTATGCTTTGCCAGCCATCAGGCATATCCTCTGCTGCAAAGCCCCCACTTAAGTGGAGGTGACCCATGGCTCAACAGCCACGCTACTACAGGTTAAGATGAGCACCAGCCAGAGGCAGTATTCACCTGCAGTAGCTCTCTTACCAGGTAAGGAAGCAACAAGCATTGCATTCAGTGCGGGCAAATTTTTCTATTTCAAAGTCATTACCATGCTTTAATGTTTTGGAGTAAAATATGTCCATGTATCCCACCTCCATTCAATGTGGGATTCAGTTATGTAATTACTTGGTAAGTTATATACTTATATGGAAATGACATTTTTATAATATAATTAAGTTTATTGTATACTTACCAAGTAATTACAGAATCAGAGCCTGCCTTCCTCCCCTCTTATGGACATAAGGGCACAAACATTGTGGGCTTACTGGCAAGGTTGTTTCCTGTGTTCCCCGATAGTGGGCGGGGCCTGTCACCTACACAAAAACAGAAGAAGCACTAGCGTGAATTTTTAAAAAGGTTGCTGCACAAGTTAGAAATGTTGGCTATGTAATTATTTGGTAGGTATATATGAAACTTAATTTTATTATGAAAATGTAATTTTCAAGTATTTCTTCTTTCTGTTTCTTGCTTCAGTACTTTTTCATTTTCTTTCTTAATCCCATTACACTACATGACTCATTTGCAGCATCAGTAATAGCAGTGTGATGTTACACTTCAGTTATGTCTAAGGAATTTGCAGCAGAATGTAGTAGAATGAGGGTTTGTCTTTGTAAGTGGGCATAACTAAACTAATTACATTGTTTTATGCCTATAGATCATGTCAGCCTTACAATGTTTTATGCCTATAGATCATGTCAGCCTTACAATTGGCACATATTCCAGCTGGATTGCTAGGAAAAGTAAACACTGAGGCAGAAAAGGGTGAGGTTCTCTTTTCATGAATGCTGTTAAGAATCAAAATTATCTGCTTTGTTGTTAACTGTTGCAAAATATAATTGAATTGTATGCTTAGAAATACCAAAGCTAAATATATACAGTAAACCCCCTGTATTCGCGGGGGATGTGTACCACACACCCCCTACGTATACTTAAAACCCTTCCAAAAACACCTAGAACTGCCTATTTTGATAGTTCAAACACAAAAAAAAATCTCTAAAAATGCTCATACAGGCATTATCCTACTTACGATGGGGTTAGGTTCCAAAATACCCATCGTTTGTTGGAAAAACATATCTTGAATATAGCCTAGCCTACACTAGGGTATTCAGTACCATGTATACATATGTAGTAGCCTAGCCTACACTATAAAGTATACTTTATACATACATGGTATAGTAATTATTAATATCAGTCAATTCTGGAGGTTCATGCAGAGTGACTTATGATAATTCAATACAAAGAGAAATTGAATAACAAACAAGAATTAACTTTGCCTACACTATGGTATATCTTATACATACACGGAACCTAGCCTACATTATACTTTACTCTGTATTCACATATTAATATTGTATTATACAAACATCAATATAACGAATATGCATCTTTCCCATGGATCTTTTAAAATGTAATGCTTTACTTCACTGTATCCAATAATTATTGTATATATTCTTATGCAGTATTGCTTTTGTATTATAAATTGTGATCATAGCGATCAATGTTCTGGTTTGGAAATCGATTACGCAGTAAGTTTATTTCGCCGTATTTAGCTCAGTTCAGAGCACTTTTCTTGCTTCTAAGTAGCGTAAATGAATATCTAACTTTATTTACATGGGGCAAGGTTATTTTTCGATATACGAAGTGTTTTCAAGTCGAAATATAACTAAAGTACGTCTCGTTGTGAAATTAATTTAGCTATTTTTTTCGTTTGTAGATGATGTTGGCCATTTGGGGGGCATGCTTGTTTTCTGCAAAAAAAAGTCAAGATTCTGTTCGCTATTTTCATGATTTCATCATAATACGAGCTTTACGTATTTATCGTTTATCGGCGTAAAAACAGCAGTAATGTGTTCTTTCATGCCCGGGAGTTTTGATTAAAATACTTTCTCTCCAATTTTAACTACGGTCGAGTTTCATCCATGTTGCCGCTGCACAATAATTTATAGTCATTAGCATCTTGAACATGTTTTCTCAGCTTCAGCTACAACTTGCAGCTTAAATTTAGCGGTATAGTAAACCCCCCGTATTCGCGTTCTCATGGTTCGCGAACTCACGCATTCGCGGGTTTCTCTGTGGAACATATCTAGCCATCATTTGCGGAAAATTCGCCCATTCGTGGTATTTTTCACTGAGAAATAGTCACTAATTACTGTATTTTCATATATTTTTCATGAATAAATGCACTTTTTGTGATAAAACTATTAAAACACTCAGGTATAAGCATTTGTACAGGGTTTTTCTTGGTTTAAGCTATCAAAATGGGCAGTTCTAAGTGTTTTTAGATGGGTTTTAAGCATTCGCGGATTTGACCTATTCGCATCCCCCGCGAATACGGGGTGTTCACTGTATATTTCCTTGGCGATCTTTTATCCATAGCAAATAAGGGTGTAATGTAAAAATATATCAGTCCTATTCTACTTAATGTCATTTGTAACATAACTACAGTAATTGTTTACTATCGTATGATGGTTGAAATACAAGCAAAACGACTGTTGCTATCTGATTTGGTTATAAGCAAAACTACAGTTTCTCATTTGGTTGTTTATGACTGTATGCATTTATGCAAGAGTATAACGTTACTAACAATACTTTTATCATTCTCTTTTACTTTTTTAGATAGAAGATGGGATAAAGGGATGGAGGAAAAGAAGTTGGTTTATTGTAATTTGGTCTCTCTCGCTGCCAGATTGTACGCTGCTGTCTGCGCCCGCGTGAAATTTAAAAATATTTTATTAATATCGTTGTATTGGTATTAATTGCTTACTCCATCGCAAAATCGAATTATCATAACTCAAGCACTACTTGGGTACCTGAATATTTTAATAGTTTTATCACAAAAAGTGCATTTAGTCATGAAAATTATATGAAAATACAGTAATTAGTGAATGTTTATCAGTGAAAAATACCGCGAATGGGCGAATTTTCCTTGAATAACATGTATATATATTCCATAGAGAAATCCATGAATAGGTGAGTCTGCGAATCGTGAGAACGCGAATATTGGCGGTTAACTGTAGTTATAATTTTTATCTAATATGTATTATCAAATATCCGTAATACTAACATATCTTCCTTTTTCAGCAAGGTGAAGGAGCACCTACTCTTAGAAAAGGCACATGTGCCCGTCACCTCAACGATGTAAATAAATTTTTTAGAGGAGTGCATGTCACGGTCAATGCACGAACTGAAGAAGAGGTTGAAACGGATGTCATCATGGCTGCTGTTTTGAAGGCGTCGGCGACAACTTATAATTTTAATGAACGGTCTGAAATAAATGACAAGACCACCCCTGTGGTAAGAGTCTTTGCCAAGAAATATTTTTTCTCTTGTGATGCCGATAGGAATAGCTCGTGGGCTTAAAAACTGCTTACAATTGTGTATTAACTGTAAAATATAAGATTTCTTGGTTCTCTATCCCAGAAGAATGTTAATGAAATCACACTAGGTGCAGGTGTGACCGCAGTTAGTGGCTTTTAAGCATCACCCTCCTATCAGATCACAGAAGCAAGCAGTTGACTGCATTACTGTGCTGTGTATGTGTAGGAGATATGTCCTGTGCTGTATGAACCAGGAATGTTGATATTATGGCTAGAAAAAGCAGTAGGATGCCATCATAGTTTGGTGGGTTATGTCAAGTAGGTTTATAAGGAATCAGTATCTAAGGTGGTTTAGATTAGCTTGTAAAGCAGTTTAGCTAGCAAAACCTGCTTAGTACATATTCTCTTTTGGTTTTATTAGTGTCATTGAAGTTACTCTGTGGGAGTAGGAAAATCTTAATATTAGGAATTTGGCTTTAGATTTTATGGCCAAAAGAATAGACAATTTGGATATACAGTATGTCAGTCAAAGGCAGTATTCGAATTTCAATACAGACATTGGTATAAAGACATTATTCCTCTGAATATTTGTCGAATTCAATGTTGTTGCGTTATATGTGAAGTACTTTCAGGAATGCATCACTTGAAGAACTATTAATGAGGAACATTATATTAAGCTTTATGTTTAGCTCTTTGTTATGTTTTAGCTTTTAGCTAATATGAAGTAATTAAATTTTTCAATAAAGATTTTAGTTTATGCAGTATGAACAATCTGAGAAGCATACATTTTTTTTTATAGAATTATGTGGACTCATTTAATAGCATTTTTTGTATCCACCAAGCACTCAATAACCATAAATACAATATACTGAAGCTTGTGTAAACAGTGAATTTTGGAATGTGCATCACTCAGGGAAACATCTTTTAAGTATGGTGCTATTGTGAGTGAAACAGTAGTTTACAATAACAAATTTAATTTATAAGTTTAGTGTTTGTAAGATTTTTATTTCTCTAGAAGATAGTCGAGAAGATTAAATACTGCACAGTACCCAGTTTTAGGCTTTACAATTTTCAGTGCAGTAGAATGAAATACAGTAGTAGTTTAGTAATTTTTTGCTGTGGTTGCTCGTGTTTTAGTTAATTTAAAATTACAGTACTACTTTTTGATACAAGGAACTTCAAGGTTGATTAACAGAGAAAGACGAGGCTTTTTTTATGTACAGAATTTGATAGTAGATATAAAGAGAGTAATAAATTTAGCAGAGATTGGTATAGAATTTGGTTCTTATTAATTAGGCGTTGCTTTTGGTTTCATTTTTCATTTTGTATGTTTGTAGGATGACTTTAAGTTTTTTCTTTTTGTATGTTTGTAGGATGACTTAAGTTTTTTCGTTTTGTATGTTTGTAGGATGACTTAAGTTTTCTAATGACCTGAGATACATCAGCTTGGTGCTTGTTACTTTTCAGAAAGGTTTAGTAGACACATTCAAGCGAGGCGAAGCATCTGGAGCTGTGGTAACTGTGTCTTGTGTTTGGTATTGATTCATTAATATATACTACACTGCTGTGGTTTTGAGTCAGCAATTGACTGTAAATTGTGAACTAACCTATAATGAAATGATGAATAGATATACATGTTACAGCAAATAGTAATACCATTTTAAAATCTGATAATCAGAGTTTTTTTTAGTAAACCATTTCAGTTTTATCATCTTTAAATCACATGTTCATATGCAAAACAAACCTAGGTCATAATGCAATGATAAATTTTTCTAGCGCCAGCTGGCAACCAGTAAAAAACAATTAAAATTGTTGTGCAAGGAATTGGTTGCATTGGGGTTCAGCCAAGGGGATGAGGGAGGAGGCAAGAGCCAACTTCCTCTAACCCCATAACACATTCAGTTTTCTTCCTTACTGCCATGCTGCTAGGACATGCTGCTGCCCTTCCTGCCAAAAGCCAGTGTTTTCCTCTCTTGCCCATGTTTCCTTTGGTTTGATTTTTGTGTTGTGATAATAGTGCTGTATTGTGTGTTTTTGAAGGTTTCTTTCTTAGCACTTAGGGGTTTCAGGAAAGGGTGACAGGGCACTCCACAGCCCTAATGTCGGACAACACTACAGTGGTGGCTTACGTCAACAAACATGGGGGCCCAAGTGTCACGGCAACTTCACTTACTGATTGTACTTTTATACCAGTGGGCCATCGGTCACTTAGTAGACCTCTCAGCCAGGTATATTCCAGGCAAGAGGAATGTAGTGGCCGACAAACTTAAGTTGTCAGGGCCAGGTCATAAGGACGGAATGGTCTCTGCGTCAGGAGATAGTAGACAGGCTCTTCTATCCATGGAGGAGACCGATGATAGACCTGTTTGTAACAAGATTCAAAAGAAAACTAGAGGTCTGTTGTTCAGTGGTTCCAGATTCCTTTGTTGTGGCAGAGGATGCCCTGCAACATCCGTGGGACAATCTGGAACTTTACGCCTTTCCTCCCGTTTGCTTGATCCATCAAGTCTTGAAGAGAGAGATGATTTCCCAGAATTACAGGATGACCCTGGTAGCTCCCTTGTGGCCTCATGCTAGATCTGCTAGCTTTGCTGTCAGTGGTTCCGAGAGAAATTCTCTCATGGCACAACCTCCTCTGTCAACCTCACGTTGAGAGATATCATCAATCAGTAGGGTCCCTATCTCTTCACAGCTGAAGACTTTCCAGTATCTCCTGCGAACGAGAGGCTTTTCTCACAGAACAGCGGCAGAGATATCTGGCTATCTCAAAAGGTCTTCCTCAGCCGTGTACCGGGGAAAATGATCCGTCTACTGTGATTGGTGTCTTCGACGGGGGTTTCTCTCCAGTCAGAACTTATGTTCAACAGATAGCTGATTTCCTTGTTTTTCTCTGTATGGAAAAACACCTTTGTTTCTACAGGGCTGCTTTGGGTGTGATTCTACGTTTGAAAAACGTAGACCTATCCTCCTCTTGGGAAATCTCAGTGCTGCTCAAAGGTTTTGAAGAGTCTTGTTCTCCTAGAGAACTTAAACCTCCTAACTAGGACCTGACTCTGGTACTAAGTAGTCTCACTCGTGCTCCATATGAACCTTTGTGTTGATCTTCGGACAGAAACTTGACCCTCAAAACAGTCCTCTTACTGGCTGTAACTTCATCAAAGAGATTGGGCGAACTCCATGATTTCTTTTGATGTTAAACATACAAGGGGTTGGGGGTCAGTAGCCTTCAAATTTGTCCCGGAATTCGTAGCTAAGACTCAAAATCCCATGTTTCATGGTGACAGATTTTAATCCTTTTCCCCTCCCTCCCTCCCCTTGGGGATTTTGTTGCCAGCGATCTGGATGAATTACAGGACTCATCACCTCAGACCAGGGTGTCGAAGACTTTTTGTCAGCACAGGCCAGAACAAGAAAGAAGTATCCAAGAATACCATCTCCGTTTGGCTTCGTGACGTGATTAAGCATGCCTATAGTTCTTCTTCTTCTAATGCCGACACAGTGCATGCAAGAACAGATGATGTTAAGGGATTAGGCCCCTCCTTGGCATTCAAAACGAATTTGTCTGTTCAAAGGCTGGCACTTGGCTTCATCAAACCACCTTCACAGCCTTCTGCTTGCGGAACGTTGCCCACAGGTCCTTGGACACTTTTTCCTTGGGTCCGGTGGTGGCTGCTTAACAAGTTTTGTAGCTCAACCAGTGCCCTTAGTGGGACATTTTGTATCTTACCTAAGATGATGGTGTTAAAGTGAGAATGATTGAGATGATTGGTCTTTTTTCCTTTTCCGTTTCCCCTATCTTTTCTACCGGTGGGCAGTGAGAAGGTTGATACATCATATGCTGGAATTGGTTAGAACAGGTGAGTGAGTGGTCATTCTGTTTGAATATGTTGTATTGTACACAAATATAACTGTTCAGAAGCTAGTCCTTCCTCTCTCTAGCAAGGAGAGAGAGAGGAATGATAACAAGCAAGGTTGGTGGCTATTGTGTTTTGTTATCTGAACAGATATAGGTCTTTAATTTCCACCTGTGCAGTGAACCATCACATTGTATAGTAGCCCAGTAGTCTGACCATTTGATATCCATTTATCTAACAGCTCAGAGGCTTGTGTCTCCTTCCTTTGCCTTCACCTATCCAGAAAATGAGACCAGGTATGCTGAACCTGCAGTCGGTTCAAGACTTTCTTTCCTCCTTCCAAAAGTGGTTCTATCCTTTCGTTAAGACCCAGATTTGTTCAGCATATGAACAAATGACAAATTTTTAATTAAATTTGTATTTTTCAGAGCTAACAAACCTGCATTCTTAACATATACGGGCCACCTCTTGCCTCCCCTCATTCTTATTCCTGGGATGGAAGAAACTGTTGCCTCCTCTCTCATCCCGTTGGCCGAATCCCGATGCCACCAATTCCTTGCACCACATTTTTAATTGTTTTTGACCGGTTTCCAGCTGGCCCTAGAAGAATTTATCCTTACATGAAGACCGCAGGTTTGTTAGCTATGAAAAATACAAATTAATTAAAAATTGTCATGTTTTGGAAGTTTTTATGGTCATGCGACACGTATCTTTTAAAGGAATTCTCAGATTGCGGTACAGTATTTGATGAGAATAAGTAAATTTAAACTGTCATTTACTACTAATAGAATTGATGATAAACTATCTTAATATTGCAAGAAAATCTACTGTACATCTTGGCTTTATACTGAGTTTGATAGGCATGTTCATTTAATGTGACATATGGGCTGAACTGGATAAAGGTCTGATCATATTTTTGCTCTTTTAACATAGGAGCCTTAAATATTTATAGCCTCATAGGTAGTGAAGGATTTTATAAAAAATATAAAAATTTGTGAGCTTCACCATTAGTAGATCAATTGTGAGATATTACTGGGTGGGTTTTGATATGGAATTCACAGTATGTAGGGATGGGGAATTATTATAATAAAAATCCAGATATGGCACTGAAAGCCTCTATTGAGATGCACGGGTTATTTATGTCTTTCTGTGGTTTTTGTAGGTTTCAAACTTGTATAATGGGAATTCTTGTATTGCTCAGAGGATTCTAGTGCTGCTCTGTAGTTAATGACAATGTAAAGTTTTATGATGTACTGTACTTTAATTACCGTTAATAAACATCAAGAGTTTTTATGATACCTTATGTTTTATCATAAACAATTTGGAGATTAATAAATGTTTTATCATAAACATTTTTGAGACTAATAAATGAAGCACTCACATTTGCATTCTGTCTTTGCGATTCAATTCTTTTGCAAGTTTTATTGATGTTGGGCTGATTAAAACCCAGTTGACAGTATATATTTTAATTTCATGGGCCCAGCTTCTGGAGAATTTCAGCTGGATAAAGTATTACTCTGTTTAGTCGTGTACTTTTACAAGTTTATTGAATAGCATCAGTATAATTACCCACTTAATTACATAAAATACACTTCCCGTGCTTCAGATAGTGTTGTGGAAGGTACTGTGATACATTTGTGTATAAGATATCAGAGGTAGTAGAGAATGTGTTATGTAGACAAAGTTTTCGTTGATGACAGTTTATTCACTCATGACAGCGAATTTGCTAAGCATATTTTATAGGTTTGTTCACGGAATGACTTACCTTCACTGAGTTAACTTCAGTGTGGTTTGAATCCAAGTTTATCCCTGAACTAGACTCAAAGTCCTTTTTGCATTTCAACCTGTCTGGAGGCCCTTTTGTAGTAGTCTAATATTTAACTTTAGAAGCTTAGCTAAGCAAGGATTAGAATGAGTTGATTATTACAATAGAAAACCATGAGAACATAGAATAGGACCTTAGTGAACAGCCTCTTTACCATTATGGGTTGTTGTTATTTTTAAGGCTTACACTTGCAGGAATTTTGTACATGAAAACTTAAGATTTATGATTAATCCAGATGAGGAGTATTTCAACCAAGCATATAATTACTGTCATGTTTTGTGTTTTTAAATTATACCATGCACACTTTTTTTGGTCACATTCTGAAATACAGTTGATGAATCTTAAGAACTTACTTGAAGAATTAAAATTTCTATTTAGAGTGATAAGTAAGATGTAGAAGTGTGGGGATAGTTCAGCTTTGTTATATAACAATTGGTGCATGATTATCCACTGTTAAAATGCTTATATAAAAACCATACTCATGTGGCATGTCATTGAGCAGTTGCTGTTTGTTTCATTTGATTTGCCTTGTTTACTTTTTCAGTTTTTTTTAGTATGCAACAGATTGTAATATAGTTTGGATTTCATGAAGTGAGTGTGATAAAAATTATACAGTAGTAATAAACATGGTCACACTGCTTAGTACAGGGTCTTGTACAAATATCAGAACATCCAAGAGGGTATAATTTTTTCATGACACATTTATGCATTCTATGTACAGCAGAATCCTTGCCCTCATAACTTACACATCAACAGGATGATGCCTTGATGAGTGGCCACATCAATATTTCCTCTCAACCATGTGCTACAATTATTTTTCTAGATATGCTATTTCCTTTTTGGCTTTTGGGACTAATCCTTCATTCCATTGGAAGGTGGGTTTTATAGAAACACTTAGAGGAACTAAGCTTTTGTTTTCAGGTGGGATACAGCTGTGGGAAAATGGTGTGGTAACTTGCTTGTTGTTTTTAAATAAGTAAACACATTTGGGGAATGCAGTGCATATTGAAGGATGAGTAAATTTTCTAAGGTGATGTAGCACTTGTTATTAGGCAGGGTGAGCACTTGAGAGTTTACTTTCTGTACGTTGTCTTTTACAGCTTTGGTTTATTCAGTCTTTTGGCCCCTAAAGATTGTACGTGATGTTCTTGTCTTTTGTGGGAGTGCAGTATTTTAGTATATAAGTTGCCAGTTAGCATTTGGGTTTTATCATTTTGTGGCATTTATAGTGGCATTAGTTTTAGATTGGTTGCATATTGTGTTATTGTTAATTTTTCTTTCAATATATTTTTGTTCATCAGCTTATAGATTTTGTTCTTTTTAACATATATTAACACATTTAATCTCCTTTTTAACCTACCTGAATGCTGGCATATCCTCTGTGCTGGTGGGTCTTAGCATCTCCTGTTGCACTCCAGTCTTAACCTTAACTTCGTATTTGTATTATAGCAGAAGCCTAGTGGTCCTGCAGTAACCTGTGGTGATGGGTTCCAAAGTTATCCCTCTAAAATGCCCAAACCCAAAATGAAGTTTGATATGGTAAGTTTTTTTCAAATTGACCCCCTTGTCTTCTTCTCCCCCCTCCCACCCCTCTGATATTGGGAGATTTTTCAAGCCGGGCATAAATGGTATCACCTTTCAGTTTTTTTAATCATGAGGGCTTATTTACTTTTGACATTATTATTACCACTACTTAAAACTACCACTACTATCACCATCTCTGCTGGTGTTAGCTGCTGTGGGATCTTTATTCCAGTAGTTGCTTTGCTTTCTGGGTATTTACATGGAAGAGTTCATATTTTCTGAACCTTAAACTACTATGTAGTAGTTTGATGTTCTTGCCATTCTTTGTTGCTCTATCCCATCTCATTTCCTCCAAAGCACATCATTCTTATTTCAACACTGCTTTTATTCTGCCTTTGGTTATATCAAGTAAGTGGTGACAAGAAAAGTGAAAGTTTGCTTTTGATTGGTAAAGTGTATGATCTTCCTTTTCAGGTAGTTATCGTTTTCTTCATATGAGAAACCTAAATTGAACAGTTATGAAGTAAAACAGATTACCTGATTTAAGTTTATCATTTAAGAGATGAACCCCAAATTATAGGCCTCACCTGTTTTATGTATTGCTCATGGTATACTGTTTTTAGTTTTTTATTTTTGAATTTCCAGTACATTGGATAGTTCAGTTCACCTTAACTCTGCCTGCTGTACTGCTATTGTGAAATTATTTGTGGTTAGTGCTTGATTGAAGATGCATACTGAACCATAGGAAATTTTAGAATACTTACCACTAGATTTCAAGGGTTAATCTTTGTTATTGGTTTTGTAATATCTATCACAACTAAATTCAGTAGTAAATGTGGTTACTAGCCATATTCTAACTACATTATGTGAAGTTCATCTTTATTTATTCAAGCTCTGCAACCTGTTTTGGTGAGAGGAGTTAAATTTTATGTCGTATTCATAACAGACAAAAGGCCCTTTTGAGAATGGCACTAGAACTAAGTATCTTTATGCAGATGAATGATTTGCAGTAATTATTCTACATAGCTTTAAATAGTCTTATGGAAGTTTGTGTTTACTTGAAACAGTACCATATCCATAAAGCTCTATTTGGGCTGGTAATTATCAAATGAGCTGTTTTAATTCGTAGTGCTATGTACACACAATTACTTTTTGTCAAGTTCCATGAAGAAGGTGAATATGAGCAACTCAAGGGTCAGTCAGTTTACTTTTGGTACTGATCCTAATTTTAGTTTTGGTCATTTGGAGATCATTCGTGGATCAAGGAGAGACTCATTAGATTTTTAGGATACTGTATTAGGATTAGGCAAGAGAAAAATAGTGTTCTGGAAGGTTTTCACATATATACTGAGAATATGATTTTCGGAAGAAATACTGAGAATATTGATTTTTGGAAGAAACCAGTCGTCCTTAGGTTTTCATTAAACCTTTTAGTTATGTAAGTTATGGACCCAGGACTGTTTCATACTTACTTAGCAATCCAGATGCTGTCTTGAAGGGGTAGTCATTAATTATGATAAATTATTATTATAATAATTTAGTGTGACAAGACAACTGAAACAGGTCTTTCGACTTTTCTTTAATGGGTTTTTAGACTATTTCATTAGATGGATATGGTCCAAATTGCTTGATGACGGAGGTAGAATTTTTTTAAGTGTATGTCAGTTGTAGATTCTTCTATCTTCATTAAATGTAAGTAACGTTATTCCAAATTCTTTTACTGTCAGTAGTTGAAGTGGCCTTATTATATGCAGTGCTGAAAGACCAGTTTGATTAATAATAGTAACTATAGACTGTGTTTCATAGGAGTCAAAATAAGATGGTCCTTGACTGACCTCACAGTCTTAGACAGTTGCTGTTAATTTAACAGTTTGCTCAGACAAAGTTAAATTCCATATCCTCTTCTGATTCAAAACTTGTTTGCAAAATAGAGGGTTGATCATTCCCAAACTATTTAGGAGCCTCGTCATAATTGTGGTGTTGCAAATTCTTGAACAGTCTAGTTTGTGATGGAAATGATTTTTCACAATTAG
>JANJGK010000014.1:13490135-13582079 GCA_039081455.1 Macrobrachium rosenbergii | reverse complement strand
CTAAAAATAGATCAGTTGGAAGGGGAGAGAGACAGAAATTCGCTTCCAACTCTCAATTTTTATGTCGACCATTTATTTCTTTTTTTAAGGGTAATGTATTAAGCTAAGTTATAAATGAAATTACAGTAACTTTAATTTCATTTAAAAGTTAACTTAATAATTTGGGAGCATGATTAGGGTCATATGTAGTGTTTAAACTTTAGAAGGGGGGGCGATCTCGATCAGTACGTATGAGTTTCATGTCTGGTGCTTCCCTTTGTTTGGTTTGGCTTGGGTATATAGCCTACGTCCACTCTCTCCCTGTTTCGTCTTTTCTCTTAGGCTAATGTTCCTGATAGGTTAAGCTGGAATAGCGAGGGTTTACCTGCGTAGCCTATCCTAGTTCAATCCTTCTTTGGGTTGCTTACCAACTATAATTTATTGTATCGAGAAACCCCTTCTTCCCCATTTTGCCCAATCCCTTTGCTCTCTCTCCCCTTGGTTCATTTTCAAGGTTTGTTAACTTACCAAGACTTGAGAGCACTTTATCCTTATTTTGGTGCTGTAGCCTACATCCCCTCCCTCTGCATTGATTGGTTTTTCCCTCGTATTGAGTGTCTGACCTTATTGGTTGGCACCCCACCTAGGGCCTAGAGGTGACCGGGAGTGCTCTCCCCACTCCTGTTCACACTCCATTTACCTTTCTTTGCTCTCCTGGCCGTAGAGGTTTTTGCCCTTCCTCCCCTTTTCTCTCGCTCTTGTTGTGCAACACAGCTCACATAGCAAGGGAACGTATGAGGATCTCTGGGCGCCCGGGGATTGCTGTCCCACCCCTGGTCGCTGCTTTGGGTTACCAACCTCCTGGCCTATCCCTCCCTCCCCTTCCTTTTACGTCGACTGTTTCCCTTCGTGGTGCTTCCTACCAGTCCGCACCTCGCTGTTGGGATCTCATACGAGGCCAGTTAGCGCTTTCCACCTAACTGTCTTCTGTCTTATTTGCTTTCGGCGTTCCCCCTCCATTTTGTTAACTACCTGTTCGGTGTTTCATTATATTGTTGGGCGCTCTCCTTGCTTACCGCTCCGGCGGCTATAGTGTTTAGCGGTCGGTGTTCAATCCCCCCCCCCACCGCTATCACTTTGTTCGGGATATCTTCCTCTCTTGGCTCTGAGTGCGCCCACCTCCGGACAATTCATAACCTTCCCACTATATTTGTATCCGTCACATATTTTAAACATGGTCGCTCCGGAATGTTTCCGGTGGCTCTGTTTTTGTGTCTATGAGATTTGAACTGTTAGTCCGGTTTTCTCTCTGGTTTACTCCGGTGGGTTTTCCTGGTCTGACTAGGCTAAAGTCGCTGCTACGGAACTCTGCTCCAGCGTCCGTTCCAGCATGCTCATATCTCATACGCTTACAGCTGGTGTTGTCAGTGCAGGTATGCTCCGCAATCCTGCAACAAGCCAGCGGCCACGGAGTCTGTAGTTCCCATTCCGGTGCGCGGTCTGTGTTGGGGAATTAACCCTTTAACGCTGAAGCCCTATTTTCAAAAACGTCTCCCGTATGCCGGTGGCCTCCGAGAGGTAGCGCCGAAGCGGAAAAAAAGTTTTTTTCAAAAAATCACAGCGCGCTTAGTTTTCAAGATTAAGAGTTCATTTTTGGCTCCCTTTTTTCTCATTGCCTGAAGTTTAGTATGCAACCATCAGAAATAAAAAAAAATATCATTATCATATATAAATATTGGAATATATGACAGCGAAAAAAAAAACGTATATAATTGTATACAAATCGCGCTGTAAGGAAAACGGTTGAAGCTAATGAGTTAATTTTTTTTAGTTGTATTGTACACTAAATTGCGATGATTTTGGTATATAACAGATTGTAAAACAATTAAAGCAACACAGAGAAAATATTATCACAAAATGATGCATGAATTCGTAACGTGCGGACGTAAAAAAAAGTTTTTTTCAAAAATTCACCAAAAATCAAAATATTGTGCTAGAGACTTTCCAATTGTGCCAAAATGAAGGAAATTGATTGAATATTACTAGGCTGTAAGTTTTTTAGCTTACAATTGCATTTTTGAACCATTTCGATCGAGTTAAAGTTGACCGAAGGTTGATTTTTTTCTATTTATCGTTATTTCGATGTAAATATAAAAAAACTGTGAAGAGCTAAAGGAATGATATATTTTTTGTTGTATTCTACATGAAATTGCACACATTTTGATGTATAACACTTTATGTAACGAATAATATGAAACGGCGAAAAAATTACGGCAAGCTGACGCAAGAAATGAGAGGATTTTCAGCGGAGTCCGCGCACGCGGAGCGAAGGAAAATTTTTTTTTTCAAAAGTTCACCAAAAATCTACATATTGTGCTAGAGACTTTCCGTTTGTTGCAAAATGAAGGTAAATGATTGATTGTTACTCGAATGTAATAATTATGGCTTACGGATGAGTTTTTCGATCATTTCGGTCGAGTCAAAGTTGACCGAATGTTAAAATTTTGTCAGTTATCGTGATTTCGGCGAAAATATTAAAAAACTGTGAAGAGCTAAAGGAATGACATATTTATTGTTGTATTCTACATGAAATTGCGCACATTTTGATGTATAACACTTTATGTAACGAATAATATGAAACGGCGAAAAAATTACGGCAAGCTGACGCAATAAATGACAGGATTTTCAGCGGAGTACGCGCGCGCGGAGCGAAGGAATTTTTTTTTTTTTTTTTTTTTTTTTTTTTTTTTTTTTTTTTTTTTTCAAAAATTCACAATAAATCTAAATAATGTGCTAGAGACTTTCCGTTTGTTGCAAAATGAAGGTAAATGATTGATTGTTACTCGAATGTAATAATTATGGCTTACGGATGCGTTTTTCGATCATTTCGGTCGAATCAAAGTTGACCGAATGTTAAAATTTTGTCAGTTATTGTGATTTCGATGTAAATATTAAAAAACTGTGAAGAGAAGAGCTAAAGGAATGATATATTTTTTGTTGTATTCTACATGAAATTGCGCACATTTTGATGTATAACGCTTTATGCAATGAATAATATGAAACGATAAAAAAAATTACGGCAAGCTGACGCAAGAAATGACAGGATTTTCATCGGAGTTCGCGCGCGCGGAGCGGAGGAAAATTTTTTTTCAAAAATTCACCAAAATTCTAAATATTGTGCTAGAGACTTTGCGTTTGTTGCAAAATGAAGGTAAATGATTGATTGTTACTCGAATGTAATAATTATGGCTTACGGATGCGTTTTTCGATCATTTCGGTCGAGTCAAAGTTGACCGAATGTTAAAATTTTGTCAGTTATCGTGATTTCGATGTAAATATTAAAACACTGTGAAGAGCTAAAGGAATGATATATTTTTTGTTGTATTCTACATGAAATTGCGCACATTTTGATGTATAACACTTTATGTAATGAATAATATGAAACAGTGAAAAAATTACGGCAAGCTGACGCAATAAATGACAGGATTTTCAGCGGAGTACGCGCGCGCGGAGCGAAGGAAAATTTTTTTTTCAAAAATTCACCAAAATTCTAAATATTGTGCTAGAGACTTTGCGTTTGTTGCAAATGAAGGTAAATGATTGATTGTTACTCGAATGTAATAATTATGGCTTACGGCTGCGTTTTTCGATCATTTCGGTCGAGTCAAAGTTGACCGAATGTTAAAATTCACTTTGGATGCTGGGTCCTTCTCCAGCATCCCAGTCTAAAACTCGCCTCAGACGCTCACTTCCGACAGGCAGTATGCGCCTTTCACGGTCCTGACACCTTTGTGACATCTCTGCAAACTTTCTGTTGAAGTACGAATACGCTAACACTCGCAAAAGTTCAACAAAACACGTCTGCGTCAAAATATCGCTCCTGCAAGGTGCTGCTCTGATGCTCTCTGATGCGAGATGGGGGAAATTCACACATGCACGTCTGGGTGACGCTCAGAAACAAAACAACAGCTGGATCCGTGAACTCCCAGCATCCGCCGAGGCGCGGGATTTGAAATCTTCCGCAAACTAGGCCTACAATTATTTTTCCGCGAATATTTAAAAAAAGCATTTTCAGTCGACGTTTGCAACGTCCACTCGGCATTCGACAGACAATTTTTGACGACGTTTAAAACATCCAACAGGCGTTTAAGGGTTAATAGTTTGGCACCTGGATGGTTGTGATGTATGCTACGCTCTCTCCGAGCAGGCTACTTGATGAATCCGTAGGTTTCATGTACACCTGTCGGTTTTACCTCCGCCAAACTCCGCCTCATATGGCTTATTTATAGTCGCTCCTTCGGTGTTTGGGCTCTCTCCGGGCAAGATACTTGATGAATCGGTAGGTTTCATATACACCTATCGGTTTTACCTCCGCCAAACTCCGTCTCATATGACTTATTAATAGTTGCTCCTCCGGTGTTTGGGGTCCTAATTTTCCCCCTCCTGGAGGCCGGCCGCAAGTCTCGTAACTCTTCGCTTCAGACCCTTTAGTCCGGGGTCGGCGGTTTCGGGCGAAACGTAGAGGCGGGAAAATCCTATGTCCTTTCGGTGGACATTTGTAATGTTCCTTTCCCCGGCGCCCAGATCTCAGCGTCAGTTGCTGAAGAAGTCGCTGCCCCTTTGGCTACCGGGGTCCAAGAGATGACCCGGTCCTCTTAAAATAAATTAGCTATTTGCGGAGGGTTTACTGAAGATGTTGTGGCCTTCAGTCTCGTTCTCGAACCTGTGAACATCGTCCTGGAGCAATTAGTAGGTGCGGGAATAAGTGAGACAAACTTTTTCCGCTTAGCTCTCCTCCTTCTTTTGCTTTTTTCCTTTAGGGGATTCGTTAGATCCTCATCCCTTTTGGACGGTTCCTGGTCTACCGTCCCTTAGGTGAAATCAGTCAAAGAAAGACCTTTTTAAAACCCTGAAGACCCGCTCCGGGCCCCCCCCCGAGGACATCACGGATCTCTAGTCCGGTGCCGTCTACGAGTTAGGCCTCGTCTTCTGGAAAGGGGCACGGCCCAAGCAGAGTAAGGCGGTTACCCCCTCCTTCCTTTGTTGCAGACTCTTTTGCGGGTCTCCTTATAAGGAGCTCGACATGAGGGTTATTGACAAACTATCAAAGCTATCTAACCAGCTATCTGCCTCATGGGTCCATGCTTTCCCTTTCCCAGGAGCTTAAATCCCAAAGGGATTAATCTCAGGATTCATTAGCAGCGGATCACCTGCAAAGTCCTGCTCCGTTCCGGAATCCTACTCCGTTCCAGATACCTCCACCCTTTTCCCCTTCGGTCTGGGGAACCCTCGGCGCCTAACCCTTTATGCTTCCCAGCATGAAGGTACCCTTCAATCGTGGGTGTGGGCACACGGAGGTTGGCGGAACTGCATTTCTTCCCTTCCGGTCTGGTATCCCCTTATCCGGGTTTTGCCAGACTGACAGAAGGGGCATGGAATCTATCTGACAAGATCCCTAAGGAAACCATCATCTTCCCTAGGGCCTGGGCACAATCGTCTCTGTTGAGAATTCTAGAGGAGTGGCTGGCGGAGAATTTCAAGCTCACGCCAGCTAAAGGGGTCTTTACTGTGTTCTCTTTGAGAAACTTGCTTCCTACCCCTTGTGCTCCGAATGTAGCCCCTCTTATCAACAGGCTTGTTTCGGAAGTAAACCACTGACACATCTCCGGGAGACAGATCCCACAGATACGTTCACAGTGAATCTTCTAACCCCGGACTACGCTTCTAATTTATTCAGCGTACAGCTCCCTAAACTTCCGGAGTCGTTCCCGGAAGCTGAAACAAGGTGTAAGGACAGGCTTGCCAGGTCCTTGAACTCTTTGACTTTAACGGAAGCAATGTCTGTTGTATATAATGGCGGTTCGTTGTTTCGGGTCCTGATAAAATCCCTCTTGTCAGGTTTTCTGCAGGGCCTGTTTAATTTCATCACAGTCCGGTTGGACAGCTGAAAACACATCTTTCGGCAGCCACGTTCCGCCATGAGCCAAATAGGCTTATGAACAGTTTCACCTGGGGAATTAATCTTTTCCCCAGTCGGGCGTTGTTGCGGTCTGTCCGGGGCTACTAAAGTTAATCAGAGCCTCCGTTCTCGTTGGGGTCTACCCTACAAGCGGAAACAATCTGAACTTGCCGGGCCCTATCCCAAGTCCGGCAAGAAGTTAATGTAGTTCAAGCGCCCCCCTGCTCAGGCAGTGGTGCAGGCTCTTCAGGTTCCTGCCCCTGGACAACCGTCAGCCTCTCATTCCCAGCCTCCACCTCAATGTGTGCTGGTTCGGCCAGCACATCAGCCCCTAGTGGATCCCCCATATGTCTCCGCCTGCTTCATACGAAAACCCAAGGAAAGAATTTTCACTAGGCATTCTACCAGAGGCACTGAGCCTCGGGGTTATCACAGGGGCAGGGAAGCATCCTGCTCCTCTCCGAGAAATTTGGAAGGCAAAGGCTCCAGGGGAGGCAGGCAAGCCTCCTCCCAGTGGTATTTCTCAGGTGGGCGGGAGGCTGTACCGTTTTCGGGGCCAGTGGAACTTCAGTCCCTGGGCCCAGAGTATAGTTATTAAAGGCCTGGGGTGGAGCTGGACTGTTTGTCCCCCTCCCCCAATCAGGTTCTGTCAGTTACCGGCCAGGGCTCTGGAGGACTTTGTGAAAGGTCTGTTAAGGAAACAGGCAATAAAGAAAGCGAGACACTTGTAATCGCAAGGCAGACTTTTTCAGTGTGCCAAAGAAGTTCCCTTCCGCTGGAGAATAATTCCAGGCTTGTCCCGTTTATATTCCTCATTCAATGCAACAAGTCTCGGATGCTTACAGTCTTGTAGGTTCGGATCCTACTGCACCGCGGGGCCGTAACCACCTCTATAGGCCTTTCCGACGCTTCCTATCACGTCTTAGTTGCAGGAAGGTTCTCTCCCTTCTTGGGATTCAGGCTCGGGGGGCAGACGTACCCCTTCAGGATCATGCCCTCCTCAATGTAGCCCCCAGAATCTTTGCCAGTTTGAACGATACCGTAGTTCAACAGCTCCGGTATTAGAAGGTTATGCTAGCCGCATGTCTAGTCGCCTGGCTCATTTGGGCATCCAGCGTCGAGGATTGCCGGAGAGTGCCGGCCATTGTAATCGGCTTTCTGGAGTCTCTGGGCTTCCAAGTACACAGGAAGGAATCCCGCCTGATTCTGGAGGGTAGCCTTCAGTGGTTGTGAATCCAGTGGAAGCGGAAAGAGATAGCAAGGGCAACCAGGCATTTCATCAAAACAAGCGTACCTCTCGCCGTGCCCAAGAAAAGGTCTTGGGCTCTCTTCAGTTTGCTTCAGTGACGGTTCTCCTTCTGAAGTCAAAGCTGGAGTTTATAAACGGGGTATGGCGGAGTCAGGGACGTGTCTCCCTGATTCCTCCTATTTGAACATGGCCCTCCGGCCTTTGGCAACAGTCAAGAGCTTATCGAAGTCAGTTCCTCTTCAGCTCCTCCGGCCTCTGTATTCCACACCGTCACCTCTCTGAGCGGGTGGGGTGGATATATTTTAACTCCATGAAGTACATGGAACTTAGTCGGCCGCGTTCTGGCAGTTCCATATCGATGCTTTGGGGGGCTGTGGCAGTCTTCCTGCCCTTGGGAAAGCTTCTTCCTCCCAGGAGGATTCATTTAAGGCTGGTTCTGAACAACGCAGCAGTAGTGCGCTGCGTAAACAAGGGGGTTCGAAATCGAATCGAATCAACCAGGTTATGGTTCAATCTTCTCCATAGCAAACAGACACAAGTGGCATCTGTCTGCCACCCTTCTCGTAGGGGTCCAAAAGATCGCTGCAGTTTCCCTATCCAGGGTGTCCCCCCTGGTGTCGGAATGGTCCTTAGACGGAGCGTCATTCAGGTAGTTTTGCGATCTAGTTCCGGACCTAGGAGTAGGTCTGTTTGCAACCCAATTCAGCCACAAACCATCTTGTTGTGTGGCCCCCCAACCTGGACCCTCTAGCTCTCTCCACGGGCACAGTGTCGTTAGGTTGGAACGGGTGGAAGTTAGTTTATCTGTTCCCCCCGGTGAACCTGTTATTTAAAGTCCTTCACAAGTTCAGAACATTCAAGGGTTGAGTAGGTCTAGTAACTCCCAACGGGCCGGAAGCCAGTTGGTTTCCAATCCTTCTGGGGTTGAAACCTTGGTGCTCCAAATCTGCGACCCAAAACTGCCACGAGTGGTATAAACTCAGCCTGTGTCAGCCTCCTCAAAGTTCTGGTGCCCTAGCTTTGTGGTCTTTGTGAAATTTACAGTTTAGGGGGAAACTGTTATTGGTTCTGCTATTACTGTCTTCCTAGAATCAGACAAGGGATTCTACTCTGCTGCAGTATGGTTCTGCAGTTAAGTAACTAGCACTCTTCATATAGTTTCTGAAGCTACAGTAATGACGCAGCCGCATCGGCCCCGAGGAAAGTGTTTTGTGCGGTTTTTGAAATCAGCCTCACAGGCCCTTAACTTTCAACCCTAAGGCCTGTGTTCGTCTGAGACCAGTACTCCGTCCACATTCGGTTTCCTGGTCTTTGAGTAATGTATTGGAGTTAGCTTGGGTAACCAACAATCATCTTGTTCTTACCTTTCCTTGTTGGGGAAGACCCTAATTTTAATCAGCTTAGCTTCTAGTGCTAGTATTCCTGTACTGTCTGCCCTGTCTAGCGGAACCAACCATATTGGTTTTCCCACATCAGGGGTAGTGTTGCGGATTCCTCACCCTAACTTTCTAGATAAAGTTGAAGGTCCTCATTTTGGGTGGTCACCTTGGAAAGTACTCCCCTTTCACAAGGTCTGTCTCTGTGCCCAGTTTATTCCTTACAGGCTTATTTTGACTGGACCTCTCAATTTTTGTCAGGCCCTCTCTTTATTAGAAAAGGGGGGGGGTACTGTCATTGTGTCTGCTATTAGGCAGCAAGTTTTGTATTTTCTTAAAAAAGCCTATTCAGGTTCAATTCCAAAGCTCATGATATTAGAGCAGTAGCCACTTACATTAATTATTTTCATTACATGAATTTCGGGGACCTTACCAAATGTTCAGGGTGGAATACTCCCCTAGTTTTCAAACGTCACTGTTTGAAATCTTTAGAAGCTCTTAAATTCTCTACGGTGGCGGCAGGGAACATTGTCCCTCTCTCTGGTTCCCTTTCTGATTCTTAGTCACTTAACCCCTTCACTGCCTCAGTTATTCCCTTACAAGCAGTTCATTGTCTTTAATAGCATAAGAATGATATTTATTTCTCTGTTATTATTTCACTGGGTGACACGGGACCCCGATCCAGAAAAAGGATTTTGACAAAGGAAAAATCTATTTCTGGGGAGGGGCCCGTGTCACCCGGTGACCCACCCCTGTTTTTCATTCTCTCCCTCCCATGGTAAACATCATTCTGGTGGGATGGGTGCTAACATGGAATGCGACTAGCGTTGCCTTGTGTACAGTCCGCGAGTAGTGCATGGGTTTGTATCGGCACCTCTCTCGTTGGGACTTTTGACATTGGGATTCTTTATAGGGCAGGGTCCTGTGATTGTGACAATCTCACCCTTTACCATACACGACTCCATTTCTTGGAGCTCGCTCTGGGGGTAGTAACCCCAGCTTTACTTTTAGCTTTTCTCTGGTACCTAGCAACGGAATTACCTAGAAATAAGTGCTGAATGGACTATTTCACCGGGTGACACGGGCCCCTCCCCAGAAATAGATTTTTCCTTTGTCAAAATCCTTTTATTAGCATTTTTAGAGACCTACCAAACTTACGCGAAAATTCACCCTGCGCGAGTGGTTCTGGAACCTAACCTCGTGTAAGTTCGGGGTATGACTGTTTTAATGAAAAAGTTCAATAATTAGTGAGTACACAGTGTTGCTCTACAAAAAAAAATCCACAAATTAGTGAGATTTCCCCCGCAGACAAGTGAATGATGTGTTCCACAAAAATCCACAACAAAATGAAACGTGGGAGTGTGAAACGCGTAAAAACCAGGGGGCACTGTATATCGATTATTAGAAACAAATCTTTAAAAGAAATTTTGTCGGGATCATCAGCATTCTTGGTATCCAGTTGTTAAGTTTTTGAGCAGTTGCAATGTATTACATAAGATCAGATATATTTCATCAAGAACCAATCCTTCATGCCAGCACTATGAGACTTGAGAATGTTAGCTCAGTTGTCTAGTTAAACTATTTAACAGTAATAACTGAATAACAACAACTTTCAAGTCTTGGAAACAAATTGCCCAAGGAAATCTGTCAGAATCTTTAGCTTTTTAAATTATTAAATCATTCAGTGGAAGGATATAGTGTTTCCTAAAATCAAGCCCTTCTGGCTTGTTATGTGAAAGTTAAGAAATTTGCTTCATTGGAGTAGTTGAACTATAATGATAATTATAATGTTGTACAGTAATATGTATTAATGCTCCATTCTTATTTTTGTTTGAACTAAGTCATGAAGAAACAATGATAGATGTAATAAAATGCATTTTAGGCCAGTGGATAGAAACTAGGGAATACATGAAAAGTTTAATCATTTAAACTGAAGGTCACTTTGCATATCAGAGTATTTTTATGTGTAATGATCAACGGTAGATGATGTTATAACCAGGTAATCTTTATTGGTATGTGTATTTTAGATGGTTGTGACTCTGCTTTTGGTTTTAAATTTTTATAGTAATAGAAACGTTAGTTCAGTATTTATCTCTATATATGATAAAGATGAAAGGGAGATTGAGATGGCTTGGGAATGGCCTCTGCTTGACTTGAGGAGAGTACTACTTGGTAGAGTGAGCTTGGTGCTTGTGGTCACCAGAAGAGTTGGAAGAACCAGATCTACTTGGATGAGAACTAAAAGGGGAGGCTGGAGATTTGTGGAAGACAAAGCACAGGAAAGACATGAACAGCAGAGTTTCACAAATTGCCTTTGCATCATGAGGCAATGGCGGTGATGCTAACATTTATGAAAATGCAAGTGAATTCCTACTAAGATAATTATCTTTTTTGTTTTAAGATAAATGATGCAAAACACCGAGAAATCTTGACAAAAGAACGAAATGCTCGTATTCTTGCCGAACGAAAAGCAGAGGAAGAGGCTGCGAAACGGTTAGCAGCGCAAGATGATAAGAAGTGGCAGGAAGACCTACAGAGCCAGTATCAGGAGGAACAGGAGAGGGCTAAGCGTGCAGAGATGATGCGTCTAGAAAGGAAAAAGGTTGGCTTTCTTTATTTTTATCACTGCAGAGTTCAGTGTTTCCTTATGATTATTTCTTAACAAGAAAATGTCACACTTATGGCGCATATGTTTTGAGAAACATAAGTCAGTGTTTTATGTGAAATATTTTCTTTGCATAATATAATTTTTCCTCAACTTAGGAAGCAGAGTCACTTATTGGCCATCGAACTCATTCCACGCGAGCGATGTTCGAGACCGGGAATACTACCTCCGAAAAAAACACTGAACTGAACCGTCCACCTCCTCGCAAACTTAAAGAATTTAAGCCAACAAATACTTCTGAAAGGTAGAGTTTTATTGTTGCTTAAACTTAGCTACTTACCAGAGGTTGATAACTTCAGAATTATTGTTAAGGTTCAAGCTTATGCAAACATTTGTATTCGTAAGTAACCCATCAAGGTCATTCAAGAGGTGAAAATGCCTATACAGACTGTCTGCAGAAATTAATAGATAGAAACAAGATTGCATATTATGATAGTTAAAACTGAATAGGGTGTAGCAGACACGTGATAAATTACCTCAAATAAAAGCCAGTGCAAATGACTTCAATTTGACAAAATGAGATGTTGGTTGCCATTTCTCCTAGAGGCTGAATATATATATTTTCAGGCAGTGAATAGCTGTATTAATCACTTGGTTTTGAGTTTTATTTGCCTTGTATATTATTACATAAATAATTACCCCTTGATTTTGTTGCTTTGTATTAATACAGGTTGAATCTCTTTAATCTGGCAACCTTGGTACCTGGCCATTGCCAGACTGCAGAATTTACCTGTAACTTTTTAACTGCATGATATGTATGTACTGTATAAGTAACAGGCATGTTTTACCTGTGCCTTTAAGCACTTAATAGTATAAACTGACCAGTGTCATTTTAAGTACTGTTACATATGCATATATGCAATTCAGTTTTCCCATGTTTCATTTAAGGTCATTACACTTGAACAGGAAGTACCTGAAAGAGAGAGATAGAGAGAGAGAGAAAATTCTTATTTTTATTGCTAATCAGAATATGAACCCTCTTCATATGGAACACGCCCACAGGAGCCATTGACTTGAAATTCAGACTTCCAAAGAATATGGTGTTCATTTGAAAGAAGTAACAGAGGGTAACAGGAAATACAGAAAGAAGAGATCAGTTATTGGAAAAGATAATTATCAGATTAATAGGTAAATACTGAAGATAAAAATGTAATTAGATTATAAAATACAAGGAAAATTGCTTTAGGGTAATAGTACAGTACATCTTTGCTTAAACGTTTGACGTTCCAGTTGCACAACATCCTCGGAGGCTGTTCCACAGTCCAACAATGTGAGGAATAAAGGACCTTTGAACTAAGAGGTTCGACAGCAAGACACATTGACTGCATATTGATGCTGCTTTTCAGCAAATCTGGTTGCTCTCGGTAGGAAAAGTGTGACTCGGCAGGGATCAAGTGTGACTGTGAAAGATCTCTGTTAAACTGCAAATTACGAAAAATTGAGAGAAAACCATTTGTCGATGGTCCAAGTCATAACTGCTAATGTTAGGAACAGAAACCTACCGCCTTGAGCCACTGTGTCTAAAAGAGATAAATCTTTGGCAGAGAAAGACATCCACACCAGAGAACAGTATTCTAGCAAAGGAAGGACAAATGACCTAAAACAGGTTGCACTGACTTATCACTTATAAATATATGAGGCCTTACTTTACAATACCTAACTTCTGTCCGGCATTTGGTGACACTTTCATTAGATGTTTCTCAGGTGTAAGTCAATAGTTACACCAAGTATAGTTAAAGTTTCAGACTCATTTAGTAGAGTCTCGTTCACTTGAAGGGGAGGATGGGGTAGAAAATCAGTTTGAAATCCACTAGTCATTAGTGTTTTCATTTTACTCGAGTTCAGCCTCACGCCCCACATACTACACCATTCACTAATCCACTCCATGTCATGACTGAGACTTAGGGCAGCTTCATTTCTCATAAGTGGAGATTCTGTTGCATCCACAAGTGTTGCATGATCAACATGGTTAACAAGCTTTGTTTTCCAGGCGAACAACCATATCACTTGTATACGCTAAAAGTAATGGTGGACCAAGAACATTACCCCGTGAAACACCATACATAATAGGTCTTGGTTTGCTAAAGGTCCTATCAGCAGCCTCTTGCTTTTGCCTACCTGTAAGGAAATCTTGAAGTAATCATAAACATATCCAACCACTCCATGATTCTGAATTTTATTTATTAGTGCCTCATGATTTATTAAATTGAAAGCAGCACTAAAATCTATTGGAATTACTCTACATTCAAAACCTTTTTACATGCAAATGACATGTAAAATCTAGAAGCACATCACATGTGTCTCACTGCTGCTAATATGTTTTGGATTCCACTTGCATGCAAAGTGGCTTAAAAAGTTTTCTGCATCTTTGGAGAGCACAGAGAGAATGGATATTGGCATGTAGTTACTGCAGTCTGCAGATATGCCAATATTTATAACAGGCACTGTATTTTCTAGGCTTGTGTTCATCTACAAAGATAGCGCTCATCTGCAAAGATAATATGTTGACAAAAAAATCTATAGAATCTACTAATCTTTGGAGATGGCATGCTTAAGGAAAGGAATTCATAAAAAATAAGGAAGGTAAATAATAAGTACAAAAAAAGTATTGGTAATAGAAGAAGAAACTAATGAGATGAAATCAGATGCATGGAATGTATTTGGAGAAAATAAAAGCATGAGAAAAACTTTCAAATATCAGAATGCATGTTGAGTAAGTCCCAAATTAAAAAGAGTATACAATATTTTAGCTTTTTGTGTATAAAATTAAATACAATACCACTCCAGAAATACAATGAATGTTTTATACAATATCTAAGCATGTTTGCTTGTTGCTACTTCTTGCTGACATTCTGAGTAATATTTACCTGGTTCATGTTAAGCTGACCAAAGGTGACATTTAAAAGTTTAATACCCCATTATAGTGGGGCGGGTAACTACAAAAAAATAGGGGAAAAGTGCAAATGGTGATACAAGCATGAAACTTAGCTCAACTATTCTGCTTGTCCCTTGGTCTCATTATCAACCTCCAGCCACACAAAATTTTGCCATTTTCCAAGATGGCCAACAGGTTTTCAAAATGGCATCCTGTGGATATTTGAAAATTGGTATTTAATTGATTAATCCCATTCAAATCCCAAGTCACTCCCAGTTTATATTAAAATATTGAAAATAAGCCTTTATATATGTAGATACATCATTTCTCTGCATAGAAAAATCCAAGATGGCTGTCACTATATCAAAAATGTCCGCCAAAATGCCAAAAATTGGAACTTAAGCTCATATATGAGGCTAAAGGTCAGGTAATACATGGATTTGGGGTAACTTCAGCCTGATCATTTCATTTTTTGTAGATTAGAAATCAATTAATCCCCATTTAATTAATTTTCATCCTCATTTAGAAAAAAAATGGTAATAAGCTTAATGTAAAAGTGTAATAGTGTAGTGTCAGTGTACTACCAGGGCACACTGGTTGACACTGTAGCTGCGAAACTCAGCATGGAGTTCAGTGCTAGCTAATGGCAGAGATTTGTTATCAGTTTCCCAAATACTGTTTAGCTAGTCCCACTTCAAAGTTAAACAGCTGCACCTGAATTGACAGGATGTGCCAGCACGGGAGAGCTGAGCCAAGGAAGATGGGGCTTTAGTCTTGTAGATGGTGTACAGATCACAGGGGAATTAAATAGCATTGGATGAATGATCGGGCTAGGGATAGGATTATGACATATCTGAGCCTAGTTGTATCCCATATATGAAAGTGCATATATGTTATATAGGTGGTAAAAGGATAAACCTTCGGCCTGTAGAACAAAAGCAATGACAGGACAATCTTGGAAGTCAACGTCTTTCCTGAAGGGAGATAGTACGACTAACTAGAAGCTTTGTTGCTTGTGCCAAGAGGACACACGTGAAAGACTAGTTGATGCATCTGGTGCTGGCTATGTTATCCTTGCTACAAACATTCCTGAATTCTGTAAGTTAAATGCAATGCCTATACCATTTCATCCCAAAAGGCTTGATGAAGGTGATGGAATTTTGCAGACCTTTGAAAATAACAAAACTGTAACATATCATGACTCGTATGTTGAAGTTCAAAACAAAAAAACTAGAAAGGAAAAGGAAGTCATTGTGTAAGATAAATGAAGAAGATGCAGAAGAATCTAAGACTGAGAAAGAAGGAATATGCTTTATTTGTGACCAACCAGCACCAATCAAAGATTTACGATTGGCCATGACATTGCCTTTACATAAAAAGCTGCAACACTGTGCCACCAACCTACTAGATGAGAAACTTCTGCCAAGCTTAATGCTGGAGATATTGTTTCTCAGGACCATATGTATCACCCATCTTGTCTGACAGGTGTGTACAACAGGGAAAGGGCCTGGCTAAATTCCCAGAAAATTGGAGATGATTATGTGCAGTACGGACAAGAGGCATGTGCCCATGCTTTTGCTGAGCTTGAGATGTACATAAGAGACAAGCAGTTGACAACAGAGGGGTGCTGCTATTTTACAAAGGTAGAACTTTATGATTTGTACAAACAAAGACTGAAACAGCTAAATGTTGATGCTTCCTTTATGCACCAAACACGGTTAAAAGAACAGATACTTGCCCGCATCCCAGCACTGGAGGACTTTAAAAAGGGAAGAGAAATTTGGTTTGCCTACAAAAGGAAAATGGGAGAAGTCCTAGCCACGGCATGTGACTACAATGATGCACTAATCGTGACCAAAGCAGCTAAGATATTGAGGAGACAGATGCTTGAACATTAGATAGAATTTGATGGAACCTTAACAGCAGACACTAGAAGAGAATCTGTGCCACCAAGTTTGTTGGAATTTGTAAGTGTGCTACAAAACGGTGGTGATATAAAATCCCAACTTAAATATGGAACATCATCTGCTGATCTAGCTTTAGCACAACTTTTGCACTTCAACTGTCGAAAGAATCGAGCATCTTCAACATTCTTCAGACATTCCAAGTCAAGAGAACCTCCGTTTCCAATATATATTGGTCTCCTGGTCTTTGCAAAAACCAGGAAGCGTCAATTAATTGATACATTCCATCACCATGGAATCAGCATCAACTATGATAGGGTTCTGGAATTGACTAAAGGGTTAGGAGAAGTAGTTGTAACAAGGGCTGTGGAGGAAGAAGTAGTTTGCCCACAACACTAAGGAAAGGGCTCTTTACAACTTGTGCTGTTGACAATGTGGACCATAATCCAAGTGCCACAGCTGCACAAACATCCTTCCATGGGGAAGGCATATCATTGTTTCAGCATCCAAGCAATGAAGAAGAGGCTGAGGACAGAAACTTGACCCAAATCATCCAAAGTGGAACAAAGTCAAAAAAAGTACCTTCTCTTCCTGAATATTACACAAATGTACCTCCTGCTCACTTTAAACATGAGAATCCCTCCCTTCATCCAGTGGAAGTGCAGGACACCAACAGGTTGTGCTTTCAAAGCATCTTTCTCTTGAGTATGAATGGCTTGAGAAAGTCAGTCTGTCGGACAGGAGTGAAAATGCTGTGTCCATATCTTGGGCAGCACATCACGCTTCTCAGAAGCGACAGGCCCCATTTGAAATAAGCTTGTCATCAATGTTGCCTATTTTTCAAGAGGCAGCTTGTTCAGTTACAATGATAAAACATGCCATGGATATTGCAAGAGCAACCACACATTTTCTCAGTCCTGACCAAACCCCATTTCTAGCACTTGATCAGCTACTATTTGCAATTGCTAAGCAAATCCAATGGGATTGGCCATTGCTGTATGGTGATATGGTTATTATGTTTGGAGGGCTGCATATAGATATGGCAGCATTCAAAATTCTGGGTGATCTCTTGAAAGACAGTGGTTGGACTGGTGCTCTTGCAGAAGCAGAAATAGCTACTCCTGGAACCGCAGATTCGTTTATTTCTGCTTCACATTTGAAGAAGACATGTCTAGACCACCAGGTGACAGCTTGCAGTTTATATCAGCTGCGCAAAGCTGCCTGTATGGCATATATCCAGGAAGCAGAAGAAGAAATTGAGCTAAGCTGTGAAGGCTGGATCAGAAAATGAGAATCAGAGTGTCCCCAATTCTACTTTTGGAATCTTGTTCTTCAGCTAGAACTTCTAGTGTTTGTTTTCATCAGGTCATACCAAGAGTTTAATTTCCAATTGTACTGTACAAAGATGTGCTGCAGGAACTCATTCCTTTCTTCTTTGCCCTGGACCATGTACATTATGCCAGGTGGCTTTCAATTCATTTGAGGGACATGGAGGCTCTCCAAAATGACACATTTGATGAATTCACAATGGGAAATTTCACTGTCCACAAAACCACTCGGCCTTTTTCCTCAATGGCTATAGACCAAGCACATGAGCAGAATAATGCTCATGTGAAAGGAGATGGGGGAGCCGTTTTCCTATTTGAAGATGAAGATGCTCTCAGAAGGTGGACAGTGGCTGGTCCTGAAGTAAGCCGCTTGGTCGTTGAGTTCGAGACTAGAAGTGATGCTGATCCAAAATCTGAGGGTAAGCATCATGATGAAAGTGAAACTGTGCAGAAATGGTTGAAAATCTGGCAAAAGTAATCAAAGAAATGGGCAACCCTTTTGAGGAAGATTCAGTGGATCTGATTGTGCTAGACAGTCATGAAATTATGGACAGCAAAGTTAGTGAATCCTTGAGATCTATGAAGGGTCTTGGACAGACACAATTCACAAACTTGATTGAGAGGCTCAAGACACCCAGCAAATTCTGTGAACCAGTACACAAGAACAAAATTCTGTTGTTCAGTCACAAGATGTCTACTACAGAATCCAAGGGCAAACAGTCACTGCAAACCTCAAAGGATTATTGTAATCTATTCTCCCACCTCTTCATATCATGCCAGAACAGAGAGTGATTTAAATGAATTCTTCATATCATGCCAGAACAGACAGTGTGATTTAAATGAATTCTTTCAACATGAAAATCAAAATTGCCCACCATCACTGGCTCAGAATGGACAGATGCATCAGGGCATCAAGTCACAGCTGCTGCCTCCACTAGAACAGCATGCATCAGACATCCCTGACAAAGAGCTTACAGCTGATGTTATCAGAATGGATGGTGCAGCTCTTATAAATGCTCGGAGACCAACCAAGGGGTCTACATTTGAGTCTTATGCTAAAGTAGAAGTCCTATCCAAGATTCAGAAGCACATACAGAAGTACAAGTAAACACACATTGTATTTGATATGTATAGGACAGACAGTATGAAAGCACAAACAAGACAAAAAAGAGGCACGGGAGTTCACCGGAGAGTAATTAGCACAGCGAAAACTCCGGGCAATTGGGTCAGCTTCCTCAGGAATGACCACAACAAAACTGAACTATTTGCATATTTGGCAGACACAACCATTTCATCTCAAGCAGGTGATACATCATGCATAATTGTCACTAAAGGGGATGCTGCACTTTGTAGCAAAGCTGAACAAGACACTGTTGACCTACAAGGCTGCACTCACGAAGAGGCATTTACTAGAGTCCTTTTACATGGTGCATATACTGCAAAGCATGAAGATATCGCAAGTGCAATCATATGTAGTACAGACACTGACGTTGTCATCATAGAAGTATCTAGCATAGAAAAAACTGGTTTGGACAAACTATGTAGTAAATTTGGTAGAGGAAAAGACTTGAGGTGGATACCTATCCATGAAATTGCAGCAGCCATTGGACCAAAAGCCTCAGCCCTTCCCTTTTTCCATGCATTTAGCGGTTGTGACAAGGTGTCTGCCTTTCATGGAAAGGGAAAGAAGTCTGCATGGCAAACATGGACTGTGTTTCAGCGTGCCGCACCCACCTTCACCAAAGTAAGTTCAAAACCAGCAGCTGTAGAAGATGAAGACCTGCAAATTATTGAAGAGTTCATGGTGCTAATGTACGACAGAAGCAGTTCGTATAAAAATGGAAATGAGGCTAGACCTGATCTCTTTGCAAGAAAGCAAAGAGCTTATGATTGCATTCCCCTACAAGGGCTGCTCTTAGACAGCATTGCAAGAGAGCTGCCTTTCAGGCAGGGCACATTTGGTGCCAGTCTTTAGTATGTCATCCACTTTTGCCCAGTCCAAGACACTGGGGATGGCAACAGATTGATGGCACCTGGTTTATGTATTGGACAGATTTGCCAATAGTAGCAAAATCTTGCCAAAAACTGAATAAGTGTGGCTGCATAAAGGAATACCATGGCAGGTTCAAGTGCTACAAACCTGGACTTAGCTGCACAGCTCTCTGCAGGTGCACTTGCTAAAACTAATTGATACACAAAACAGATTGGTTTCTCTCAGGAGATACATACATTTTTTATCTTTGGTGGCCATTTTGGAAATATTGTGTTCATATGGTGGCCATATTTGAAAGATGGGTTCACTTTATCTCTTCATGACAGTAAGAATGCCAAAATACAAATTCTCAATCATTATATGGACAGTATGCAACTTTTATAGGCTTATGAAATTAAAATATTTGAAATATACAGCAAATTTGCCGTCATTTTGGAAAAGTGTCAGCCATTTTGGAAATAGCCAAATATTGAGGTGTCTGGAGGTTGATTTTGATTTATGGGGATAATAAGAGTTCTCATGCCAAATCTGTTGCTTGTATCACCATTTGCACTTTTTTCCCATTATCCCACTCCACTGTTAGGGAACCTCTGTGTAACTACAGGCAGTCCCCGGTTATTGGCAGCCTCGGTCACTGGCGATCCGGTTTTACGGCGCTTGTCTAGCGACAACGATAACCAGATTTTCGTCGCTGATAACCGGTTATCGGCGCTGATCGCCTCTCATCAGCAGCGCTGATCACTGGTTATCCGCGCCGCTAACCTGTTATCCGCGCACTAAGCGGTTATCGGCACCGCTAACTGGGGATCGGTGCTATTATTGCCGATTTTCGGTTAGTGGCGATTTTCGGTTGTCGTCACGCCATTGGGAACAGAACCCTGCTGGTAACTGGGGACTGCCTGTATATGCTTATTCCACATACATATTACTGGGTTCTCAATTTCCAGTTTTATTACAAAACCAATACTTTTTCCATTTATCTTTAAACAAAACATCCAACTGTTATATATCAGTGAAATTGCATTTTTCGTTGCAATAATGAATTATTGAATATTTTATTGCTGTCAAAAAAGTGTGTAAACAGTGTTAAAGTTTTCTGTACATTAATAATGGGTTGTTGAATATTAAATTGCTTTGCCAGAAAAGTATCAAAAATATTGAAATGTAAATTATAAATTATATGTCACTTTTTTTACTTGGTTAAATATGCTTCATGATATTTTTAATGTTTTTGTGTTAGTGAGGTAAGTTTAGTAGTTAAGCACCACACCAGATATAAAAGATTCAATAAGCATCTCCCCAGAAATTCTGACACCTTTATTATAATTCAGAGCTTCCACTTTATAAGCACACTGTCAACTTGCCAACAACACTAACTTTACTGCTCTGATGATTGCTTGTACAGGTAGTCCTTGAGTTACAATGTTTCAAGTTGTGACATTTTGAAGTTGAGATGGCGATAACAGTTATTATGGTATTTCAAAATAATGATGGCGACACCGATACTACAATATATTGAAAATATTTTAAATCATGTGACAGGCACAAGCAGCAGCATACAATGGGCAATACATTGACCTGAGAGACTGGGATGTCCATATCTCTTGCCCTGACCAATCCCTCACTCATGCTGTTCCTTTGTCTTCTCCAGCAGAAGTCTCTCATTCTTTAGTAGGAGGTTGTAAATTAGAGAGAATGAAATGGACCAGGCAGTAATTCACTGGGATTTTACATCTTGACTTTTTCCTAGCTCCATAAGCAACTGGAGATTGGCGGCCATTGTTGGACACATTGAGACTGAATAACTTTTACGTATCTGTCCCCATGCTTTTTGGTTTTTGAATAACTTTACGTATCTGTCCCCATGCTTTTTGGTTTTTGAATAACTTTACGTATCTGTCCCCATGCTTTTTGGTTTTTGAATAACTTTACGTATCTGTCCCCATGCTTTTTGGTTTTTCCAACGTGGTTTTAGTGACTAACCAAAAGAACAATCAGATGTTTTGGTGGATGTGCAGGAGACATTATTCTCATACCAGTACATCCTCAGTCATGCAAGTTCCTTATTGCCCATCGGTGGATGGTGCCAGTTTTTAGCAGCAAGAAATCTTTTTTTACTGAGACATTAGTTCAAGTCTCTGTTCATTATGATTTGCAATCGACGTCCCTAGCTCCTACTCATTCCTATCTAGTGATGTGGGGATGATACTTGAAATTTGCAGGCTTGTCTGTCAGTAGATGAACTGGCACTTGTTTCTTGGAAGAATTTTACCCCTGAAGGAAGCTTCCTAAGTGGTAAAGGCTTTCTTTGTTAGGAAACATGGTCTCACTGGGGATTTTGTCAGAATAATCAGGCGCAGTTGCAGTACAGCCTCAGCATAAGAGATTACGACTTACAGCTAATGTTCATTAAACTTGTAAGTAATACAGGACCAATTCATTGTCGCCAGGTTCTGTAGGAGGGACTCTGTTACCAAGAGTTGACCATTTTATTCTTAAACCTACATCCAGGTTTTGTTTTTTCGTGTAACATGAAACAGAATTTTGGCTAGTGTCGTTACACTTACATATAACAGAATGGTCAGCACTACACCTGGTAAAACTTACTAGGTGTTAGGGCAGTGGAAAGACCATCAAAGATGCCTAGTAGGTTTATCCCTGGTCAGAAACAAAGTCGGAAAGTTTGCTTCTTTGAGTGAAATGAACAACATGATATTGGTTTGATAATTCATTCTGTGGAAAGACAGTGTTTTGGGCGATTGGGGACTCAGAAAGAACAAAACTACATAAAGAGTGGCCATTACATCCGCGAGTAAATTTATTGCAAACACTCTCCTTAAGGCTGTTGTAAAAAGAATTCTATTTTATCTTTTTGCCATAGAGCTAAGAATGATGTTAAGGCTAAGTTTTTCAGAGAAATGTAAAAATTCCAATTTAACCTCTTTGGTGGGGAGGAAGAGGAAACACTTCTCTGTCCTGTTGGGGCAATTAAAACTTACTTAGATAGGTTGAGCCTGGAAGAGGCAGTTGTCTTTTTTGTGATTTTAGAAACCTAGAACATCTTTGTCAAAGGTTATGCCTGGAGGAGACAAAGTTAACCTTTTGTTTTGTGGTTTTAGAAAACCTGATGTCTTTGTTAAAGGTTAAGCCTGGAAGAGGCAAAATAGACCTTTTGTTTTGTGGTTTTAGAAAACCCCAACTGTCTTTGTCAATGATTAAGCCTGGAGGAGGTGAAGTTAACCTTTTGTTTTGTAGTTTTAGAAACCTAGAACATCTTTGTCAAAGAGCACGAGGTTCTCTGTGACATATTTGATTAGGCTAGTGAATGAGAACTATTTCCATACATTTTACCTTTATTGAAAGTAAACATTCATAATGTGAGAGCTGTTGCAACTTCATTTAGTGCTATGACAATTTGTCGCTTGAGTAGAAGTGCAATTTGGTTGTGCCCGCTCACTGCCTTAAGTATACAGAATTGTGTTTGAAAACAGTAAAACCTTGTCCGCTACTAGGAGCGGGTAGTCTTTTTCTGTACCAAAGAAAAAAACAATCCTTTAGGCTCTTTGTTTTAAATCCCTGGTTTTAATATTTTGGGGAGCATGACAGTATATATATTGTATAGGAGCATACCTGTATATCATAAAGGTATTTATTTTTAGTGACTGTTGTTTTATAAGGCTTTTGTGCCCAGGCGCAGGAGTCCCCTCACACCACTTCTGTTTCATTCTGGCTGAATTGAAGCAGTTTTCTCCACAAGGCTTTTCTTTGCTGCACACGTATGAGAGCTTTGCTCCCTGAATGGAATCCAACTTCTGGTGGCAGTAACATCCATAAAAGATTCCAGATCAGGTAAGAATGTTTTGGGTTTCTTGCAAGAAACCTTTAGCTTGATTGGCTGACCAAATTTTGTCTAGCTGCACTACCCACCATCCTCTTCTCAGTGTGGGAATTAGCTAACTTTAACAATAGGTAAGATTCATCCCAAATAATATAAATTTTCATAATAAAATTTATTATTGGGATACTTGCCTACTGTTAAAGTAAACCCCACCTAGCCTCCCCACAACTTCGTGGGCTGTCAAGAAAAATTCTGACAAAAGCTAAAACATTCAAAACGCACCTTGGGGAGAACAGGTGTACTAGACAGTCATCCAGGCTGCCATTCAATCTTTTGTTTGAAGGACAACTCACCTATCGGCCTGGAGATATAAACTAACTTTCACAGTAAGTATCCAAATAATAAAATTTATTATCTGCCGAGATCAACCAGATTTGCTGAACAGTAGCACCAATATGCAGTAAATGTGCGTCACTGTCGAACTTCTCAGTTCCAGAGGTCCTTTATTCCTCACACCATTGGACTGTGGAACAGCCTCCCAGAGGATGCCATGCAATTGGAACTTGAGAAGTTCAAGCCAAAATACAATGCATTACTACCCTAATACTATTACTGTAATGCTTTTTTATCTGTTTATTTATTTATTAATTTTTATTCTTTTTTGATAAGTGGAATCTGTTCTCTCAGTATTTCACTTTACTTCCTCTTACTTCTTCCTAATAAACACCATATTCTTTGGAAGCTTGAGTTTGAAGTCAATGGCCCTTGTGGGCTTGCCCCATATGAATAGCTTTCATTTACTGAATAATAATAATAATTATATTTTTGTTATTAAGAATTTGGTGAATGCAGCCAGATGCTTATGGTAATACATATGATATTTATAAATGTATTTGGGTTTGAGATTTTTCATTTAGATAGAAATAAGTGAATAAAAAGACAAAGCTGAAAGTTTATTGCACAAAAAAGTAGTAAAATTAGTGATGTTGACAAAAAATGTGCCAAACCACAGGATTCAAAATTAAAGAGGTTCAACCTGCACCTGTTTATAAAAAAAAATTAGGTGGATACCAAATGTTATCAAATCCATCTGTACAGCAAACATAATTCAACATAAGATTTAAAGCATATCTTATGTGATTGCCTTAGTCTCTTCCAACTTAAATATCAAGTTTTAGGCACCCCATATAGGGTTAGAGTTTACAGCATACCTTATATGACGCACTATAGGAGGTAGTAGAAATTCTTTTAAATCATCGTCTTGGCCCCAACTGCAATGCTTTTGACCTTTTACATTTCCAGCTTTGGTTTTTATACCACCTACAGTGGGCCTTGTATGTTGTACAGTAGTGAAAGTTCTGGTAGTGTACCTTTGGTCCCAGCTGTGTTAAATATATTTTGCTTTTCATCTTTTCCTTTGGTCCCTTCCCACTGATTTGTCCAACAATATGAACTCCTGCCATCATGCAAGTTTCACTTCTAACTGAAGAGCAGATATTTTTGGTAAACCCTATGAGTCTGTAAAATAATAACCTTCATTAACCTGTTCAATCATATTAAAATTTGAGACCCAAATTCTTGAAAACTAGTTGTCATAATCTTACTTTTAAATTTATGCTTGCTAGTCATTGTGTTGTATGTTTTCCATCCTAAAGTTTTTTGTTTGACAGAGTTGAAAATAATGATACACCCAGTGTAATTCCCAGTAAAGGAGTTACAGCGAGATGGCCCCCAGCAAATACCACTGCTCAAAGAGAAGATACCTCGCCTAATCAAAATAGAGGTGAGATACTTCATTGTACCATGGTAACATTGAAAGTATAATGCTGTTGTGTTTTATTTCACTATTATTTTATTTTATTTTTTTTTTACTTATCTGTGGTTTCTTGCTGCTCAACCCTACTGCATGGCACTATCTACTATTTGCTTTGCAAGACAAATTGCAGATAATATAAGTAATTCTTTGAAGCATTCCTTCTTAGGTCCCTAGCTGCATTACTCTCTTCCATTTTTTTTTTATTTGCAGCAACCTCTTTGGTTGCTTCTTACCTATAGCTATTTAATTTCTTTAGTTTAGTCTGAACAGATCCTTTGGATCAGCCCTGTGAAAGTCAGAAATGACACAATGTGGTCTGGTTAAAGTTTTTTGTAAAATAGGAATGTTAGTTTATGGTATTTTAAAATTATAATGCACCTCTTTTTAGATGGTGTAAAACATGCATATGTGTGTTGAATTACATGTGAAATTGTGAAGGGAAAATAGCTGTTCTGAGAGATTATGGTAATTCAGTGTTGGTCTTTGAATATATTTCTGTTTATTGCATTTTAATGGATGTTCTTAATTGCCTTGCTAAATACATTTGGTTTCAGCTATTTGTCAATCTAAGTTGTGTTTTTAATTGTACAGTTCTTGATAATATGAATGGGATCATGCTCTCATATTTTACATAGTAGCAGAGTTAAGAGGAGGCTGGAGAACCTAATAAAATATATAAATAAATTTTTATATAATAGAAGATACGTACGTTTATAATTAGTATAATTAAAATAAAAAAATAAATACATAATTTACTACCAGTATTATGTCTACTACATACCATATTTTAAGCTATAAGATACAAACCATACCTTCTTATACTTTTTTAATCCTCCATTGGTAATTTATTATTTATCAGTTTATTGACAAATAATTGACAACTATAGATAGTCTTCAGTGCATAATCAAGAAAATTGCAATTATGACTCCACAGGTTTTATTAAGCAGTATATATGTTTCAATAAAAAGGAGGGAGTCCTAGTATATCAAAATTACAATCTCTTCTTTTGTCTTAAACATTAGTTAGAAACTTATAATTTATAATTTTATCGTCATTATCTAGGAAGGATCCTGTTTAAAAGTAATTTTAAATATCAGAAACTTCTATTACTCTGGAATATATTGAATTAACATCGAGTAATATATCTTTGTTATTTAATGATAGTACAGGTTGTAATTTTATATCTTAGTCTGCCTTCTATAGGATTATTTTGCAAGAATTTATTCATAAAAATGTAAACATAAATTGGCAGTGTTATGGCTTTCATTAGCACCCATAGGGATACTTAATTTTTGTCCGTAAATTTTGTTATCAAATTTAATATACAGTAGTTGTGTTTACTACAAAATGTTTGTATGTAAAGGGGGACTAGTTACTGTGGGCTAAAAAAATCATTTAAAAAACTATAGTGAATTAAGGGTTAAAACTTCATGTAAAAATGCAAGATGTTACTGCTATTTTTAGTAATAGTTTATGTGTCCTTGAGTTACGACGTCATAATGTTATATTTACTATTTTCAGTGTAGCAGCCTCAATACTTGGTCAATATAAATGAATTATTTTTTTCTCTGAATAGCTCTAAAGTGTCTAAGTACTTGCTGAAAAATTTTTCTTTAATTATCTAAATGCTACGCAGCAGGACAGCTGCACTACACCCTCGGTACCCTTAGGGACCCCAACAGCCCACAAACTGATTTACGGTGTTTGCCACTTGCCGTCATGGAATCTTGAATGCTTTAAGAAGATCTTGAGTTGTTTTTTTTTTTATTTTAATTTGTTCTGACACTGATACAAACACCACAACATCATGTGATAGGAGTATCCTTAGGCACGCATGTGCAAATGGCCATGGTAGACTTGTTTTTAGAGAGTAGCACTAGCTATAAAAGAGGCCTGCAGGACCAGCATCCCCTAACTGTTCTTAGTCGTCATTGCGTTAAGACATGCTTTTCGCCCTGCATGTATTAATCTCGTTTTATCTTGGAATATCTGTGTTTTTTGAGACGTGAACATTGTATGGTGAATCTCTTAGTGTGTTTTGTGTTTTTCCCAGATTGTGATATCTTCAGCGAAACCAGTCTCCCATAAGTGTCCGGGTATTACTCAGAAAGGAAAAACTTGGAAAGTTTTTGTCTCCTTTAGTGGTTAACCCACATTCAGTATGTTCTAAATGCAGAGGGCAAGATTGCTCTTCATCTCTGAAGTGCAAAGAATGTGAATCGTGATTGTCTTTTCAGTGGGAGAAATATGATAATAGATGTCAGGAAAGGAAACTTTGACTCCTCAACCCATAGAACTTATCCCCTCCGTTACGTGTATCCCTTCCCCCGCCATCTTTGCTTCCTCTCTGCTTCCCATTACCCCGGGAAGAAATATCCCTTCTCTTCCATCCACGGAGCAGAATTCCAATATCCCATGGTGTCGGTGCCAACGAAGTATTTTGCTAAATCTGCAGTTTCAGACATGTCCAACCCAATCAAGAAATCGACAGCTTCCGTTAGCGAAAGTAAGAGGATCAGTGTTACCCAGGCTAGCCCAGTATCGGGTCCCAGCGGTTCCCAGAGGAGTAGGGGGAAAAGGACTCCTAACGTCTCTCCCAATCCAATCCCAGGTACCAGTGGCATCTGACAGAGTGGAAGTTCTGCTTCTCCTGCTTCTTCCTCATCAAGTTTTTCTCCTCCTGTGTCAAACGTCGCTGTTCTTAGTCTTCTTCTGACAGGTCCTCCTGATCACGCTCGAGAAGCGTGACTTGGTACGCTGCTTCTCAGGAATTCAGTAAACAACACCACACTTTTCGTCATTGGCGTTAATCTGGTTCTCCTAGAGACACCTCCCGGTCATGCTCTAGAAGTGTGATTCAGCACGGTACTTCTCTTAGGTAGAAACGTAAAAGAGAGAGTAGTCAGCTGGTGCCTCGCAAATCCGGGCACTGAACCATAACTCCTTGTTCTGCATGGTCTTTGGATGCATCCCATTCCCGTCCCAGAAGCGGAATGTGGTATGACAATTCCCACAAGAAAGCAAAATTTGTGGATTCCAGGTGCCGAACCGTTACTCCCCAATCTGTTCGCAACTTCGAGGAACCACAAGTTACCCCTCTACTGCTCTCCAGTTCCAGACAAAAACACCGTTATGCAAGACACGTTCCAACACCAGTGGAACAACCTAGACGTTTACATGTTCCTCCCTTTCAGCCAAAAACTGGTCCTCCCTTAACAAAGTTCTATTAATTGTCATTTTATTATTTATATAGTAATATATTTCTACATAAGTGAAAAATATATGAGGTCAAGCAGCTAATATTAGTCTAAGTCAGGTAAACATATATTATATAGAAAAAGGATAGGTAAGTGAAAAATGAAAGAAGTAAGGTACATATTGTTCATAAGGTCCTATCTGTCTTGTCTGTCTAATCCATCTGCCTCTCTATCTAACTATCCAGCATTGATGATCATCGGTAAATTCATAAGTTGTTGGTTATTTCAAGTTTGTATAAAAATTACCCGATATTGACAGTTTGGGGCAATATCCATTATTTTTATTGCATCTGAAAGAAATTCAGTGTATTGTCATCACATTGTAGAGTGTCTATAATATTTCTTTTCTTACTTGAATACCAAAATATTTGAGATCTTGTTTCACTGTAGGTGCTCATCCTTGGGCCAATGATGTAAAGGCTAAGGCACTTGGTACAAAGTATAGTAGAACAGAAGAATATATTGAGAAAGTTATCATTGTCATGTTCACTGGTGAAAATTGCTTTTTGTAGATTTAAAAAAAATGTTTCTGATTACTATATTCTGTTGTTTATTTTAGTTAACTATAATTCATACAAACTGTGCTTTTTTGTCACTACAGTGCAGTAATGGAATTGATTCGAGTACTCTGTATATATTGTTTCTGCTGCTGGTAGCTAATGTGTGAAAAACAATTTGGCACTTAGGAAAAATAATTCTTTATTGGTGTACTTATAATTGATGATCATATTTGTCATGCAGTAAAAGGTGCAAAATTCTTATCATTTTGCCACATTATAAAGCTAATGGAAACTAATGGTTTTGTATTGCAAAAATTAATTTTGTTTAAAAAAAATTCTGTTTGTTGCAAACACAAACCCATTAGTTTATGTTAGCCTTTCCTATAATACGTTATATTTTGTTTTTAATAACTAATGTTTATATGAGAAAACGTTAATTTTATTTCCTAAAAATCAAATTAAGTAAAGCTTGACTGTAGGTGTTCTTTTCAGATAAAGTGTCACCCTTGTCATCAGTAGAAAACAGAACTCGAAATCAGGTTTCATCTACAACAGTGCCATCTATTATTAAGCAACATCCAGTGGAACCTATGCCACAGCCTCCACCTCAGTTTCAAGCTCCCCTACCAGAGGTTCAACCACAGCACCCTTCACAGCCTCAGTCTATTCAAGAGCCAGCACTTCATCCACAATCGGTATTTGATTTTTGTTTTTGGAATGCCCACGGTATTACAATATGTATAAGGTAATGGTAAGAGCTTTTTCTTTAAATGTGCTTTTATCTCCTTTAGAACTTTTTACTTTGTTGAATTTGACTTTCATAGTAGATTGATTCTGTCTTCTGAAACGTGCTGAGTTGAAGCTGTATTGAAGGAAATATCATTGCCATTTTATTGCCATAAGAATATGATTGATTCATTTAAAAGTAAAAAAAAAAATAACAGCAAAGCAGTTAATTAGCATAACATGACAACTTGCACATAAGTTTTCAATCCCTACATACAGTAGTTCAGTGGAATAAGAATCCAGCACATTTGACAATTTGACAAATATTAAAAATACCAGTCCATGAAAACTGATAATGAATTTGGAACAGCAGTGTATGTTCATGATAGAATCATATATGATTAAATAGTATTTCAGAGTCCTTCATAGGAGTATTCTGCAATAATGTTACAAGTTCCTGGCACCATGTAACCATTTGTAGTATATATATCCAACCAAACTATATTTATAGTATAGCAGATATGCAGTATATAATAAATTTAGTACAAGATGTGACACTGTTTGGTAATTCAGTGCACACAACCCCCTTTTTTGTGATAATATGATAACTTGTTTTGCTTAAACAAAAATGAACACACCATTATGTCATCAGGTGACAGACATCCTCTGTGGTCAGTTCCCATAGTAAACAGATTTGAGAGTCTGACACTATATATTCTAGTGTTCATACCCAATACAACTTTCTTGTAGCCCTGTCAGGTAATTCAATCTTGCATTGCATTGCAATACAAATAAAGAAGACTAGGAAAAGTACACTTTATTCAGTAGTGAAATTCTATCGTATAATCTCTTGAAAGATCACAAATTACCAATTCCACAGACAAATGTATTCCAAAATTTCACCTCATAACAGCCAAAAGAAAGTTCCATGGTGGTCTGAAAAAGTATGAGAACTGATTCATAAAAGACATAGAATCAGCTATAAATTGGATCATTTAAAGAAAAGACTTAATAGAGTAATAAAATCTTTAAAATTTTGTTTTCTCTTAAATGAAAAAATTATGAAAGTTGTAAATTTAACAATCTCTCTCAAAACATTTGGGTACAGTCATTTGTAAGCCAAATTTAAAAGGTCAAATAAGTAAACATAATTTCATGGAACCAGTATATCTCAGATATAACACACAATACGCCAACTAAAAAATTTTGGCAAAAATTAAAAAAAATTGATAGATCAAGCACTCAGTCCATTAGGACAAGCCTTAATGTATAGTGGGCAAAGAGTTCGTGATCCTTGTGCAATATCAAATATATGTGGAAGACATCTAGAGTATGCTAGCAGTGAACATAACCTTGATGAATAATTTCATGGCTGTAAAAAACATTCTGAGAAAATAAATTTTGAGACAGCCTAAGTTCTGTAAATAAAGAATAGAATTTTCCCATTCCTTCTGTAATAGCACATCTCCAGAACCAGAAACAACAATAGTTTTTGAAGTGCTGAATGGCCAAAAAGTAAAAAACCAAAAGTTATTTTCTCCAGTATTACAGCCAACTTCTGGCTAAGAGACTACATTGTTTCCAAAAGAATGGCAACCTGCCATTAATATACCTGTGGCCAAACCTGGCAGAGACTCAAGTAATCCATCATACTATAAACCAGTACACAAGCTGTCTATGCCAAGTGATGGTAAAAATAGTGAATTCAAGGTGAGCATGATATTTGATACTATGGGTCACAAAAAGATAATCTACACTTGACCCACTAAATCACTTAGTTCATCATATTGGAAAAGGATTTTAACGGAAACAAGGACCTAGTGCAGTAATTTTTATATCCAAAAAGGCTTTTGATACTGCTAGGGGATATGCTGTACTGAAAATGCTGTACGACAGTGGTATCTTAGGTCGCCTACCTTTATTTAGAAAAACAGACTGCATTTTTTGGGTAGAAGTAGATAAAATTTCTTCAGATATGTAATTTAGAAAATGATATCCCGCAGGGAAGATTTTTGAGTGGCACATTGTTCCTTCTTAAGATAAACAATATCACAAATCGGCTGCGAAGTGGAATTAAGAATATTATGTATATGGATGACATTGCCATATTCTACTAGGCCTCATTCTTAATGTTGGTATTATAAAAGTAGATGTCTGGGCTTCTACAGTAGGCATTCAATTTGAAAAGAATTATGACATGAAACTAAAGATGAGGAACAATCTGATACCTATCTGCCAGACTATAAAGTTCTTAGGTTTTGTCTTTGATACACATTTTAACCGGAAAGCACACATTGCATGTGTAAAAGTAAAAAAAAAAAAAAACATTAAACCTGATAAAAAACTATTACATACAACTCGGGAGTTGACAGACCAACTCTAATGTTACTCAACAAATGAGCTAATCTAAGAATTTTAGACTATGGAACCGCGATATATGGCTCACCAGTCCAAATCATCTGCTAATGTAGGATTTGCTACAATACTGTCTAATGAAACAAAGTAGTTTTCTTTACCCAGTGATTAATCTTTTCATAGTAGAATTGTTTGCAATGTAGTAAGCAGTCAAGCTTTATAACATGCCACATCAGGAATTTAAAATTTTCATAGACTTTAAAAGTGTTTTGTAAGTCTACTAGAATAAATTATCATTCCATAAATATGAAGCTGGTAAAAATTTTGAAATATGTTGAGTCCTTGCAAATTTAGGCATTAAAGAAAATGGAGATGCCAATAAAGCATCCAAAGCTTCAATTACCATGGCTTTATGGGATGTACTGTACTTATACTGTCTCTGATTTTTTACAATCTCTGTAACCTATCATCTGTAGTAAATGGCAGACACTATGGAATAATGAATCAGAAAGTAGAAAATTCAAACATTAAACACTCTGGATTATTGTATTCTTCATTCCAAAAAGAATGCCTCATTGAAGTATTCCTCATTTAGAATTGGTTCCACTCATCAGACCCATGGGTGTTTAATGATTAACCTGTTTAACCCAGTCCCAGAATGTAGATAATGCAGAACAACATTTGCAGTCATAATTTATCCAGTTTTAAGGAGTTGCAATATAATGAATGATATCTAGTATATTCATTAAGAACAAATCTTGCTGGCCAGCCTGCAAGAGCTAATAATGTTAATTCAGTGATCTAGTTAAGCCATGTATTAATAATTTTGATAATGTTGTTCTGGCTAAACTATTTGTTATTAACCCTTTAACGCCGAAGCCCTATTTTCAAAAACGTCTCCCGTATGCCGGCGGCCTCCGAGAGGTAGCGCCGAAGCAGAAAAAAAGTTTTTTCAAAAAATCACAGCGCTCTTAGTTTTCAAGATTAAGAGTTCATTTTTGGCTCCTTGTTTTCTCATTGCCTGAAGTTTAGTATGCAACCATCAGAAATAAAAAAAAATATCATTATTATATATAAATATTGGAATATATGACAGCGAAAAAAAAAACGTATATAATTGTATACAAATCGCGCTGTAAGGAAAACGGTTGAAGCTAATGAGTTAATTTTTTTTAGTTGTATTGTACACTAAATTGCGATGATTTTGGTATATAACAGATTGTAAAACGATTAAAGCAACACGGAGAAAATATTATCACAAAATGATGCATGAATTCGTAACGAGCGGACGTAAAAAAAAGTTTTTTTCAAAAATTCACCAAAAACCAAAATATTGTGCTAGAGACTTTCCAATTGTGCTAAAATGAAGGAAATTGATTGAATATTACTAGGCTGTAAGTTTTTAGCTTAAAATTGCATTTTTGAACCATTTCGATCGAGTTAAAGTTGACCGAAGGTTGATTTTTTTCTATTTATCGTTATTTCGATGTAAATATAAAAAAACTGTGAAGAGCTAAAGGAATGATATATTTTTTGTTGTATTCTACATGAAATTGCGCACATTTTGATGTATAACACTTTATGTAACGAATAATATGAAACGGCGAAAAAATTATGGCAAGCTGACGCAAGAAATGAGAAGATTTTCAGCGGAGTCCGCGCGCGCGGAGCGAAGGAAATTTTTTTTTTCAAAAATTCACCAAAAATCTACATATTGTGCTAGAGACTTTCCGTTTGTTGCAAAATGAAGGTAAATGATTGATTGTTACTCGAATGTAATAATTATTGCTTACGGATGCGTTTTTCGATCATTTCGGTCGAGTCAAAGTTGACCAAATGTTAAAATTTTGTCAGTTATCGTGATTTCGGCGAAAATATTAAAAAACTGTGAAGAGCTAAAGGAATGACATATTTTTTGTTGTATTCTACATGAAATTGCACACATTTTGATGTATAACACTTTATGTAACGAATAATATGAAACGGCGAAAAAATTACGGCAAGCTGACGCAAGAAATGAGAGGATTTTCATCGGAGTTCGCGCGCGTGGAGCGGAGGATAATATTTTTTCAAAAATTCACCAAAAATCTAAATAATGTGCTAGAGACTTTCTGTTTGTTGCAAAATGAAGGTAAATGTTTGATTGTTACTCGAATGTAATAATTATGGCTTACGGATGCGTTTTTTCGATCATTTCGGTCGAATCAAAGTTGACCGAATGTTAAAATTTTGTCAGTTATCGTGATTTCGGCGAAAATATTAAAAAAAAACTGTGAAGAGCTAAAGGAATGACATATTTTTTGTTGTATTCCACATGAAATTGCGCACATTTTGATGTATAACACTTTATGTAACGAATAATATGAAACGGCGAAAAAATTACGGCAAGCTGACGCAAGAAATGACAGGATTTTCAGTGGAGTACGCGCGCGCGGAGCGAAGGATTTTTTTTTTTTTTTTTTTTTTTTTTTTTTCTTCTTCAAAAATTCACTAAAAATCTAAATAATGTGCTAGAGACTTTCTGTTTGTTGCAAAATGAAGGTAAATGATTGATTGTTACTTGAATGTAATAATTATGGCTTACGGATGCGTTTTTCGATCATTTCGGTCGAGTCAAAGTTGACCGAATGTTAAAATTTTGTCAGTTATCGTGATTTCGATGTAAATATTAAAACACTGTGAAGAGCTAAAGGAATGATATATTTTTTGTTGTATTCTACATGAAATTGCACACATTTTGATGTATAACACTATGTAACGAATAATATGAAACGGCGAAAAAATTACGGCAAGCTGACACAAGAAATGACAGGATTTTCAGCGGAGTTCGCGCGTGCGGAGCGGAGGAAAATTTTTTTTTTCAAAAATTCACCAAAATTCTAAATATTGTGCTAGAGACTTTACGTTTGTTGCAAAATGAAGGAAAATGATTGATTGTTACTCGAATGTAATAATTATTGCTTACGGATTCGTTTTTTTATCATTTCGGTCGAGTCAAAGTTGACCGAATGTTAAAATTCACTTTGGTTGCTGGGTGGTCCTCCAGCATCCCAGTCTAAAACTCGACTCACACGCTCACTTCCGACAGGCAGTATGCGCCTTTCACGGTCCTGACCCCTTTGTGACATATCTACAAACGTCCTGTTGCAGCACGAATACACAAACACTCGCCAAAGTTCTGCAAGACACGTCTGCGTCAAAATATCGCTCCCGCAAGGTCCGACGCTGATGCTATCTGGCGTGAGTAGGAGGGAATTCACGCATGCGCGTCTGGGTAATGCTCAAAAACAACACAACACCTGGATCCGTGAACTCCCAGCATCCGCCAAGGCGCGTGATTTGAAATCTTCCGCAAACTAGGCCTATAATTATTTTTCCGCGAATATTTAAAAAAAGCATTTTCATTCGATGTTTGCAACGTCCACTCGGCATTCGACAGACAATTTTTGACGATGTTTAAAACGTCCAACAGGCGTTTAAGGGTTGATAATAATGAGAGCAATGTAATTGTACTGTAGTTTACAGCATGTTTTTTTTTTATTTCCTTGTTGATGTTTGGGTATATTATTACTGTAAGTAGTAGTGTAAGTGGTACTGAGCCACTGATATATGGTATAATGAGATAATGTGAAAAGTTTTTTATTTGGTAGTAACATCATTCGGGTATAGTTATGTCTTTGATCCACCTTTATCAAGTCTTTTTATCACTTACCTTGGTATACACAACAGCAGTCAAAGCTTGGACGATCTAGTTGTAATTTATGCCTGTGAGTCTGTAAAGGGTCCTTTTAATCTGCACAAAATTTTGTTGGGTGGCATAGATGCTCATTCAGCTTGAAAATGATAGTAAAGAACAGTAAATGGGACAGGATCTGAGATGTATTTTGTCTCTAAGTTTTTTATACGAACATTAGTACTTTGGCTCAATAGGTCATTGGCAGCATGAAACCTGTGAAGTTTACATACTGTCAACAAAGGCTGTGTTGATTTAGTGTTGTAACCAACCTCACAGTAGTTGAATGCCGTATGAGAACCTACAATACAGTACTATTCAGTTGGGAAAACCAAGTCTCAGTAATGGAGCTTTTTTATTATCCCCCTGGTGGACAGTGTGTATAATTTGAGGTGTATGCAAGTGGTCAGGCTAATAAAATTTTTTTCAGATTGATCCATCATATCTGAAGGAAAAAGTTACCTGGTAGCTTAAAGTGAGTTTGTAATTAAGAATTCCATCTTATTCAACAGAAAGTAAAAGTTCATAGGAAGCATATTACTTTTATAAAGATAACTTATGTAGCATTTTACAGTAAAATCCACAAAACACGGACAGGTAGATTCATTTGCAATGGCCTAGATATTAGATGATCAGCTTTTTTATCATTTGTAGGCCTAAACATTAAAATAGCATTACTAAATTTGGAATAAGTAGCATAAAAGGAGAGTGGCTGAACCAGTGCTCTTGTGGAAGCAAAGTAGTCTCTTGATACTCCAGTCTTATGTGTCATTAGGGCAAAACATACATAAATTAGAACAATTTTCTTGAAATGGTTGTAGTATTCCATGGCTACTTATTCAGTGTGGTAAAAACAATTGTATCTTTTGTAGACTGTTGCGATCAGTGGAAAAGATGCTTATCTTCTATTAGCAATTTTCTGGTCTGATATGGGAGAGAGAAATTAGAAGTTTCAGCTGCAGAGTTTGTAAGCATTGTCTCCAACCCCTTTCTGAGAACAGTCATTTTTTAAGTAATTGCTGTATACCAAAGTAGCTGGTTTGCCCTAAACTGTCTTATTGTCAGGTTCATTAGAGCACAGTAGTTGTAACATGAATTATCTTTAGGTGTTTGGAGTTACTTTTCGATGAATCAGTTTTAACTGGAATTCATTTGCTCATTGAATTATGTTCATATGCTTTCATAATAGTTAGATTAATTGTGCATCAGTTTCGGTGAGGTACTTCAGTGCTGTTATAAGTAAAACATGGTAATCATTCATGTAATAGGATACAGTATAATTACAATTAGTTCAATGAACAATACTTGAGAATCAATGTAGCCAAAAACTACAAATTGCACTTGGAGTTACAGTACTGTTCATTTTAAAATGAACAGAAGACATGCAACAGTCAGGAAATTAGCAGTTAAAACACGATTCATCCAACCGTCTTTGGATATTATGTATGGAAAAAATTTTCTCTTTTTTTCATGAGTGAGTCTGCAGTATGGTTAAATGCAATTTTATTTTTGAAAAGTGTATCAGATATATTAAAATTGCTTACAGCATATTTTTCTTCATATGTTTATTTATGATACTGACTTTCATGGTCATTTTTGGGTGTACATTTGATGAATTATTTTAACAAAGGTTATTCTGCTACTAATGCAAACCATTTTTTTTTTTCCTTGGTTATCAGTCTCTGACAGTAGAAAAGGAACCAGACTGTGTGTTATGTTGCTATTTGATCACTGCTTCTTAGAAATTTATGGAGTTTGCATCTCTCTTTTTACTTATCTTAAGAAATATTGAATTTGAAGAGGCAACAGTAATATGGGTTATGAGTTTGTGGAATATGTACCTCTTGATGGCTGTGTTTTACATTTTGCCTTTGATTTTTGTGTAAGAGTTGCCTTATTTAATGTAAATTCATCCACTCTGGTTTTGTACTGGAGGAGCTTTGCTACTAAGAGGTATTACATGGTTTTTTTCAATTTAAAAGCCAGCATGAAATTAATGATAAAAGGAATATTTGCTACATTTTCAGAGTATGTTTTGATACATGTTAGCGGAATAAGTGAGTCCCTTTGTTGATGTATATTAATTGTATATATTTGTACAAATAATGGACAGTATAGTATCTAGTTTTTATTCTCTCTCTCTCTCTCTCTCTCTCTCACACACACACTAAACAAATATTAGATATAAATTAAATAAGCAAATGACATACAGGTATAAATGATTAAATAATGCAATCTACGAAGTGGTGCATCTTCCGAATAATTACCTTCTGCTGCACAGTACTAGTTTTCCAACATCTGTTCATGCCCATATTTTATGCAAAATCAAACACTATTGCACTCTGTCATTTTTATATGTGACATATAACATGGATTTAGATGAGATATAATCGTTTGCTGAATATTAACCTGTATTGTGATTCAGCAAGACAATCTCTATCGATATTACTGTACAACATATCTTATTTATTGTAATTCTTACCAAATCCTTTTTTCTTAAGATATACCAGAAATATAAGCAATATTAGCACTTAAATGTAACAATGTTCAACAATCGCCTCCAACATTAACAAAGTAAACAAACAGAATGAGCTCCAGAACACTCAGCGCCATCTATCGGCTGCCCAGTAAACTAATCTAGCGGCGGCAGGAATGGTAAAGTTTTGATGGGCAATTTAAAGTTTCAGTCGTAATTTCGTCCATATTAAAAGAGGTTCCCGACTAGCCGATACCGGAAAATCAATGGTCTGCTTGTATTATACAATATATATACAGTATATACTTGCATATCATGCAACTTTTGAAGACCTAATTTTGAAGCTTATTTTTAGGGGGCCGTACCATACACGAGATATAAAACTAGCATATGTAATAGTATTCACATATTAGTATTATATCATAAAATACAAACATAACGAATATGCATCTTTTCCGTGGATCTTTCAAAAAGTAATACTTTACTTCACTGTATCCAGTAATATTGTATGTACAGTACTGTATTCTCATATTACTATCGTATTATACAACATAGTGATCATGCACCTTTGCATTGTTTAGTTTTTCGTGAACGTGGACAACGATATCATTTGGGAATTTTTGTTTAGGCATCAATTTCCCTTTATAGATAACCATGGGGGAAAGTTTTGTCCCATCTGCCACACACATTAAAACAACAGTAAAATGTGCTCTTTCATGCCCAGTAGTTTTGATTAAAATACTTTTCTCTCCAGTTTTATTTACAGTCGAGTTTAATGGCATATTGAAGTTTAGGAAAGTTTCACCCATGTTGCCAATGCTCAATAATTTATAGTCATTAGCAGCTTGAACATTGTTAGTTTTCTCAGCTTCACCTACAACTTGCAGCTTAAATTTAGCAGTATATTTCTGTGCCGATCTTTTCTCCATAGGGAATAAGAGTATAATGTAAAAATATATCAGTCCTATTCTACTTAACATCATTTGAAACATAACTACCGTAATTGTTTATTATCGTATCCAAGATGGTTGTTCATAGCAAAACAACTGTTTCTTGTTCGGTTGTTTATGGCTGTACGCATTCACGCAACAAGTACATACGTATAGCATTACTAGCGATACTTTCATCATTCTCTTTTACTTTTTTAACTTGTTTAACTAGAAGATGGGATAAAGAGATGGAAGAAAAGGGGTTAGTCTATTGTAATTTGGTCTCTCAAAAAAAGAAACTCGCATGATGCACGAGACATGATAAAATAATTTTTTAGGAGTGAAAATTTGGGGGTTGCCTGATATGTCAGTCATAAGGTTTGTTTGGCATGCCACCGGCTGAACTAAGTTACCCCGAGTTATTTTTTAGGAGTGAAAATTTGGGGGTTGCCTGATATGTCAGTCATAAGGTTTGTTTGGCATGCCACCGGCTGAACTAAGTTACCCCGAGTTTGTATTCTTATATTACTATTGTATTATAAAATACAAACAGTGATCACGTGCCCTTTGCATTGTTTAGGTTTTCATGAACGTGGACAACGATACCATTTGGGAATTTTTGTTTAGGCATCAATTTCCCTTTAAAGATAACCATAGGGGAAAGTTTCGTCCCATCTGCCATACACATTAAAACAACAGTAAAATGTGTTTTTTCATGCCCAGTATTTTAATCAAGATACTTTTCTCTCCAATTTTATTTACGGTTGAGTTTGATGGCATATTGAAGTTTAGGAAAGTTTCATCCATGTTGCCAATGCACAATAATTTATATTCATTAACAGCTTGAACATTGTTAGTTTTCCCAGCTTCAGCTACAACTTGCAGCTTAAATTTATTCAACAGTATATTTCTGTGACGATCTTTGCTCCATAGGGAATAAGGGTGTAATGTAAAAATGATCAGTCTTATTCTGCCTAACGTCATTCACAACATAACTACAGTAATTGTTTATTATTGTACGATGGTGGTTGAAATTTAAGCAAAACAGCCTGTTGTTATCCGATTCGGTTGTTCATAGCAAAACAGCTGTTTCTCATTCGGTGTGTATGGCTGTACACATTCACACAACAAGTACATATAGCGTTACTGTACTAACAATACTTTTATCATTCTTTTACTTTTTTAACTTATTTAACTAGAAGATGGGATATAGAGATGGAGGAAAATGGGTTAGTCTGTTGTAATTTGGTCTCTCAAAAAAGGAACTTGCATGATACAGGAGTCAAAATAATATTTTATGGGTGAAGATTTGTGGGTCACACGATACGCGAGATCACGTGTTACACGAGCATATACGGTACATAGGAGTGTCAGTCATAAGGTTCATTTGGCATGCCAATGGCTGAACAAAGTTACCCTGAGTGTGGGTGTGACATGGTAAGGCATGTCAGGTAGGCTGCCAAAATGTGTTTGTGAATTGTATAGAGAATGACCAGGTTTCAGTAAGGAAGAAAGAGGATTGAAGGTTCCAAGTGGACTTTGCTGAGGGAAAGAAGATTGAGGATTCTTGGACGATCTTGCAGGGGAATAGACATTTTATGGACCCAAAAAAAGCTTATAGATTCAAGGTGTTTCAAGTTCATTGGATGTTCTGTTATTTTTAGTGCATTTTTTCTCCATGATGTTAAATTTCATTGTATACATTATAAAAAGTAGATTATTTTTTGATGGTTTTAAATTATTGTGCATTGATACCCAAAAAATGTATTTTATGCTTTGTATTGTTCATTATTTTTAGTAGTTTTTGTTATATGAAATCTCATTAATCATAATTAGCCTTATTCCATGCAAAACTGACCTAGCTACGCAAGCTTGTAGATTAAAAAAAAAAAAAGTCTTCCACTTCATAAGCCAAGCCCGCCATCCGTCTTCCACCTGCAACATCTGTGTAGCTATGATTGCATTGGACATGCACAGTGCATTCCATGTCTGCACTGAGTGAGTTCATTCTTAAATTTTTGTTCAGCAATTTCCTTTCCATTTCATTTTGGTTTGATCAACATTGTCTCATGTCGCTGATATGTCATTGTACATGCTATTCTCTTTTGGTATTCATAAGCTTCTTTTAAATTCATTTCTGTATTCTGACTTTGCTTGTGTAGAGCAAATTTTGCCTTTGCTTATGCCATATCAGAGATTTTCATTACTATTATAATTTTCAGCAATGTGTCTGGTATCTCCATTCTTTTTTTTTTTAGCTTATTCTTTGTACATTTATTTATAATACTGAGTTGGGGTGAGTGTTTGGGCAAGAGTTGTAATAGCCGAGTGCCTAGAAGTGGAATGGAATGGAGTAGGATGAACAGGAGCAGGAGGATTCACAGGTGCAGGAGGGTAGGCCAGGTTCAAGAAAGCTGCAGTAGTCTAAGGTGCAGAATCAGACTGTATACAGGAGTGGTTGATTTCACAGGGCTACTCACAAGGCTCCATCAGTTGACCACTGGTCTATTTGCATGGATATTTTGCACTTTTTTTGTAGTGAGATCATGTCTTAATTTTTTATGTCTTCAGAAGATGTTTGCCAATTTTCATTGCCTTCCTTGATGCCTTTGTAATTTTGAGGGCCACTTGCACCCACCCCCCCTCTGCTTCAGCATTGTTTCCTTTGGTGCATCAGTCTCATTGCCCTCTTCTTGCTCTCTTTCTTCCAGGGTTTCTCCCTTTTGTGTTGGTGAGCTCAATCATTTTCATCAGTATGAGGTAGAAGCCCTTAGAGAAATCTGTTCCTTGCTGTCCCCTCCTACCTTTCCTGTATTGGTTGAGGCGCCAAATAAACCTGACGGGTTCCAGCACTTGGTCTTCAAGACTTAAATTTCATAATCAATCAATGTATTGGTTGAACTCTATCCTTGGAGGATTTAGGAAGTAAGGGGATTGTAGGATTTTTATTTGGCACAATTGGTGCAGGATGATGGGAACAGATCTGAAGGTTACTAAATGAAACACTGACTTTCCTTAACCTAATTTATTACCTTAATATTACAGTGGCCTGAAGACCCTCAAACAAAACCTTATCCTAATTGTATTTACATTTGCCAAAACAATCCTCCTATATTTAACTTAGCCTAACTTAATACTATCAATAGTCAAAATATTATCAACAAATAATCCAACTCTGGCCTATATCAGATTCAAGTTCCTTATCTTTCTCAGCACTTCATCTCAGAATAATCCAAGATAACCACGAAAGTCAACACACAATTTTGAGGATCACTACGGAGTTTATTTCAGCCATGCCATCCAAGCTGAGGGCAGAAATTACTCTGGAATTTCTTCATGCAGTCTTTTTCTGCACAAAAACCCTTCTCTCCTTTCAAACGAGAATCTGAGATCTCATTCACAATAAAATCAGCCTACAGGTATTTAAACACTTTCTATAATCCCCGATCCCATTTAGGACAGTCACTGTCTTAATTAACTGATGTAATAACTTTCACTCTGTGGAACTTGAAAATGGCTCTGTCTCACCAACTGTTCGACTGCTTTGGTAGTTGCCAATGCCCATTCCCTATCCCAGGTAAAGCTTCTTCCAGTTCAGGTGGAGGTAAGCCAGTTACTCCACCCTATCACACTCAAGCAAACTGCAAATAAAAAGAAAAAAAAACATGAAAACATACAGTCAGACATTCATAACAAAAACTTAATACAAATATAATAAAAAAAAAATCACAACAACAAAAACGAAACAGTCAATACACACAAACCATCTGTCATCGTGCAAACCCAAACTTAGCCTACCACAGGATCTTCAGGTATATGGTGTCTTCGTTTTGAGTGGTTTTGTGATAGCCCTTTACCTGTTCCTTGATGTTGGTTCCTGCCCACTGTCACAACAGAACATCTCATTTTCTTCTTCTTCTTCTTCTCCCCCCTCCCTCCCCCCTTCGATGATGATGGATTGGAATTTGTCTGGAATTGGTGTGCATGGTTTCTTCACTTCTTTTGACCCAGGCACCCACATTTGCATGGCCTGATCCTCCAGCTCTTTGATGAGCTTTCTTGTTTTCTCAGCTGTTGTGAGGGTGTACAATGAGTCATTTGGGATTTCAATAGGTCATCAAGGGACCAAGATGCTTTGCTTCCATGCTTTGTCAGAACTTTGAGATCCATTCCTCCAACTCTCAATGACATTTCATCCTGCTTTGCATGGCCTTTTATTTCCTGTACCATCCCCTTTTCCTTGGTCTCCATACTACTCTCAAGTTGTCAAGGATCCCTTATTACCATGCCTTCTGGCCTCATTCTCTGGAATGACATCACAATTGGTAATAGTTCATCACACCAGTCTGGGCTTCATTGATGCAGTCATTGGAGAAGTATTGATATTTTTTTCTCTCTGCTCAACCTTCCAATCTGCAGTACTTCTTGATGAAATTTTACCTGACCCTTCGATACTAATTGTGATGCAGGCCTGTGGGGCTCACTGTTTTCTTGTCTTTCAGGGGAATGGACCCTTGGCCCCTTAGGTCCATTTTGTGTGTGCTCTGACAACTTTGTCCTTAGGCATGGCTTAGGAAGATTTTAGGTTTTCCTGTTCCTTTGAGGAATCTTGTACTTTACAGTTACTGCCATGGTCATTCCCTCTGAAGTCTTTGCATCATTAGGATCCCACCCTCAGGTGGCTTTCTTTGAAATCCTTGTTGACAGTTGTTCTACAGAAGCCATTGAAGTAATTTCTGTCTTTTAATGACCATCCCTAGTTGATGCGTCTAATCAAGTCCTGATTATATTGGGTGTAACTTAGGGAAGATGGCTCTCCTTGGTTGTGAGAGCAACCATTGCAAGGATGGCAAGTCCTCTCTCTGTCCATTCCATACTCTCAGTGAGATTTGTGGTATGCATAATGTATAGAATTCTCATGTGAACTGGTCTTTGGTTCCCATAATACATTCTTCTTCATCCCCAAGGAATGTCAGTTGGTTCTCACTCTTCTCTTGTACTGGGTCTTGGCCTCATTTTCTCTTCAGGTTTACTCTGGAGGAACAGGCTCCAAGCAGGGACAGAACTGTACATGCTTGATCTTCCTTTGACCCTTGCAGCTTTTTATTCTCTTACTGTTAATGGCCCTCTCACTTACACGTGTTGCTTTTTGGACAACTGTCAGACACTGTCTTCCTCAAGGCTGTGTTCCAACTGTCGCTCATTATAACTGTAGGTGTTTGTAAGGGTTTTCAGTTTGTGGCTTAGTGAGGACTCACAAATTTTGCATCCAGTACTGTAGTTTTTCCTGGACTTTCACACTGATCCATCCTTTTTCTTGAGTTGCAGGAATCAGACATATGGCTAATATCATATACTATCATCCTGAAGGCTGGTTCCTGTTTTCCTTTGCTACCATTAAGCACTTAAGTAAGTATCATACTTCTTCAAGTAGTGTCTCTTATAACAGTAAGTGTTTGTGAAGATTTTCAGTTTGTCCTGGAGTTTGTGGCTGAGTGGGGGCTCGCAAACTGTGCATTCAGTGTTATGTTTTTCCACAGTTTTCACTTTTCTATCCTTTTTCTCAGGTTACAGAAATCAGGCTTTTCCCAGGACACCTTTTTGTGTTGGCATCCATGGTTTTCCAACCTCAGGCTACTTGGGAGCAGTGCCCTTTGGGGTTCAAGCACCATCAGTTTAACTTCACAAGAAGGTGTGTTCTTGAAGTACTGGCAGTTATGTTTCAGATGTTTAACGTGTACTGTCTGGGAGTAGTGCATGCGTCCATTGTGTCAGTTATGAAAACTATCTGGATTTCCATGGTCATGAGTGTCTCCACTGTCTGCCATCCAAGGCAATAAGATTTTTTTGCATCTGGGTCTTCTGTTCTCTTCAGAGGCTCTTTGCAATGTCCTCTTTCCTAGTTTCAATTTGGGCAGATCATTATCCATGAGTTTTTATATAACAGACTGTGTTTAAAACAGGTTAACATATATCCATTCATCATAATTATCAGTGCCCTCCTCCCATGCCATCAATCTTCCAGATGGGAGTTGGCACAAGAAAATAAGCAATGTTGCAGGCATGCAGTGGATTTTGGGCTGACCATGCACTGTGGAATCTCTTCTTACAGCTCTTGGTCAGTGCAGCTGGGTACATCTTACATGGAACAAGGCTAAATGTAATGGGACTGTAAAAAATATGCTTTAAAAACAGTTTTTGTAAGTTTTAGATTCTCTTATTTTGAAAGCAAAGCACACCTAGAGAATGCCACATTAAACCCTTTATTGTAGCCAAATTCCTTGTTTTCTAGTGATACTGGCAGTAAGTGTTAAACAGTCAGTGAGTTTTAAGTTCATTTCAAGATTTGTTGCAAGATACTTTTCAATAGGAAGGTTCCAACTTACTGTCAATCTGGAAGGAACATCTTGCATAAGGAAGGGATTTAGTATAAGTTGTGCCATATTGGAACTCTCTCTCTCTCTCTCTCTCTCTCTCTCTCTCTCTCTCTCTCTCTCTCTCTCTCTCTCTCTCTCTCTCTCTCTCTCTCTCTCTCTCTCTCTCTCTGTAACACACACACACAATAACTGAGTGTTGTGGCACAGATGATGAAGATTGTTGCCCTTTATAGAATTAAGCATCCCACCATCTAGTTTTAGTTTGATCACAGACCCATCATTCACATTTGCCTGATTTGTGGTCTTCATGATTCCAAGACAATCCCTCCCTAAACAACAACTAGAAGAGCATGTGCTAGCTGGTTAAACTGCTGTCCACTCCAGCCTTTAGACCTTGGGTTCCAGGTAGGCAAGAACTTCATTTAGTGAGTGTGTCGTCATGACAGCAAGGTTATGTCGAGGTAGTCCTTCCTGATTTTAGCTTATTATTTCCTTTACCATTATTTTGTTTTGTCTTTTTTTGCTTTGTTAGACCCTCTTCGTATTTGTGTGAAGATTTGTCAAATTTAAGTGATTTTAAGTGAGATTACAGAATAATGTTTCATTGTACTTTCTTCACAGCCATCAGTTTTTTGGAAGCAAATAAAGCTTCACTACTTTGTGTTCTACCTTTTGGTTGGCTGTTACCTATTTGACATGTTGAGCATTTGTTTGCTTAATTTAATTCATGCATCAGCATTTCATTTATTTAAGCATTTTTGATGGTGTAATCACTTGTTTCGTCCTCAAGGAGTTACCTTTCATTGGTCTGTCAGAGCTCCGTGGTGACCACATTACTATCGAATTCTCTTTTAGTTGGTCTTTAGGCCGGGAATTGTGTTGTAATGGTAAACACTATAACACGTGATGGAGTATGTAATGGACTCAAAGATAAGAGGGCACTTTCCCTTGTCTTTAGCAAAGACCCAGTTTTCCAACATCAAATCCTACTAGAAGAAGTGGTTATCATGCATGCACAGTCTGCCATTTTGTCAACAAATGGACTGGCTCAAGACCAGGAAGCCATTACTTTCCATAGTCACTTTGGATAAGCTTCATTTGTCAGTGCTCCATATTTCACAATGGAATCACCTAAAGAAGCAAGTTAAGTGCCTAGTTTTAAGTTCCAGTTAAAGTTTTAGTTTTAAACTCTTGGAATTGCTAGTTAAATTGTGTGTAAAAGCCAAAAATCCAGTTTTTTCTTGCCAACATGTTGATGGTGTTTAGTTATAATCTTTTATTGTTAGTTGTGAAAAGTGCAAACTATTTTTAAAATTTGTCATTTCAATTAGGTGTTCTGACTAAAAGAAATATTCCACAATTTTTCATTAATGTAGAAAATCTTTTCAGATTATATGATGTCCACAATAATCTAGGCAGAACCCTAGATCAGATTGAGAAGAATTTAGACTGGATAAATAAGGGATGTTGTCTGTAGCCTATAACCTAGGATCACAGATCCTTAAGCATGAACTAAATAACCTAGAGTAGGTAATAATCTAAATTAGGGTAATTTTTAAGAAATATCCAATTATGGGCCCAAAACATAGCCTAACTAAGGCCAAGGACCCTAGGATTAGATAATAATCTGGGCAAAATAAAACAGTAGCCTAGTAATAAGGCTACATATTAGCAAAATTTTTCTTTTTTATATAGCCTGTACACTTAAGCATGATCTAAAAAATCTGGATTGGGCAGTACCTTATATTAGGTTAAGTGATAACCTTTTATGAAACATCCTATTATTGGATAAAGTGTTAGCCTAGACTAGGCTCAAGACTAGATGATTCATTTATCCTGGCTAGGTTAAATGGTAGCTTAGCATTAAGGCTACGTAATAAAGTAAATTATCTGATAAAAGTGTAATCTTGGCCAGATAAAATAGTAAACTAGATCAAGGGGGGGTTTTCCTGTGTACTTTATATCCTTAAGTGTGATTTAAATGAGCCTAAACTAGGAAGTGGCCTAGAATAGGTTAAGTGAGAACCCTCTTAAGAAATCCTCTATTCTTAGCCTAATGGAGATTATGCTAGAAACATTAACCTAAGCCATATAAGACAGTAACCTGGGTTAGATAAACAATTTATTTATAGCAGTTAGCCTGAATGGCATGACAATCAAAAAACTAATTTTCACATAGCCCTTGCAAAAGGCCTAACAGTGTATAGTAAGGCAGCTATAACTGAGGTCAAATTTAACCTAAATCTTAGAGTGTTTAAGCTAATATATATATTCAACACAGATAACAATTTGGTAAATAAAATATTACAGCTACACACTTGTAATTAAGTTAGTCTGTAATATCCAATATACTACAGTATCTATACAGGCAATCCCCAGTTATTGGCAGGAGTTCGGTTCCTGACAGCGTGACGATAATCGAAAATCGGCAATAATAGCCCTTATCGATGCTGATAACCGGGGATCGGCACCGCTATTAAGTTGGGATCAGCATGGATAACCAGAGATCGGCACCAATAAGCGTAGATTGGCGCATATCGGCACCGATAACCGGCAATGCCTGTATAAGGATTACAGACAATTAGTGCTAATTAGTTTCTAATAAAAACTTGTTTTATATCACTACAGGGCTGTCATTATGCAGGACCCTCAGCTCAAATGTTCTGCAGGGAAATTTGGTTGGTCACGAGATATGTGCAAAATTTGTAGTATGCTCCTGGCAGCAAGTTTTAAGGATAAAACAGCTTGTTTTAAGCTGTCTCGATGGGTCCTAGGGTCAGTAGGGGTGATGAAGGGGGAGAATATATCTTTCTGGCTGAACTCCGGCAACATATATTTAACGTTTTCGTCAGAACAAGATCTATGTTTGGGCCAAAACCCAGTTACATCAGTCCCCAGTACCTCCCAGGTTAAACCCGCAGAGGAAGTAGATAAATCTTTATATGGGGGTGACATTCTTACTAAAGTGGCCCTGCTGAACCCAGAAGGATCAGGGATACAAATTTCAGCTAACTATGGGAGAAACCTTCTCAGAAGGAATTCTATCTCCCATGCAGCTGTTAGATGCTGTAGAGGATCTTTCCCCCGAAAGGGATACTAGGATCCACCTAACCCCAACTGAAATGGCTACGTTTTCGGAGGGGCATAGTAACTCACTCAGGACTTCTGCCCCTTGGTTAACAGGCAGTTATAGTTCAGTGGTTGAAGCTCAATCAGATTGTGCAAGCTTCCCCAAAAGGGATACATAGTTTGCGACATTTAATCAATTCTGTAAGAAAATTATGAGTAACATCAAAGATGTCCTTGCCAGAACAGCAATGTATAAAGGACATGATACATGAATCTGAAAAGAAAATTAGGTCAGTCCTGTACTGTACATCCAGAAGTGTAAAAATATTCCATTCTGTAACCGAAAAGTGAGAGTGGATACAAATTTCTGCCCAAACAAGGTCTTAATGCTGGAGTTCCAACTGGAAACAACAAAATGGGCAGTTTGGACTACAAAACTTCATATCAGAACATAATAGAGGCTCCAGTACTCACCCCTGATGATACTGATAATCCTTGGCAAGGCACCTCAATGTGCATTTTCTTTCCCAATGGTAAATTTTTGATTGAGAGAAAAACTATGATCAAAGTTGTACATGTAGAATTTAGAGACAGGGCAGCATTCCCTAATGCAGAATGGCACTGGGTATCACCTTCACCGGACATGGAGAAAAACACTAAAAAGAAACGATTCCCTTACCTGTGCCTATAGCATCAAAAGCCATAAAAGACATCCTTTACCAGGTCAGTGGAAAATGATTCTCTACATCCATTTTGAATAAGCCCCAAGTTACTCACCAAGTAGCCCCAGCCTTCTGTCCTATAACTTTCAAAATAATTAGTCATGTGAAGACAGATTTTCAGAATTTTTGTATTGACTAGAAAACAAGAGACAATAGCAGAATTAAAGCTATTTGCCATGGTCATTCCAGTTTCGACACCAAGGAATGGGCAACGCTTCCACTCCCATTTGAAAGTAAAAAGCTCCCTTTAGATATAGCTACACAGCAGTTTGGGACCCCTATGAGAGGAATCTCAGAAGGGACATCTTCGGCAGAAATTCATGCTAGGATCCACCTCTTTAGTACAGACAGTTCCCGGTTATCAACAGGGATTCCGTTCTGATGGCGTGACAATAACCGAAAATAGGTGATTTTCACTTATTGGCGTCTCTGTTAGGAATATATCAGCTCCGATAAGCGGAAATCGGCGATTTTCAGCCATAAAACCTGATCGCTGATAACCGAGCCTGCCGATAACTGGGGACTGCCTGTATTATAACCTCTACCACCTTGCTGGAAGTTGCCACTAAAAGGCTTCCAGAAGATTCCAGTACAATTTTTGCTATTGTGGCCAAAAGTTGTATGAAAACGCTATGGGAAGCGCTCTTTGACTTTCTAGAGTGGCGCATAAAAGAGTGAATGGAAACATTGATGGGCTCCAGCAAGTCACTCTGCAATGTAACTTCATTATGACGTTCTAACCCCCTTCTGTAAGGACCTGTTTGAGGAGTCTGTTGTGGCTCAACTTAACAAGCAAGCCCGCCAACAGAATTGTATAGTGTACACTCTCCTGGGAAAAAGGGGAACTCAGGAAACAAAATATCCAAAACTTCCCTTTACCCAACCCAAAAAAGACTCACTATGATAAAAAATCTTACAAGCCTTCAGTCACCCCCAAAAGTTTTCCTCAAAAACAGGTAGGTGGTCAGAAGGGACAACTCCCTACAAAGGGACAACAACAACAACAGCAAGGAAATCTTTTTCACAAGGTCCAAAGACCCTCTTATAAGGGAAGAGGAAATGCAACACCTGGAGTGTCTATCAAGGGCAAAGGCACAGGGAGAGGCAAATACCAATAGGAATTGTATGGTTGGGGGTGGTTTCGATGACTCCACAGGCAATTTAAGTCTTCCCCTTGGCGACACAGCATTATTTTTAATGGGCTGGGATGGAAATGGTCGCATTCCCCCCCCCCCCCTTTAAAGGGGTTCTTCCAAAAACCAGACCCCTCTGGAAGATTACGTGCAGAAGGCCCTGTTAAAGGGAGCCATAGAGAAACATGCGTATGTTAGCCACCAAGCACGTCTCTTCATTGTCCCCAAAAAGCATTCGTCTGAACGAAGAGTGATCCTCGACCTATCAACATCAAACAAGTATATTGTTTGCCAAAAGTTTCGGATAACTACCGTTGCCCAAGTACGTTCAATCATTCCAAAAGGGACTTGGACAGCTTCGATAGATCTGAAAGATGCATATTGGCATGTTCCTATTGCCGTTCCCTTCCACCCCTTCGTAGGGTTCTGGAAAGGGAAGGATACATATAGGTTCAAAGTCATGCTGTTTGGGCTAAACATTGCCCTAAGAATTTTTACAAAAATAGCAATAATAGTTGTTTTCGAGAACTCGGACAAGAAGGAATACAACTACAAGCAGTCCCCAGTTATCGGCAGGAGTTCCGTAACTGACAGCGTGATAACAGAAAATCTGCGATAATAGCACCGATCCCTGGTTATCGGCGCCGCTGATAACTAGGGATCGGCGCTGATAACTGGAGATCAGCGCATATCGGTGCCAAAAATCCAGTTGTTGTTGTTGTCACTAGACAAGCGCTGTAAAAACTGGATCGCAGATAACCGACGCTGCCAATAACCGGAGACTGCCTGTAATAGCCTACCTAGACAACTAGTTACTCTGGGGACCCACAAGAAAAGAGTGCTTGAAAGACATAAGAGCAGTGGTCAACAGACTCCAGTCAAAAGGTTTTATAATAAATGGGAAAAAATCCTAGCTCATGCCCAGCAGACATTTTCAGTGGCTGGGACTGTGTTGGGATACTCAACGGCCTGTTGTCTCTCCCCATGATACTCAAAACAGAATAAGGAAAGACCTCAAAACACTCCTTGCACAGCCCAGAGTTTTCAGACACCAATGAGAATGTATGATGGGCCTGCTGCAGTTCGCATCAGTAGTAGATCCAGTACTCAGATTGCAGCTAAAAAATGTGAACAAATTCTGGCTATCGCATGCAAGAAAAAAAGATGCGAGACTGACCTCATCAAAAGAATCAAGAAGTTGGGGAGATACTTCAGCCTTGGACCTGGAAGGAATCTGGCAAAACAGGTCACCCTGACTCCTCCATCTGTATGAGTGACAATACACACAGATGCCTCATTGACAGGTTGGGAAGGACATTGGGAGGATCATCAGGTGACAGGGATGGTCAGCTACTATGAGGAATTGTCATATCGATTTCTTGGAGCTGATGGCTGTCTTTTTGTGTCTTGAAAAACTCAGACCTCCAGCAGAGACACATTTTGTTGGTTCTAGACAACATGACTGCAATGTCCTGCATCAAGAGGGTGGGATCACGTTCACCTTCTCTTAATATGATAATGCTAGTCATCCTTTGGATGGCACAAGCAAGGAAGTGGTACTTATCTGCAATTCACCTCACAGGGTCTCTCATCCTAATTGCAGACTCTCTATCAAGGAAAATGATGGCTTCAGTGGATTGGATGGTGGACAACCCCTCTTTTCAAACAAAAGCCAACATGCTTCCACAAGTGGAAGTGGACTTGTTCGCCACATACGAGAACAAACTCCCAGTGTATGTGTCTCTAAACTTGGACAGTCAAGCAACAGCAAGACTGGAACAAATGGAGGACGATGTACCTTTTTCCTCCATTGTCCCAGATTTCGAAGGTTTTGAGCAAGCTTCTAACCTTCAAAGGAACATCTTACTTAATAGCCCCAAATTGGCCAAACAAGCATTGGTTCCTATTACTCCAACAATGGGCGAAGAGATCAATGCCACTACCATCTGCTGTTCTATCCCAGACAGTAGGAGGGAAAGGAATTTGTGCATTCCCCTTTCTGAACTGAGACCTTCACATGTGGATTTTTTAAATATTGTCTACCGTGGAAATTACTCACCCAACATTGCTAGGTACCTAGTGCAAAAACTGCGGACATCATCTATCTGACAGTACCAGTCCGTATGGAAAATATGGTTAGATTGTATCTATACTGGGAGCCTAGTTGAGATTTCTGTGGAAACACTTAAATTTTCTTATACTGTATACCTTTTTGAAGAGAAACACCTTGCAACTTCAACAGTCATGGCATACAAGGTAGCATTAACGGAACCCGTGCTTTATGGATTCGGGATTGACTCTGGTATAGAAATTGTCACTTCCCTTCTCCTGTCTTTTGCAATGCAAAGACCCGCTCCCGAAAGGCTTCCAATTACTTGGTTCTTGAAAAGGTGCTTAGAGTCTGTCAACCCCTCAATTCAGCAGACCCAATACAACCACATCTCACATGCTGCAGAAGGCAATCTTGATTGCTGTAGCAACAGGAGCTCGTATTAGTGAACTGGGCTGTCTTAGACGGGGCGATGAGTCATGCAAACAGCTGACTAGTAGGTATTATTGTCCCCTGGCCCATCATTCTTGGTCAAGATGAGAATCCTTTAAGAAGGGAACTTCCTATTTGATAAGGAAACTCAATTTAGCAGACAAGACATTATGCCCGGTTCAAGCACTTAAGGTTTACCTAGAGGTTACGGCAAACATCCCAGAGGGTCCTGTTTTCTTACACCCTAGCACAAACAAACCATTCTCTAGAAGGGCTGAGAAAAATTTTAGTATTCCTCATTAAAAAGGCAAGTCCACACTCCTTTCCTAGGTCACATGATATTAGGAAAGTAAATACGTCGTTGGCCTTTTTCAGAAATGTCTCTTTCGAAGAAGTCTCCGAACGTACATGGTGGGTCATTAGAGATAGTATTCTTAAAACATTATTGCCATGAGCGCAAACAAATTCAACTACACTGTGTATCAGTAGGTGATATGGTTAGTCCTGATCCAATAGAAACAGCAAAAAACCAGGGGTCTTCCTAATGGGTGGGTATGCTGGCTATCGCTGGGGAAGGTGTAACAATACTGCAACTAGACCCAGCATGCTTAGGAAACTCACTGTGGAACTTCACCCTGAGGGTTATTTGAAGTAAAGAATGGGGCTGGAAACTTGTGGATTGGGTTGGGACCAGAAATGTTTTTTCTTGGGATGTTGGGATTTAAATTTGAGAGAGTAAGCCATTTTGTCACCTGTCAGTTTCTTTGTAAAGCTCCTTGAGGACAAAACAAGCGACTTCACCATCAAAAAAGATTGTTTGATATAGGAAAAACCTATTTTTGGTGGTCGCTGTGAAGTCCTCAAAACCCTACCACTTCCCTGACAAAAAGGCATGGGATTTGGGCAAGGAATCATCCTGCAATGACCAACAGAAAGTAATGGCTTCCTGGTCTTGTGCCGGTCCTTTTGTCGAGAGTATGGCGGACTGCGCATGTGAGATAATTGCTTCTTCTTCTAGCAGGTTTTGATATTGGAAAACTGGGTTCAGCTTCGCTGAAGATAAGGGAAAGTGCCCTCTTATCCTTGAGTCCATTACATACTCCATCACATTATAGTGTTTATCATTACGACACAATACCTGGCCAAACAACCAACTAAAAGAGAATTCTTTGATATTAGTATGGTCACCATGGAGCCCTTACAGGCCCTTGGAAGGTAACTCCTTGAGGACTCAACAGCAACTACCAAAAAAGGTTTTTTACCAAAAATAGGTTTTTCCCTACATCAAAACCTGTTTTGTACCCTTTGTCTGATACTAGGTTACTATTCGACCAAAAGTTTAAATAACTAGGTATTGAGTGCTTCCAGGTACTGTTGTGCCACCCTCATTTTCTTTGCCACTGTTGCACTGGGAGTGTTTTTGCATATAATCAACATGTTCTAATGTGAATGTCTTCATTTTTCCTAACTTGCAATTTTATAATGCTCAGTGAAACTTTCCGTTGGCCTAATTAGCTGTATATATTAGCTAGGTTTTTTTCATACAGGAATGCAAACCATTGCTTTGTATGTAGGAGGATTCCACAGCATGAGTGGGAAAGAGTCACTGAAATTTCATGATGAGGTCTTGACAGGTAGATGTGTATGCCATTCTCTTGTGCCATGAGTTAAAGCTTCTATACTGAATGTATGCTGTGTAGATTTCATAAAGCTTCTATACTGAATGTATGGTGTGTATGATTTCATCATAGATATAAAAAAACTGTAAATTCTGTAAGTGTCAAGGATATGTGTTTGTGCCTGGCTTATGTCCTCTATGTTGGTGGATTCCTAGTTTTGTTCATCCTGCAGGGGTAGGTCCTGCAGGCCTGGTTTGCTGTTCAAGAATTGTACTGGTTGGTCTCCTATGCATTGAAAGATGTTTGGCAAGAACTGGAGTAAGCCAAAAAAGCATTCATTGGTGTCTTGGGGGCGATATTCCACCCTTGACACCACCAAATCTTTTCAGCTCCTTCCTCCCGACTTGCCTGTTCTGCTTATTCTCCTCTAGTTTGGTCCAAGAGAAGTGAGTGGATGAAGGCAGGTGCTCATTATGTTCTGTCTGATAGTGATTGGGAGTTGTTCATCACCACCTATTTCTGCTTCATCAGTTGCCTTGGGTATGTCTTTTTTGTTGGAGTACCTGCAGAAGATGTGGCCGTTCTTTGGTATTCTGGGAGACCCATTTTTTGCCACCTTTTTGAACCACTTAGCCTAAGGGGTTGCCTGCTCCAGCTGCCTTTGCCACTCCCACAAAGGAGCCCAACTTGGTTTAGCCTCCCATAAGAGCTGTCCTGTTGGAGATACACCTGCAGTTGTGAACACAGGCTGTGCTCCAACATCTTCTTTACCTGCCTTGATGTGTTCTCATGCTGTGGCAGAGAGTGAGACCAGTGGATAGAGTAACATGAAAAAACATAGGCAAATATCTTCCTCCTTCTTGTCTTCCCCCATTGCTTCTTTCTCACATAGAATGAAGTAGTCATCCAGTCAGACTTTTGAGTGAGCTCCTTCTGTCTCCAAGGGTTGGTAGTGGCTCATCTGTGAATGGGATGTCTGATGTAGGTAGGGTTAACATGGCATATCTGAACATGCTAGGAACTCGGTGTCAACTCATTCCTTCCCAGGCTTGAGGACTGCTCTAAACTGTTTTCTGTTCATGCTTCAGCAGAGGTATGTAGAGGAGTTTGTATTGTCAGTTCACTTGCCAAGTGTGCAGTCTTCAGATCATGCCCGTACAGAAAGGGGGTTCACAGGTAGCATGTTGTCACAGCACAATGCAGTATACCTCTTGCTTCTTGTCTTTACTAGTTTGACATTGGCCAATCATAGGGAGTTCTGCCTCAAAGGTTTACCATGGTCCAGAATGATTTCATTCCATGCACAAGTCAATCCCAGCTCTTGGTTAGGTGATCAGTACCGCCAAGTCTGATCATTTGGTTCCACAGACCCAAGAGCCTTCACAGGGCAGGCTGGTATCAGCCTGTCTTTCAGGAGAGGATCCAACTTGTGCACTGGGGGATCTGATAGGACCTAAGTCCCGTGCCCCTTCAGAACCTTATCAGGCTGAGGTCGCTGACTTCATTTGTGAGTGAAGTAATCTTGTAGAGACAATAACACACTTATCATCAACCTGATCCATGATCTTATCTGTAGGATGCACTCCAGAGACAAGTCTATTGTTTTGACTGTCATGGTCTCAGCCTGCCTTAGCTGTTTTGACCAGGTGAACAATCTGATCAGTGGCTCAGAAGGTTTCCTGTTGTCTAGCAGATCAAGTAAGCAACTTCTCCCTCCATGAACATACCAGGGGTTGTTGACATCCCCCTAGAGAGACTGTCAGGACAGTGCTTCCTACTCAGATGCGGAGTCAGTCACCAAGGAGACATTTGTATACTCCAGGATTTTCCAACAGTACCTTCACAGTGATGAAGTGAATAGCAGTACTTAAACCCAGTTAGAGTAGTTATTATACAGTAATCTCTCGATTATCTAAACTAATAGAGCCAAGGACCTGTAGAGTAAGGGCAAAATCTGAAAAAGGTCAGGTAAAAAACTCTTCAGGAGTAAATTGGCAACACCATACCCCTACTCCCTACTCTGTCAATACCGCATAACCATAAACACTCAGTATGCTTATAAACAACAACCATCACACTTTAAACTGAAAACTATATGCAAAAGGCAGTTATCTGCCTTATTTCCCCATATTTGCTACAAAATATTTGTATAAATATACTTTAAAAACCAAACCCTTTCTTTTTCTCTCTCTTGTAAACAAATACAGTTTGTTAGGTAGATAGCTTACCCATGTTTACCCACAACATACATTTTATCACCATTAATATACTGTATTTTTTAGAGCAAATTTGCTTATCAGTTGTTACCATATTGTATAATATTTGATTTATTTTACTTGTTATGCAGTGAATAAGTATGAGATTCACTAATCGGGATTATGAGAGAGAGAGAGAGCGAGAGACGATGTTGATAGTTTAAAATGATGAGCCATGAGACCAAGTAAATTGAAGACTAACCATAACAAACCTCCAAGATGTGGGAAAGGAAGGAGGCGCTAGAGGAATCAAAAGGTCAGCAAAATTGACCTGATTTGTCGTTGCCAAAAGTGGGAGTTAAGATTGAACCATTAAGAGTAAAGTAGACGTCCTCAAGGAGGCGGAGTTTTATTCAACATAGGTCCAGAGTTCATTCTGATCAATTTTTAGCCAGAGTTATTTTGAAAACCAATTGGGTAGGATTTGTGTCACTCAACTCTCTTAACATCAAGAAATTTCTAAGTCCAGTGTGGCTAGCCGTGTGAAATAGTTTAGTGTTAAGAATAAAACTTATGAAAAACCAAAAAAAAAAAAAATTAATTGTTATGCGGTGCACTTTTTCTTTGTATTGCGTTGCACCACATATGAATGACTCCGTTTCTGTCTGTTGACTTTCACTTGATAGTAGCGCAGGGGACTCGGTAAGTTAGGTTGAAATTGTCTATTAATACTTTCTACTTTTCAGGAGGGGGTAAGAATTCGCCGGGCACGGTTTTTCATAAGTTTATTCTTAACACTAAACTATTTCACACGGCCAGCCACACTGGACTTAGAAATTTCTTGATGTTAAGAGAGTTGAGTGACACAAATCCTACCCAATTGGTTTTCAAAATAACTCTGGCTAAAAATTGATCAGAATGAACTCTGGACCTATGTTGAATAAAACTCCGCCTCCTTGAGGACGTCTACTTTACTCTTAATGGTTCAATCTTAACTCCCACTTTTGGCAACGACAAATCAGGTCAATTTTGCTGACCTTTTGATTCCTCTAGCGCCTCCTTCCTTTCCCACATCTTGGAGGTTTGTTATGGTTAGTCTTCAATTTACTTGGTCTCATGGCTCATCATTTTAAACTATCAACATCATCTCTCGCTCTCTCTCTCTCTCATAATCCCGATTAGTGAATCTCATACTTATTCACTGCATAACATCACTCGGTCACCTACCTGCATTGACTACAATGCAAGTAGATAACCAACTCAACAATATACAAAACCATTACAAAAAATTAATTCTAAGCCAACCAATTAAGGTAAACCTAGCAATAATAATGTAATGCGAATTTGCATAAAGTAGTCATGTAAGCAGGTGTATGAAAATAAATTTATATGAATGCCTATAATATACATTCAAAGAAAAACTTGACTATAGTCAATCATTTCAATGTCAATAATTTCTATTAACAAGTAATAAAGGCAAACAAGACTTAAGTATGAATTTATATATCAAATACTCAAACTAAATGCAGAAAATTATGGCAAAGTAAATATATCAAATGCCTATTACTCTCTGGTTGTCAATCATGATAACATATCTGATTGTTATTAAGGAAATCATAAATTGTAAAAAATAAAAAAAATCAATCATCAAATGTTCAAGTGCAAGTCAATGGTAAACGCTATCACTCTCTAGGAAGGATTCTGTCCATCATGTCTTTGATTAAGGTAAGCTTATTCAATATTAGTTTCCTGACAATTATAAAAGAAATGAAAGCAAACAGTACCAAAAGAATGACATTTATGAATGACATGATAGGAGAAATCTCGGTCTTATATGTATGAAAGAAAGTATGAACCTCTTCTAGCTTTGTGAATGTCTCCAATTCCAGTTCTGAAAGTTGAAATTCGTTAATAACTGCAAACTGATGTACACTTTTACTGAAATTCAAACTGTATGTTGTGAAGACTGTAGGTTTGTAATACAAATTATGTAAAATAACCAATTCACAAGCAGATGAAAACGAGTGTACATTAATGAAAACTACTTCTGTTTTGTTTGACTTACAGTCAATCTTAGCATTCAGTCTGTTTGCTGAGAACACAAAAATTTCATCATCAATGATCTGAGCCTTGAAAGTTTCTGTAAACGGTATATATTTACAATGGTTCTTACCATTCTTGTTGTTTACAAGATCATCTAGGCAATGAAGAGCATTCAAGGGTTCATAGAAATTCACAATGTTACAAACATATACACCATCATTAAGCATGACACATTCCCTGAACTCATGTTCGGGAATTTCGGTCACTAGGAAAGAATCATGCTGCAAGGCAAATTGTCGAACTGTTCCTTCTAGTACAATGGACTTATTATGTACTACCATTGGGAATGGATAGACTGACATCAATGAGTTGACGTCTGGATTGTTGAAAGGGATCACTAGTATGATTTGATTGGCTACCACTTTCACTGTGATCAGGCCATAATAGTCCACTATATTTTCTACTAGTGGCTTCAAGTGATTGTTCACAACACATTTCTGAATAATGGCTTCAATTTCACTAGGGGTTATCAGAAAAGGCAACAGCAGGTTTTTACCTGCCATCATGATTGCATTGAGTAATTCCTTGTATTCCAGAAGGAAATTACTTGTTTCTATGAGCAGTTGCTCCATCATTTCTGTTTGATGGATTCTAGCAATTTCTGATGAAACATTATGGAGGGCACTATTCACAAATCCTTTCAGCACTGTGATCATTTTCTGATTTTGATTGACATTTCCTATTACTTTATTATAGACAGTGCCCTGCTCAGAAGCCCAATTTTCAAGTTGAGCCACTCTTTCCTTTAGCCTTTCAACATTACCATCTATCGCCACTCCAAAGAGATTGTGTAAAGCGACGCCTATAAAGGGTATGAGTGAACGCTTTACTACTTTCCTTGGCATAACACTATCGATGTCCCTCTGCAACTTGGAGAGCATGTCGTACAAATTTCTCTCTTGGACACTTTGTAATCCTGCCTGTATCTGATTGCTCAGCTGGACTAACTGCTCTCTCTGATCGATAATGGAGTCCGTCTGGATCTTAACAATGGCTAGGTCCTGTATCATCTTAACCTTGCCATGCTCCTTGATGATGGCTCCCTTCCTTAGTTGTACGAGTGAGTTCACAATTTGACTCACTGCCAACCACCATACAATCCATTTGCTGAGATAATGTTATTAAGCAGTAAAAATCTTATCAACTACATTTGTTTACCATTGCACTTGCCATTACCTTCTTCTCAAATTATACCTTGGGGTCATTGAAGATTGTATTTTATTATCTATCTTATCTTTATTGGACAAATCTTTTAACTGGGTAGACGACCAAGGTTCTGAATGAACTACTTTAATGTGGTTCCAATGTACAATGGATTCTTTCAAGGTAATCTCATGCATTAACTTGAATTTATTCAACTTCAAAACTTCTAAAACTCTATATGGACCTTGAAATTTCGGTGATACTTTAATATTAGGTCCTTCAAGAACATGATTGAGTACATAAACTTGTTGTCCTACCTTTAACGAGGGTATGGTGGATCTGTTATTGTAATACTTACTAGATTTTTTATGTAACTCTTTTAATCTAGCCCTAGTGACTTTAACGGTCTCGTACGTACGTCTTGTCTTCCAAGCAATATAGTCCTCGTAGTTGTACGTACGTCTGGGTGGTGCGGCATCATCCAAAAGTGAATTTGGCATTCTCTTTTGGTAGCCATACAATAGGAAATGAGGAGTTTCTCCTATTGATTCATTTACTGTGTTGTTTAGAGTAAATTGTATGTCTTCGAGAGTCAAGTCTCAGTCTTCAGTGCTAGGGGTTACCAATGTTTTCAGAACATCCTTTATCTTGCGATTTGTTCTTTCTACTGCTCCATTTGAGCTTGGCTTATATGCTGTTGTTTGACATTTCTGTATTTCATAAAAGTCACACAATTTCGTTAGAATGTCACTAATAAATTCAGCAGCATTGTCTGAGAGCAAAACTTGAGGACATGAATGTCTGGTTATAATTCTAGACTTAAAGGCTTCTGCCACCGTTGATGCTTCTCTGTTTCTAGTTGGAACAATTTCTACGTATCTGGTCAAATAGTCAATGAAAACTAAAATCTGTTTATTTCCTCTGATGGTGTTTGGGAATGGACCTAAGAAATCCATTGTGACTACTTGAAAAGGATTTAATTCTGAAGGATACATTTCCAGAGGAGCCTTGACGTTGACATTCCCCTTATGTATATTATATAGGGTACAATTCTGAACAAATCGAGTAGCATCTTCACTATATCGAGGCCAAAAATAGTTTCTAGTGATTGTTCTACATGATTTCTTAATTCCAGGATGTCTTGATAACTTGTATGAATGGGTTAGTTCTAAAACGTCTTGTATTAGTGTATTAGGAATGTACAAACGTGAACAAGCATTTGGTTCATCTGAAGTCTTGTACAATAACCCATCTATCAATTGAAACTCTGAATTTTTCTCACCTTGCAAGAGGTTACCAATTACTTCCCTTATTCTAGAATCCTTTTGTTGTTCCTGACGAACTTTGTCTAAATCTAAGTCTGTGATTTGACAACTGAAGGCGAAATTATGAGTGGTAATTTGTTTCTCGTTCTCTTCTTGTGATCTAGATAAGGCGTCAGCTAATGTGTTATATCTACCAGGTATGTATCTAAATTCTGGGGCAAATTCTAATACGCTAACGAACCATCTATTGAACTTCATATTATTGGTAAAAGCCCTTTTCTTGAAAAGATCACAAATGGGTTTATGATCTGTAAGAACATTAATTTTATGTCCTAGCAAAATGTGTCTAAATTTCTGTAATCCCCAGACTAATGCCAAACATTCCCTTTCTGTTGTACTGTAATTTCTTTCAGCTGCATTCAAAACTCTACTGGCATAGTATACAGTCCTCATCATTGTTTTATCCTTTTGCATCAAGACGGCACCTAGTCCTGTACTTGAAGCATCACAGGCTAAGTAGAATTCCTTCTCGAAGTCTGGATAAACTAGGATAGGATCTGTTATCAACATATCCTTTAGTGTTTTGAACGCTGCTTCCTGTTCATCTTTCCACTCATAGCTAGCATCTTTCCTAGTTAACTCAGTTAATGGTTTTGCTATGGTAGCAAATCCCTTTATGAAAGGTCGATAATACCCTACCATACCTAGGAATCTTCTTAGTGCCTTCAAATTTCTTGGGGCTGGATAGTCCACAATAGCCTTAATCTTTCCTTCTTGCATTTTCAAACCATGTTCACTGATAACATGTCCTAGATATTCTAGAAATTTCTTCAGAAACTGACATTTCTTAATTTTTACCTTTAATCCGGCCTTTCTGAGCCTATCTAGTACTAATTCTATTGTCTTGAAATGACTCTCTACATCCTTACTAGCAATTATTACATCATCAAGATAAACCGATACGTCTTCAACATCTCCCAAGATTTGCAGCATTAAACGTACAAACGTTAAAGGAGCTAAAGTAAGACCAAACGGCATTACCTCAAATTGCAAATGTTCTTTATGAGTACTGAATGCCTTGAGATGCTTGGATTCTTCATCGAGAGGAACTTGCCAATATCCACTCAGTAAATCGAGGCTAGAAAAAACCTTGGCACCTCCTAATTGAGCTAACATGTCATTAATGACTGGCATTGGCGTTCAATCAGGGACTGTGTGGGAATTCAATTTCCGGTAGTCGATTACCATCCTCCATGTACCGTCTTTCTTTGGAACTAGCAGTAAAGGTGAATTATAAGGTGACTTAGAAGGAATTACGACTCCATCTTCCTTCATCTCTTCAACCATCTCGTCTACAATGGGTCTTTGACTTATTGGAAGTTTGTAGTTAGGTATATAAAAAGGTCTAGCACCATCTTCTATGACTTGTTTTGTGCTGCAGGACATCTGTCCTTCCTAACTTATCTCCTGTTACCGCTACAACACTCCTATATTTCTCTAATATCTGTATTAACCTGTCCCTACAATGAGGAAAATCTGTATTATTTACTTCCCCTTCTAATTTAACTCTTGTGTCAGCTACAGCGACAAATGCTTTTTCACTTAGGGTTAGTAGAGGGTTAGTAATCACAATTCCCTTACAGAATTCTATGCCGGCATGCAATTCTAGTCTCTTGTCAGAATAATTATACACATAAGTCGTACAATTTCCACCATTAAGTCTTACTAGGGAATTGTCCATTTTCACAAAGTCTGGTAAGTCTTCATTAACTAATAACACATCTGTATCACCTAGGTTTTTATCTGGTACAATTCTAAGACAAACCTTTGTCAGACCTTGTGGATGCAGTATAACGCTATTGTTTAATTTAAATCTTACAAGATTATCATCGGCAGTACTAACTAAGCAGATCTCTTCTGCATTCTGTGCATCGGCAGTGTAACAGACATCAGTATCATCTGAACTTTCATCTTGTGGTATCACAGAACCTAGCTCTGTCATTTTCAGGTTGCCTAACAGCAACACCTCATTGAGATACTTCTCTTCCGTATCTTCTCTTATTATTTAGTGACTACAATCTATTAGCGTGTCAGGATCGTCAGGTTGGGAAAAAGAGCTAAGTTCTTCGGAGGTATCTACTTGTCGTGCACTTGAGTTATCAGGTTCATACATGCTATCTGAGAATTCCTCCTGAGTGGCTTCTAGGCTTTTAAAAGTAGTTTGTCTATCTTCTCCTATTTCTTCTATCATTGAATTTCTACACACTGTCCTACCCGGGTTAGCATTAGCTTCTATTTCTATCTGTTGGATGTCTACTTCTTCAGAGGAGGCTGTCTCAGGTAAAGTGATCAAGTTTATCTGAAACTGTTCCTCTTCTTCAAGAGAGCAAACATTTCCTCTATCAGTTTCCTTGATAGTGATTCTTCCATTGCTACAATCTAGTATAATTCCACATCTTTTCATAGCCTGGAAGGAAAATAGAGCTTGAGCTGGAAAATATTTCTCTTCCAACACCACAAACTCTTCCCTGTATTTCTTATTTAGAATTTCTATCTCTAAATTGACATTGCCTATAGCCCTTATTTGCTTTCCAGCGATCCCCTTTATGGTCCTATAGGATTCTCTCATTTGGGAAAGCTCACAACCTATATGTTTTGTTAAAGTGCCTTTATCTATGATACTTACAGTACTGCCTGTATCCAACAATATGGAACTCAGTACACCTTCTAAGTGTACTTGTATGATAGGCAACTCTTCCTGACACGTATTAAAATTCTTTACAGAAAACACTATTTCATTACTTCGAGTAATGTCTGTTGGGGACACATCCTTATTCACTGTCACTATTTCTTTCTGTAAGGATGGACCTTTCTGCTGCACTCTCTGTGATTGTCACTGAGAATCCCCTTGATTTGGGTTACTGGGGGAGGTATTCTGATTATTAGGCTGAGTATTGTGGTTATTTTGAGACCCCTGAGAATTTCCCTGTTTGTTGTACCAACAGTTCTGGATTAAATGTCCTGTCTTATTGCAATTCGAACACCATTTGTTTCTTCTACAATTCTGGGTTGTATGGTTGTTATAACCACAATTTCCACAATTTAATCTTTGCCTATTTGACTGTGGCCTATTATTCCCTGAATTTTGGCCTTGACTAGCTCCCCTCTGTCCAGGAGTCCTGTTATTTCCACTGTTATTTCCATTAGTTCCAGTGGTATTCCCATTGTTACCTCTATTTGGCGGCCTACCTTGATTGTTTCTGTTTGATTGATTAAATCTCCTATTGTTGTTCCCACTATTTCTATCAAACGAATTTCTATTTCCCTGATACCTAGACCTAGCTTGCCCTGATTGGTTTCTATTGGACTGATTGCTATTATTTCTTGGGTTTCCACTAGCTACGGTTCCCGTAAAATCTGCACTACTACTTGATGAATTCTGTTTTACTTTCCTTTCTATGTACATCAAGGTTTGTACAATTCCATCATTTGGCTTTCTATCACAGTACTTCTTTAAGGCTACTCTTTCTTCCTTACCCAAAGCATCATAGATTGGTCCTAATGACATATATCTGAGTACCTTGGATATACTAGCTAAATCTGTTTCATCATCATCAAATTCATCCTTCCTTCCAACAACAATTCCTACAGCTTTCATATCTGTCGTCACTCTATCTATAGCTTCTTCTACTCTAGTGGCTAAAACTAAGTGATTACCCTCATATTTCTGATGATGGAAAGTTCCTATGTTGTACCATGGATCTTTCTGTGTTTCTGGTTGCCAAAACTGTAAGCACTGTTTCTTGAATTCGTTAAACAGAGTAATATTCCTAAAAAGTACTGAATGAAGAACTGTATGTGCATCACCATGTTCCATACTAACATACAAGAGTGCTTCATCTATTTTCTTTCTCTCATCTGTGATACCAGCAGCTGAAATTCTGCTTTCTGTGTCTGCTATCCATCGATTTACACCATATTCTTCTAATCTACTTTTATCTACATTACTTGGGTCTACCGTTCCACAAAATCTAGTGGCTTGGGTTATTACGGCGGCTTGCGCCATGTTGTAATTTCTAGGTACAATGGAAGTTATTGGGTTAGTGGTTACAACTGAAGGGTTAGGCGCACTTGGTAAACTAAGTGGGGGACCTTGACTACGAGAACGTCTGGGTCTAGTATTACTAGGATCAATTGGTCTAGAAAGTCGTTCAGGTACAGGTCTTAGGTTATATGGAGTCTGGTCTTCGCTTCTTGTCTGTTGCAGTCGGGCGATAACTTCGTCCAAAGTGTTATTCATATTAATTCACAAAATATTCAATGATTCCAAGAATGAAAAATGAATGAAAAAAAATTTGAGAAGCAGGTACTTACTTCAATTGCATGTTTGCTGAGTTGACTGTATCCCTCTATACAAAAAAATTCAAATTTTTCCTAACTCATTCCTTCATAGGACTCTCTCACAATCTGAAAAAGTCTGATATTAGTATTTATGTATACAATTGTTTGGGTTCCACTGCAAAATGCTGCGCCAAGTGTATAACAAAAAAAATTATTATGATAGAATAATTTAAACAGAATTGTCTCTATCACCAGGTGAACGAAAATTTCTATTTCGTAAAAAAAATTACTAAACATGAAAGAAAAAATTATTTCCTTCGTACAACAATAAGGAAATATTATTCAGAATATTATTCAAAAGAAAAATAATTTACTTAAATTATTTATGTTTAAAAAAAAATTATTTGCGCACTGCAGGGAAGAATAACTATATAAAAATTTCACGCACACAAAAAAAAATTTAATTATTCACAGAGAAAAAAAATTCTCTTGATAATTCCCCGATACTAGGAATGAATGTTTACTATTCAATTAGCTTCGTGTCGCCTTGCACTTGAAGATCGCGCTGATTGCACTTGAGCGCAATTTGTCGTTAGCATCCAGCGATAATTCACTCAGCTTGGCCGACTTCCAGTCCGTACTTGCTGAATTTGGCGAAGAAAAATTTGGAATCCCTTCCAAATTGTTGATTGAAGACATTACTTCTCTTTCGAGAGGCAGTTATCAACGCGTTGACTTCTAAACTTTATCGCCGTTCCGAATTCTTCACTCTCTCGTTCGTCGCCGTCGTCGTCACTGCTCTGCTACCGCTACTTTTCGCTAAGTCTCCCTTTTAGCGACCAAAAATTTTGGGAATTTCGTGTATTTAAGTCCGTACACGATAGAAAAGTTCACTGAACTGACGTAGATATTAGCAACCTTCATACGTCCGCCAACACAGTTTGTTTTGGTCTTCCTGCACTTGTTGCATTCAGCGCTGACTCGAGGCGACCTGTTCCTCGAGTTGCCGCTTTCTTTCGTAAATTTCGTTTTCTTATAAAAATCACCGCTGATCTATGCCGTGATTATTACTATTGTTCTTATTATGTTCAAATATATATATATATATTAAACTGAATTTCTGGTTGATCTTATGCGAATGTTCGGAAGTTTCAAACTAGGCAGAGATTTACCGCTGTCAATTTTCACTCCGATCGACGCATAAAGATTCACTCCTTCTTGGAATATTTCGTTCTGCTTCGTTTCCCTTCTGCTACAGTGTTGATGTTGTATTGGTGTTTCTAGTGCTGAAGACCGTCTTGAGATTATTTGCGCTGTTAAATTGAGAGTTAGTTTTAGCGCCGTCACTGCTCACTCTCTGTAAATTTCTCTAGGGCCGTGAACTTTAATGTTTTTCAAATGTGCGCTGGGCGAAATCCTCCGAAACTGCCACCAATTATTTGTTATGCGGTGCACTTTTTTCTTTGTATTGCGTTGCACCACATATGAATGACTCCGTTTCTGTCTGTTGACTTTCACTTGATAGTAACGCAGGGGACTCTGTAAGTTAGGTTGAAATTGTCTATTAATACTTTCTACTTTTCAGGAGGGGGTAAGAATTCACCGGGCACGGTTTTTCATAAGTTTATTCTTAACACTAAACTATTTCACACGGCCAGCCACACTGGACTTAGAAATTTCTTGATGTTAAGAGAGTTGAGTGACACAAATCCTACCCAATTGGTTTTCAAAATAACTCTGGCTAAAAATTGATCAGAATGAACTCTGGACCTATGTTGAATAAAACTCCACCTCCTTGAGGACGTCTACTTTACTCTTAATGGTTCAATCTTAACTCCCACTTTTGGCAAGGACAAATCAGGTCAATTTTGCTGACCTTTTGATTCCTCTAGCGCCTCCTTCCTTTCCCACATCTTGGAGGTTTGTTATGGTTAGTCTTCAATTTACTTGGTCTCATGGCTCATCATTTTAAACTATCAACATCATCTCTCGCTCTCTCTCTCTCTCATAATCCCGATTAGTGAATCTCATACATATTCACTGCATAACATACTTATAATTTGATAAATTTGCGTTTTTTATTCGTAGTGTTTTGTTACCCTGAATGATGCCAAGTATTCCATCATTCACATTGTGCTGTAGATTTGGCTTTTTCAGTATGTTATTTTTAAGAACATTATTTAAAAAGTTATCATTAGTCTCCTGTTTTATTGCGATTATTTCTCATTTTGCCCTATCATGAAAACTGTGTGTGTGTACTGTATTTAAAACACCCTGTGTTTACAGTTTTAGTACGTTTGGCATTTCTTGATGATAACGTGTTCAAAGCAGATTCATTTTAAGAAGACCACTAAAAAATAATTACCAGTAATCATTTTCTGTTTGATTAAAATTAATGATTTTTCATTTCACCTCATAATTTCACAGAAGCTTTACTTGAATGCATGTGTGTTTACATCTACATGTGGCATTTCATCAGTGTTGGCGTTACTGTTTAGCTCTTTTTGTTCTTCTTTTTAGTCGATTCTAATATGATTATCACACATAACATTACACAAGAGAATATTATATCTGGGATGATATTCTATTTGATCTCAGATACAATGTTCATATTCACAGTGAAATACTAATTAAAAATACTTATAAAGTAATGCAAAATTTGTTATGAGTTTAGTCATAGATGTTGGTAACACATTGAGCTATTTATAACTCATCTCCCCTTCCTCAACCAAAGAGAAGGAGTGTGCGTGTGTGCATAACTACACATGTACACTTGGAAACCACAAGCTCCGACCCACCTGCGTCGTGCTCCGAGTTTATGAGTGGGGCCTTTCTGGACAGATTCTACCCTTCCCTCCCCCTCCCCCCCTTTCCTAACTACAACCCGGCAGTTTCGGCATTTTTTCTTCTCTTCGATATTATGCAGGTTGTAGAATTCAACACAGTGTTGTCTACTGTATATAATCATACCATGACTGCTTTGCATTATATGCAGCAAAATCAAAAAAAAAAAAAAAAAAACCAAAGCAAAATCCAGAAGAGTTCAAAAGATGTTCGGGTGTGTTTCAACCCGTGATAGTTGGCGTTGCCTGCTGTCCAGAAAGGCCCCGCTCATAAACTCGGAGCATGACCTAGGTGGGTCGGAGATTGTGGTTTCCGAGTGTACATGCTAGGGGATATCGAATGCGTTTCTCTGTCTCTTGTGGGGTGTAAATTTTACTGTTTTTCCATCTTTTATGCAGTAAAAGTATGACAGAGCATAAAAATAAACAAGTAAAAAATGCGCCAAAGTTTCTTCAGCACAATCAAGTTCGCTGTCCGGTGGTGGCCTTAGTCGTGGCCCATAAAACTCTTTGCTGCGGCCATGAAACTCAGCAGTCCAGTGGTGGCCTATGCTGTTGGTACCTATAGCTCTGGCAGACATACAATTATGGCTAACTTTAACCTTAAATAAAGTAAAAACTACTGAGGCTACCTCTGTAGTTTTTAAGATCTGAGGGCAGACGGACAGACAGAGCCAGCACAATAGTGTTCTTTTACAGAAAACTGAAAATGAAAAAATACAGGAAAAATAAAAATGAGAATAGTGTAAAATAAAAATTAAAAAAGCAAAGGAATGCATTTGTGCGTGTGTGTATTATTGGCTTTAACATATGCAGAATAAGTTGTTTCTCTCTCTCTCTCTCTCTCTCTCTCTCTCTCTCTCTCTCTCTCTCTCTCTCTCTCTCTCTCTCTCTCTCTCTCTCCTCTCTCTCTCTCTCTCTCTCTCTCTGTCAAGCTTGCTTATTTCATTACAAGTTAGTTACTGTACAGTGCGGTACTTTAATATCCTATGATAAAATGTGGAAAAGCATAAATATAAAAAAGCATATAAAAGCTCTTAACGAAATCAAATGCCTGCCTACATTTCTCCACCCATCCCATAATGCAGTCCCACCCCCTCCCACCTGTGGAAACTCCTTCCCCAGTCACCCATCTTTCAGAACAACTTTTTCTCTGGGTGAATCTTCCTGCAGCTGTAGTGCCATTCCCCTCCCATGGCTCCCAGCCTTCTGACCCCCCCCCCCACCTTGGAAACTTTTCCTGGCCTTCCACAGCCCCCAGACCCTTTCCCAGTCTGTTTATTGATGTAGGCAGTGTTACCAACATTTCCTTAGACCCATGCAGTGTTGCCACACCATTGGATATAATTTTTTCAAATTTAAAAATTATATATATATATATATATATATATATATATATATATATATATATATATATATATATATATATATATATATATATATATATATATATATATATATATATATCTTTGGTCCAGTTGTGTCTAGATAATGTCGATGTCTGGATAATGCGCATCCAGATAATTGAGAGAGACTGTACTGTATTACATCACCTTCATAGAGCTTCTGCCATGAACTTCAACAGTGGGTACATATTGTCGAAAGAATTTGGATAAACTTGAATCGCTTCACTTCTACAGAAGTGAACAATACCAAGACCTGCATCTCATCTTTCTTATAGACATGCTTTTTCAAGCTTCTTTCACTGTAAAAGGCTGATTTCCATCCACAACAAGAGGACTGAAAGACAATTGGTGGTAACTGATATTATCACCCAGTTTAGTGCCCCCACACTTTATTTCATACTTGGAGAGATCCTGCTGTCCTACCTATGGACATTTGCAAGAGGTTCAGTCCTTGTGACTTCTGAAGGAGAGTGCACCTAGGGGACACAACACTCACGTGACCTTGATTAACTTTTAGATCCCACATGTTTGAAGACCTTTAGTCTTTAATTTGGTCATGCTGTCTCTCTTACTTGGTTGACAGCTTTAAAGTTAGAAGCTGTCAGGATTTTGCGACTGCATTGTCTGTTAAGTATGGTCTTCTTTTGTCATAGTTCCCATGTCATTTGACCTACAATTGCAGATACATATCTCTTGTAGTCTTTGGACAAGATTTTGACTCTAACTGTGACTCCTTATCCTCTACTATGAGCTTTAAAAGTGCTTCATTCCATTCAGCTAATTTGGTTTTCTCTTCTGTTGCTTGATCCTCCCTTCATTATTACCATTCTGGCAAATATTAATGAGGGATATATAACATAAAACTATTTTTTTTAGCAAAATTTATATTTTGATCACAAACCCATCTTTTATCATTATATTTGGCCTTCCATCCATGCTCCTTTCTTGCAGCCATATTGTAGAACACATGACATGTAGTTTTTATCTACTGGAAACCTACGGTCTAAGTGCTTGCTTGCATGGTTCTACCAACCAGCCATCAGATGATACTCTTGCAATTGATATTGACAAATGAAGTGCATTGGATTTATGAAAACTGCAGATTGGGCAAATGTAGATGAGAAGGTTGTAGCCAAAACTTCAGTTATATTTTTTTTAATTATTTTATTAAATTTTAAACATCCCATCAACTTTTATGAGATAGATTGGGATTATACTTATTTTTAAGAAGTAGACTGATGTGTTTTTGTTTAGGAAAGTTGTTTTTGTATAGCATGCTGTGAAACTTCTTTAATGGCTGTTGTGTTTCCGTTGACTGGGGGTTTTACACAAGTTAATCAGCAACCATCTTTTTTTCAGGCAACAACACTGGGCTTGCTGATGGGTATGTGTGAATAAGTAGATTGGATTTAGACTTAGGATTATCTCATCATTACATCAACTATAGCTTCATTCTTTGATTAATCTTCTCACTTGCCTGTATGCAGCATGAAGCCTGAACCACAGTATACCCACCATTGTTCTTGGGCTTGTTTTGACTCAAATCCTGCTTCCTTCAAGTCACTGATTTTTCTCTCGTTCCATCCAGTGTGTGTGGTATCATGTTGGCTTCTTTCTACCCACAGTTTATATTCTGATTTGCCCATGTTTTGTACTTTGTTCTTTTCAGTGTTTAGAATATTTGATTTTTCAACCAGTTGTCTTTATTTTACTTTCAAGTGTATTCCTTGCTTTGGATATTTATTTCTCATGAAGTTTTCTTTTTCAGTACACACAGTTTGTTCTGTTGTAACTGTAGCTTTTGATGTGTTGGTCCACACAGCTTGTGCTTAGTGATACAATGTTTTGCGATTCTGGACCAGCATAAGTTAAATGTTGCCCTATTCACTTTTCCATATAGATGGTGTGATTGTAAAGTTTAAAAGTATGTTAAGTTACCGTTTGAATGCAGGTGCTAGACTCATAGTTGTAAGTTTGCAGCAATACTGAAAGAATAAAAGAAATATTCCAAACTATATACAGTAACCCCCCCGTATTCGCGTTCTCACGATTCGCGGATTTCTCTGTGGAACGTATCTACCCATTGTTCGCGGAAAATTCGCCCATTCACGGTATTTTTCACAGAGAAATATTCACTGATTACTGTATTATCATATCATGTTCATGACTAAATGCATTTTTTGTGACAAAACTATTAAAATACTCAGGTCTAAGCATTTTTAGAGGGTTTTTCTTATGTTTAAACTATCAAAATAGGCAGTTCTAAGTGTTTTTAGAGGAGTTTTAAGTATTCGTGGATTTTAGCTATTCGTGGGGGGTGCTGTATGCATCCCCCTCGAATACGGGGGGTTTACTGTACAGTACAGGTATATGCAGAATGTACACATACAGTACTGAAATTTGTGAGTAAAGAGATTTTGCTGTTCCGTTTGAATTTTTAATAGTATATAAAGTTTGTTTGTTATGTGTTACAATACATGATGATAAAATGAACTGTAGATGCTCAGTAAGGGGGGACTGCATTGAATTGCTTAACCAGCTATTTCCTGGTACAGCAGTAGTTGCTGTGTTGCGGTATTGCATCGAATTATGTAAACGATGTTATTTGGTAGTACGATAGTAGATGATATTCTGGTGATTTCAGATTTGTTAATATCTGTCATTCCACCAGGGGTACCATTTACAGTGGCAAGGCACACTGCAGGTGATATTTAAGGTTTTGGCAGCATCCCCTCTTAGACCCCAGGCGCACTGTTATCTGCCTTTTACCTATTCTCATCTATTCCATATGGTCTCTTCATACGTAGCTATCAGGCTTCTTGAATTTTAGGTCCAATTTTTACATCTCAGCCAAGAACAGAGTTTCTGGGAAAGCCCTATAAAAGCTAAGAGATGTGACTGTGGTCTCATTATACTGTTGTGCAGCAGTTTGACGATTTTACAGTTCAGCTGTGATGTAAATGAAGAAGAAAAAAGTTTGAAGCTTTTGAGATTGTTTGCATTGTATAATGTGTAAGTTGTATAAGAAGAGATGAAATGTAAAAAATTTATTAGCGATTAAAAAAGTATTTTTGCATTCAGACCTATGGCATTTTTACAATATATGGAATAACACTTTAATTGCTGTTACACTTTGTAAAAGTACTGCACAAACATGACATTCCAGTAGATGAAAAAGAAAACTCAATACAAATTAAGAGCCACACAATATGAATATTAAAAATAAGAACAAAAATTAATCTTCAAAACCTGAAAATATCTTGGACAATGTTACAGTTTGTAAAAATACCCATGATCATGACAAACACTTCTTGTCACATTGGGCTTGCTATGGTAAGATTACCAGTAAGCCTTTTTAGTATACCACAGTTTTACTTTTGTTAGCTAATAATGTACCCTTAGCCATGGTCGCATGAGGAGAGTTAAAATGCCAGTAATATTGATATGCAGCGTTCTCCGTCAACTTTACCATAATCTGCTAATGCAGGAATGAATCTTTGTAACTACCTATATTTTTTCTCTTTTTTTTATGGTACTTTTGCTTATTGACTAGTTTAAGTAAATATAATTTATACACTTCATTCAGAGGTCATTACAGGAGCTCTGATTACTGTCTGGCAAAAATAACCTTCCTCTGGGGTTAGTATAAGCCTATGAAAAATGTAACCTTTGGCTTCTAGGATGCAGTGTAAATTTCTGATACTTGTTCAGAAAAAAAAAAAATAGCATCTTCAACGCTGGGAAATAGAGTAGTTTCATCTGAGCTGATATGGAATTATCAGTACAAGTATTGGACTATGTTTGCAAATGTTTGTAATGTCATGGTAGTCTGACAACTTAATAACCTGTGATGAGCCAGCGGGTAGAATCACTCAGAATTCATTGGAAGGCAATTGAATAATTTTCTTTAGCAATTCATTTGAAGCTTAGCTTAGGATCAAGAGGTATTTTGCATAAAAATCTGCAATACCACAGATAAATGAAGAATTTGAATGGGCTGAAGATATTGTTTGTTTTGGTTTTGATGTTGGCATGTGTCCTATTAGCAGGGAAGGTTTCTTTTGATTTCTTCAGTAATCGGTACAGAGCCATTTATTTTTTCTGTTAAGTATCAAACGCGTGTATCCTAAACACATCACTTAGTTTGTCCAATTCTTTAATATCTCATATTGGCAGTGCTTCCAGTAAATAGTGTATGAACAATGTTCCCAGACTGGTTTAGTGCTGGAACTTGGAAGTGTAGTGCTATCAGTGAGGCATTGATAAAACCATAACCAATCAAGAAATGATGACTTATTACTGGTTTCCCAGAAAGTCTTAGATATCATGTTCCAGAAATTGGTGTTGATGTTGTTGCAACTAATTTATTAAAAAAAGTTAGAAGCACCAAGGCATAGAATAGAGTACTATACTAGGGCGACCCATGGAACTTCAATGGTTAAAAGAACATATTATGCATGAATTCTACATTAGATGAGAAATTTGAAAACATGTAATCCTCAGCTTCACATTAATTAGAAACATATTCAAGATGTAACCACATAAAGTTTTGTTCATTGTCCGTTCATCCATGTTAGGAAATTGAATTAAGGTTTTTCAGTTTTTTAAAAAGGTTGTACCCCTAACAACTTCCCACTGGGAATTTTTTTTTATATAAAACCCAACCTAAGTCTCTGAATATCGTTTTCTGCTCAGCATAGCTTAATCTTCAGCAAAAAAGGCATTTATTTTGTCTCTGACAGTCTTGATCTTTAATGTCACCTGTTGGCCATGGACATGCATACTAAGTGTTTGTAAGTGCAAAATACTATATTAAGGAGATGGAGTAAGTAAGAAATCCTTGGAATTTCCTACCAAAACATTTGAGATCATCACAACCCTTCAAATTGTTTTGGAACTTTGTAAGGAATTAAAGGAATTCAACCTTCAGGAATATAGTTCAGTGTTGATTTACATATAAATCTTGAGGTAAATGTAAAAAAATATCTGAAAGAACTTTTAAAAAGTTGGGATCCGGACAGCTCTTTTGATAGGAAGTTGAAATGAAGGTCAACCATGTCTTTTTATTTTATTGCATTGGGACTAGCTGTAGGTTTATTCTTCAAAGGTCAGATGAGGTTTGATTACTGGATGCTAAGTTACTGTTGACAACATTATGATTAACTGGCTGTTATGATTAACTGGCTGTTGTTCTCTTGTTTTCTTGTGCAGTTGGTGATGTTCACCTCACAACTGAGGAACCTGCATTCAAACCCCAAATTGAGAAAGATAAGAATTATATGAGTTCATTTCCTAGAAAATCTGCTACGGCGTCTGTTGATGTGTTGACTTGTGCAGTGAATTTTTGGTATCTCATTATTATTAGGCTGTCTTGAGTCACAACTTATGTGAAAAGATTAACAATGATCAGTGCTCTTTTCAAAATGTTTTAATATCATCATATTGTAATTTTAAGCAAGAGGGCCTCAGTATAGTAATTCGTATCCCACAACTGTTCATCAAATCCTCTCTCTCTCACTTGATCTTTGAGGTGTCACATAGCCTTTCATCAACATTAACAGATCACGTATGGAACTCCGTGAGGTCAAGAAAATGCAACTCTTGCATGAAGATCCAAGGACTGTATACCAGAAGAAATTGCATAGAGATACATGTAAAAACAATGTTGAGCTTGAGAGATTATTTTCAACTAAAATTAACATCCAAACACCCCTTGCCCCATGGCCTTTTGATGCCTGAGCATTTTGCTTTGAATTCAAGGGATATCTCCAGGTTTGTTATCATTGGATACAAATACATGGGAGTGATTATTCTCTTGGAACTCATTTAAGTTATTTGCACTCAGTGTTTCATGAGATTGTACTGTAATTGAAATCTCTGCTATCAATACAATGTTTTGAATTGGGTAGGTCATCTTCACTAAAAATAATTACATTCTGTAAAGGCTTAATGACATTTTTGTAAGACATTTATTTGAGATTTTTACTTTTAAATTTTTTATCCCAACAGAGAAGGATCGTATGTTTTGGAGATTTCAGGTAATCCATACAGTACTCTTCATCCATTTAATGAAGGTCTCTTAAGATATTGATTGCTTGTTGGAAATGTTCATGGATAGTATTCCAAGTTTTATTGACTTGATTAACATTGGTTGGGCAAATGTAACTTTGTATTGTCAAGAGAACATGTTTTAGGTATTGGTCAAAAGGAAGAAGCTTGATCCTGTCCTTTATATGGAAGAAACCATTCTCTCATTACGATGTGTGGTTTAAAAATAAAATTATTCTATATTTATTTTTCTCTGGTTATTTTATAATTTTTAAAACTATTCCATGGGATGGCAAGGCCTTTTATTAAGGCTAATGGTCATATACCATTGCCATGTGTGTTGATGAGGGAAAATGATTGAATTGTTTTTTTTTTTCTTTACTTTATGTTCCATTTCAGGGAGACCATATACCTGAAATTAACATGATGTATGAAATTTCTTTGGTTTCCCTTCCAAACAGAATGGAGACGTGAGGTCAGACACATACAATGATGCGGCAGTCACAAATAAAGCAAACCAAGGTCATTTTGAAAATGACCACAGTTATGATGCAATGGCTAATGCACCTAGTAAAGCCAGTGAAGTTTCTGACAGTGCTGTCCAGAACAACGTGGTTGATGCAGACCCTGCAATTAATAATACAACTCCATCTATTGGCATGGTCTATGAAGTTGATGTAAGTTTGATTTTTGTTAATCATGCATCTTACTGATTGATTCAAGACTAATATGTATAAAAGGGAATATACAACTTATTAAGGGTATTTCCATTGTTTTAAGTATATTTTTGTATCTAACTGAACTGTTAAATTGAGATTAAGTTTTAGGTGTAAAATCCAATTAACATTACAGTAGGAATTAGTAATGACATTTTCAGTGTATAAGAATTGCCCTTAATTTTCAGGGAATGGAGTACCAGATTCTGCCTGAGCATGGCTTATGCGCACGAGCTTTATATGATTATCAAGCAGGTAAGTTAAAAAGACTATTTGAGACAAGAGAAGGTAAATACACATTTTGTCCTTATTGAACAAGTTTGAAACATCCTTAGGTTCCAAGAGAAATAGCAATACTTTTAGTTTGCAAGAACTTTGAAGTAATTAATTCTTGAAGTTTTAGATTTGCCAAATTAGTGGAGTATACATTGAGGTTATTAAAGCGTACTTTGATTTGCAGAATAGGAACATAGATTATTATTTATTTGGATTTATCAGTGTGGGCAGTAATGTACACAGTATGTGGCACCCCTTAGAACTCCTCAGCAAGAGAAGGAAACTCGATTATTACAATAGGACCATCAGCCATATGACCTGTTTAGTCCTTAGGTCTACCCTCTATTTTCCTAGCAGTGCAGAGCTTACCTTAAAAGTACTTATCAGTTTGTTATGTTAGTGATGACATCTTTTGATGTTTATACTAAGGTAGCAAGCAAAAATAAATCTGCAAAGAGAAATTAATTCATTGAGGATATGAAAATACATGTTAACTAATCATATGTAATGAAAATGGCGAGGTGACTACGAAAAGTGAAATTCATATAGACTGTAAGAGTTAAGCAGATGATAAGGTCAGTGGCATAACTAAAGGTGGGGTTGGCAGGGGAGGGGGCCACTCTGGCATCTTTTGATCAGGTCTGGTCTGGCATAATTCTAGATTTTGTAACATATTTCGCCTGATTGGCAAACTGAACAGCAAATTATCGACTCTGCTGTTGGACAGGAAGCAATTTTTGGCAATGGCAACCCTGGTTTCTTTCACCTTCTGGGTCACACGTGCTTTTGATAATACAGGCAGTCCCCGGTTTACGACGGGGGTTCCGTTCTTACGCCGCGTCATAAGCCTAAAATCGTCGTAAACTGAAAAATTGTCGAAAATCGTTAAAAATCCTAAGAAAACCTGACTTTTAATGCTCTGGGTGTATTGAAAACGATGTAAACCGCATTTTTATTGAGTTTTTCATAAAAAAACCCTCCAAATTTTTATTATTCTGCTGTTTTGGAGCCATATTTCCGTCGGATCGGCATACAACACGTCGTAACCCTGGAACATGCGTCGTAAACCGGGAAATAATTTCTGATGAATATATCTGAAAAGCATCGTAACCTCGGAACGTCGTAAACCGGACCCATCGTAAACCGGGGACTGCCTGTATATTACAGGAAATCATTTCCAGATTTCATCAGCTCCAAGATCTGGATGCCAAATTCTGCGTTTTGAACTTTGAAGCTTCCGGATGCTGAGTATACAGGCAGTCCCCAGTTTACAATGGGGGTTCCATTCCAACGCAGCGTCGTAAGCAGAAAATTGTCATAACCCAAAATATTGTCGAAAATCGTAAGAAAACCTTAATTTTAATAATTTGGGTGTCTTGTAAATGACGTAAACTGCATCTTTATTTAATTTTTCATAAAAAAAACTCCAAATTTTGACCATTCTGCCCTTTCTGGAGCTGTATTTCTTTCATTGGATTGGCATCGTTGGGGTCATAAACCCAGAACAGGTGTTGTAACCCAGAAAATAATTTTTGATGAATATATTTTGAAGAGCATCATAAGTTCAAAAGTCATAAGCCAAGCCCATCGTAACCCGGGGACAGCCTCTTCTTGCAACCTGGGCAGTGCACCTGATGACATCAACAATGATGAGTTCCAGGTAGAACAAAGACAGCTTTGAGAATTCATTAATGCATCACAAGAGCAGGCCAAAGTTGTTGATGGAGGACCGCTTGAGGTTCTGCAGTTCATTCAACAGTTCAACCTTGAGATCTGTATTCTAAATATTGTTATACAGTAATGTTGAGATTGCTCTTCACCATTGGAATAAGTGTTGCCAGTTGTGAGAGAAGTCTCCCAACTTAAAACTAATCAAAAATTATGTAAGACCAACTTTGAGTCAGCTCAGACTGTCAAACCTTGTGATATTGTCAGTAGAGCATGAAATTACTAATCAGTTGGACTTTGATGTTGTTATTAGCGAATTCGCTTCTAACAGAGCTCGTAGGGTTCTGTTGTGGCTGTATTGTTTTTGTTTTAGCTTTATGAAATAAAATAAATGATTGAGATGTTAAGGCTTAAAATGTGTGTTTAATTTTTACCAGTTTAGTACTTTTTAGCACGGGAATGGGGTGGCACTTTCAGAGTCCGCCCCGGGTGCCGCTAACGCTAGTTACGCTGCTAGGTAAGGTGCAAAGTAACTAGGAGTTAAGTGTATAGAGAGGGAAGTTACTGATTTGGAATTATGAGTTAAGGTTTAAGTGTTGAAAATTATTATACCTTTTCTTTTGTCATGATAACTACTTGAAAATATTGTATTTAGGGTTGGCAATATTGAAAAATCTTCCCGTTGGATTGCACCACACATTTCAGGTTTGGTGATGTCTGGGCCTGTTTGCAAACTGTATTTGTAATTATTGGAACTCATTCTTTGAAATTGTCTTTGCAGTTGTCATTGGTTGGCATAAACTGTAATAGCCAACAGTTTAGTATATTTTCAATTTCATGAAAATGCTAGACTTAGAAAGGATTTCAGTTGTAGTGCTTGGTAAAGATTATTTTAGTTTTGTAAATCTATGGAAATTATTGTTTGGTTGGAAAGAGTTTTTTCATACGTAGTTGGATCCTCTTGGCTATAATTTGTAACATATTAATTGCATTAAAGGAATAAGGACTTTTTGATCAATGTCATATTATTTTTTAACTTTCAGCTGATGACACAGAAATCACTTTTGATCCAGAGGAAATCATCACCAACATAGATCAAATTGATGCCGGATGGTGGCAGGGAGTGGGGCCTGATGGAAGTTTTGGCCTTTTTCCAGCCAATTATGTCGAACTTATTAATCACTCAGGTGTCTGATTGGTAGCAGTTATGCATTTATAGCTAAATGATTCTTTTGTCATTTTAAGTTTTAACTGTACTGCACTGACTGACTGACTGACACTTGAACTTCTCCTGTTTGGAAAGGTTAACTTTGGAAAAAGGGTAAGACTGCTTTATTTACATGGAAATTGTGTTGAACCATGTTATACTTGTTGTCTGCTGTTCATGAGCATTTTGGTATTTCTTGAGTACTCTGTTTAAGTGATTTGTTGTAAAGTTTGGGAGTTCCAGGAATAACATGGCACTTAGTTTCTGCATTTAGGGACTATTTAGGCTGAGATAAGATTAGCTGGTTTCTTTTAAACTTATTTATAAATGAAATTAAATTCTAGTACTGTACTGTACCAGTGATTCTTGCAGCTGGCAATACACAGTGCCCATATATAATCTTTTGTATCTGTAAACTTTGGATATTGCAGTATTAAATTAAAATTTAAAATGAATATTGGCTACATCTCATTTATTCCAAAGTTTATCGGCAACAATCTACTAATCAGGCTATATCGTTTAACAATGAGTAATGCTGTTTCTATTACACTGCACTAAGGTATTTATATTTACTAACTTTGTCACAGAAGTGGGCTCTGTGACAGTGCATAGTTTTATTGATATTATAGAGGTATACTGTACTTTTATTGTATTTTGTGATCTTTGGAACATACTGCACATTCAACAGTTCTTTTGAATATTTTTTTCTTTTCAAAGGAAGGCGTAAGAAAATCGTATAGTTGACAGAATTGTAGTGATTGCAGCTGTGAATTTCAGTTGTAGTTTTTAATGGTACAATTCAGTGTACTGTAATGTTAAATTATATGCTTCACCTGAATAAGGTAGGTAAAATAAAATTATCTTTCTTCATAAACTATATTGATAATGAAAATATTCACATGAAGTAAAAGGAATGAGAATGTCAATGTCCTTCATTTGTTCAAATCTTTAAATATAAAGTATATATACATATGGGATTCAGAACAACCTAACTTTTATATAACACATTATAGTATGATTAAATGCTCATTTAATTATTTACCATGTGTCCTAAGGAAGGAAAATGTATCATGATGTAAATAATTAAACTTTACATCCAGGGAACTATGTTAGAAATGAGTAGCAATAACTTATATGGGTGTGTGGAAGAAAGTATTTGGGTTGACCTAGCATATGGAAGGTAATTTCATGTACATCAAATACCTTGGATGATTGAAAAAGAAATGTCCACTAGTCTCTAGGGTAGCCTGAATGGAACTGTTGAGCATACCTTCTTCCGATTCATGATATGATGCCTTTGTATTGACCATAGTAATTTGCATTGACTTCGTAAAATTAGAGGTCTCAGGAGGTTAAAATTTCCAAGATATAAAGTGGCTGCATATGTATTGAGTAACTTAGAAACAATTCAAGAGGTGCAGGAAATGGCACAGTACTTTGAAGTATTTTTAGATCCTAAACTGCACTTTGAATATTACATGTAAACATTCAGATGGGATGGGAAGGCTTGTTGTCAGGTATCCACTAAAATTAATCAGTGATGTTACTCAAGATAAGCAGCAAAATATCTGAAACTGGAGATTTTAATGTAAACAATAATTGTATGAAAGAGTGTTTATTATTGTGAGTATAAAGTTTATGGAAGTCATAGACAAAGTAAGTTAATGACAAGTGTTTAAACAAAACTTCAAAGAATGTAAGTGAACATTTTTGAAGGTTGCAGTCTAGATTTAAATCCAAGTGTCAGACAAAGGTGAGGAAAATAAAGGAAAGGCACATGAAAAGTTAGAATCAGAATTAGAATTAAAGGTATCCCTTAAGAGGGAGCATTGGTAGAAGACTGTTTTTTTGTCTAGTAGATAGGACACCTGAGGTGTTGTAAGAGACTCATTCAGAGTGTGGTGATGGTCATGGTCAGCCGTGTGAGACATAAATACTGTATATTAACTCAAGTGGTCTGATTAAACTACATAATACATAATACTGATAACAAAGAAGTGATTATATGAGCAAGTTATCTGTCCCACAACAAGGACAAGCACTTGAAATGGATGGTTTAACTAGGCTTGCCATGATAACCAAACACAGGTTACTTGTAAAAAATGAGGACTGATTAAGTAAAGATACTGTAGTAATCATGACCTTGAAGTACCAGTCAGTGATTAATCAATAGCAGCAAAGAACTAGTGCTTGGTAGTCAGAGCAAGATATCTGACTCTCAGTATGTTGGGAATTTGGGCATCATAATGGTGTCTCGGTACAAGTGAATCTCCTAACTGCAGCAAAGATAATAAGAAGCCTTTGCCTTCTACATTAACCACTCACATTTGTTAGGTCTTACGTGGCTGCTCTTATTTTGGGGTTCTCCAGTTTACCAGTAAGGTACACTCTAAGGGTTATATCATGAGGCTTCCCTATTTGCTGCTAAGATGCCTTACTCTTGAAGAAGGTTCCTTAGGATTTTAATGACTACCTTTTCTGGCTTGAATAAATTGCGAGTTTTGTTGACAGGTTGTGAAACTTCCAAACTGACTTAAACTGGTAACTTCTTTTATACACATTAGAAGGACCCCGTAGAGGGGTAGTGCCGTCAGTTCACCTCATGCAGTGCACTTAAGGCATTACTTAAGGTTCTTTGCAGCGTGCCTTCGGCCCCTAGCTGCAACCCCTTTCATTCCTTTTACTGTACTTCCTTTCATATTCTCTTTCTTCCGTCTTACTCTTCACCCTCTCCTAACAATTAATTCATAGTGCAACTGCGAGGTTTTTCTCCTGTTACACTTTTCAAACCTCTTAACTCTCAATTTTCATTTCAGTGCTGAATGATTTCATAGGTCCCAGTGCTTGGCCTTTGGCCTAAATTATATATTCAATTCGGTTCACATTAGAAGGAGTTTTATGTTCGAGATATATGGACCCATAGTTAAAAAATACAAGTAAAAATAAAGAATTAGTAATATTAAGCCACCCAAGGTTTTATAACAGATATAAGGATTATTCCATTTGCATGGCAAACTTTACCATAATATTAACTTTAGATATGCTATATAAAATGGGCAAACTAAATGACAAAGGCAACTTTGGGATGTTTTATGCATCTAAAATGGTAACATGTAAGGCTAAAATCAACAACTTATGCCAGAAGTCTCACAAAGTAGCCTAAACTAGGAATGTGACTAGTACTTCAAAGCTAAATCTTTTATAACATACCTGATTTTGCATGACACAGTGTATTGAGAGTGCTGTTCTTTACTAACTTATATGCTTGAACACCTGAGTAGCAACGTGACTACAAAGGTGGTTGTTAGTAAAGTGTGTCCATATGATCAGGCAGTGCCTGTCGGGCTACCATTTTTACCAGATCTCAGTGAGGAGCAGGAATTAGTGCCGATGACAGCAGGACTTACTACCTGTGTTTAATTGTTCGTTGTTAGGGTAATATGCGGCAGCTTGAGCGCCAACTTACCCCTTACAATAATGTCATGGCAGTTACAATGATTAAGTGGCTGTGTGCAAAATGTGATAAGCATGTGTTTATGCTGCATATTCATTCTGCTCTTAACATTATACATATATCAATATTTGGTGGTATGTACTTTTTTTTATATCAATTTAAACCTACCTGCAAGCAATTGGCCTATAGTATATATTTTAGAGGGCTTGGCATGCCTCTGGAATATTGGTAAAAAAAACTTTGTTGGTTTAAAGTGTAGGAGCATCTGCATGATGAAAAAATTAGTGTTGCCTCTAGATGTACCTCTGGAGATATAGACTCTAGATGTACCTCTGGAGATATACTGTTCCTCATCAGTGCATCCTGGTTGGTCATTAATGGTTTTACCATATTTAAAAGATTGTAAAATATGTTGGTGTCCTTTGTCTTATAATTTCTAAGTGATTCATAACCATCTTGTATTTCCTGTAAAATTATTATATGGCTTCCCCCTTACACTTCTAAGCACTCACTCCCTGCAATATTCCATTTTCTTGCACTTCCTTGTTCTGGCAAAATGTAGCAATTATAATGCAGCAGTCCCATTTTCTTTTTTTCTTTTTTTTCCTTTTAATCTTACTGCACATTATGGCAATGAATTTGTACTGCACTGGACTCTAACAACAAGCGTAGAAACTATGGGGCTAAGCTAGATCTGGTAGCTATGTTTGTTGCCAGATCCATTCCCTTGGATTTTGCACTTCTGATGCGAGGGCACTCATTTCCGCTCGCCATCATGATCTGGTAACAATGTATGCCCAACTGTCTGACAATGTGGACACGCCCTCAAATAGCATCTTGTAGCAGGAAAGTGGCTACTTCCAAGGATCTATACATCTAGTGCTGTAAAAAATCATTTTAATCTTTACGCAGATTCAGGGCTGTTCATAATAGAATTTGGAGCCATGAGCTAATGGTAAGCAGTAACTTACCGTATGCATGATAATGTAGGGAATGTAAAGCAGTTATAAAATTGACACCAGGTGTAATAAAAAATCTATGGGTAAAGAAGAACAGGCAGTTCAAATGGAGAAACGAGAATAGAGAGAAACTTGATCAAATTAAGCAAACCATAGTCAAATGGCTTTCATCAATAAATGAAAACAGGAAGTTTGAAATAGCTCTGTATGGAGCTCATGAGTTATTGTCTTTTCTTTGGCCACTAATGTGGTGGAGGGCTCATGTTCATTCCTACTCAAAAAAGGCAGAAGAGTAAGGGGAGATGATTTTAGGTCATAGAGGTTACAGTGTGAATCCTAATGACTTTGAGAATTTATTTTTATTCTTGTGAATGCTTAGGAATTAAGAAAACCTTTGTTGTCCTTATTCTAAAAGGAACGTGATTGTTTGAAATACATTTTCTCGAAAGAAGTACTGTATTGTACAATTCATCAAAATGCCTGTGAAAGCAGAAATGGTGAAAAAAAATGTTGTCAGTTCAGATGAGATAGAGTAACTGTAAGTTTGTTGGTAAGAAAAGTAATTATGACAGTTGTATCATTATTACTTGGTTGAAGCATAATTTGATACTCTAAGGTAGTTTTAGTGACTGAGGAAAAATTCAGATGTACCCATGAATTTTATGAAGATGGGTAAGACTGATAGGGAGGTACTGAGAGAAGCAGTGGGATTATGATGATGATGAACGAAAGAGAAGCAAGATTAAAGTTACAGAAGAATCAGGTAAAATGTGAAGTCCTTGAAGACGTAACATGTATTTGTGCAAGGGACTTTAAAGAATTAAAGAAGTGAATTGTGAAATGATGTAGTTAAACGTGCCGTGAAAACCGGCATTGTAGACCTTGAAGCCTGGTTCTTCCAGTCTTGGCTTTGGCCTTCATGTGTGGTGGCAGCCTGGGGCTCAATCTTGCACCTCCTGACCTTGGTGACAAGGAACAAGGCCAGGCCAAGGCTACACTTAGTGATATTCCTTAAACAAGTTACCATGATTTAACATTTATAAAACTGTTAAGTCTGATATATCAGTCTGTCTTCACATCTGTTAAAATTGAATATTTTTTAATGTACAAAGCCCCAAGCAACATTAGTGTTTACTGGAACTGAGTTAAAAAATAATTACCATCATTATTGAGCTAGCTCCATTTTGAATTGTGGTTTGTCTCACCTGTGTAGTTATAACAGGAATAAAAAGTACTGCAGATATTTAGACACATGCAGTAAGCAAGGGTGCATTCAGATTTCATATTGTAGTGGCTAGCAATATTTATTAATGTGTATTAGACCTAATTATTTTCAATTCAAGTACAAGTACCATCCAACTTACAACTTGCTCGACATACTACCACTTGCACTTACAACCGTACTTCTGGCAGCGTGGCTGGGCAGGCTGATGCATAAGAGTACACACTATATAACTCGGCGACACCCATCTTGGGAGAGCTCTCTTATTACTCAGGCAGCATCATTTTGAGTTACCCTGCCCTATCAGCAGCATCATACAGTATTAACTGTACTGTAGACTGAATGGCAAACCAATTTACGTTAAAATCGACTTAAGACATTCATGCAAGAACCTAACCCTGTTGTAACTCGATGACTACCTTTACATAATATACATTACATAAATGATTAAAATATATCAGTAGAAGTACATTGTGGTAAAAAGATTGAAATAATGATTGTACATTACATTACAGTTAATGTAAGTACTTCATATAGCAAAGGTTTGTTATTATGCCCTACCCAATATGTCAACCATTTCTAAGGTTCGACTTTCGTCCATTTTGACTTACAACCGGTTGGTCGGAACCAAGCTCGGTTATAAGTAGGATGGTACTCGTATATTTTTTGTTAGGCAGAACACTACAAGTATATATAAAGCTAAATTTGTTCCTCAGTTATTTAATCACTGAAATAAATTAAAGTCTGTAAGCTCAGTTGCATTAATCTACTTTTATGGGTTAACTCAAATGATTTTTTTTTGTTGTATGATTGCAGTAGAAACGTAAAACCTAGAGTTTGAGCATACTATGTCGACTTGAACACCAATTCGGACCTTTAATCCTAGGAGTGGATTGAGACTCAGTCATGAACTCAGGTACCTTGTACTTGGACTCAGTCTTCTCTGATGGTGTGGACTTTGACTCAGACTTATTCTTCTTTTTGGATGTTGTGGACTTGGAGTTAGCCTTGGCCTGGGAATTTTTGGATTCTACTATAACTGGTGTAGACGGAAAGGATGATGTTCAAAATGCAGTTTCAGAACAGAAGGAGACTTGTGTAGGAGAGTTGGAAAGCATAAATTTGCAAGTTAAGGAATACAAAGAGTTATTAATAGAATATTCAGGGAAAATTTGTTTAGTAGATTTAAAAGAAAAGCTGTTGGTAGGGAGAAATGTAAATTAAGAAAAGGATATATGAAATTTGGATCTTGAAATAAAAATACAAATGGAGAAATTCTTTCAGAAGAGAATTCCATCTTGTGTCAACAGACCCAAGTATTATGAAGAGATTTTAAACTTAGAAAATTGATAAAATCCAGAACTATACGACAAAAAATGGAGTCTATAAGAGAATCATGTGAACTCTTGATGGTATACTTCCTTCACATTCACATACCTTACTGAAGACTTCTCTGGCTGTCGTTATATATCTTCAAGACAGAAAGTGAATTGTTATGCTCAACTTTTGTTCTCTGTGCATTGTACATTGTTCTTAATGAAAAAAAGTTAGTGAATTTAATATGTTACCCGAGTTCGCTTTCTTGGTATATTTTTATTTAATTTTGTTGTTGTTGTTGTCAGTTATCTTTCTTGACTTCCCTTTATCCTATGTGCTGGTTTACAGTAACTTACTTTATTCTGTAAACTAATGGTCTAGCAAATTTATTAAACTAATGGTCTAGCAAATTTATATACAAATGCTTGGTATGTAGAAAGTACATTCACTTTGTACTGATAAATTTGTATGCCTCATTTTTTCAGTGTCCAATTACAAAACTTTGTATTAAAGTGACTATACATGTTTATTGCCAAGGACTGAATAGGATAGTGTGCAATAAGAATAAAGTTGATTGAATTGTGTTATTCTCATGAAAACCATGAAATTGTGGAACTATAAAGGTGAGGACTGTAACCCTTTCAGTTTATTGTCATGGTGTTGAATTTAAAGGGCTGTTTTATTGTCACTTTGGAGAACACTATTATGCTTGCCATATTTTTCTTTTATCTGGAAGTGACTGAGTTTGACTTCAAGGCTCTCACTGTCTCTTTCATCACTATGGAAGTATTATGCATGTAGTTTTCAGTTTTTAAATTATTTTTTTGTCCAGTTATTATTACAATATGTAGTTAGTTCATGAATGTTGGCATGAAAAATTAATTTTAAATTTTTAGTATTGTAACAAATACTTAGATAGAGAGCTGAAAGTGGAACAAGGTGAAGCAAAGAGGCATGGTACATTGCTTATGAAGATAGTGTGGTGAAGCACAAATAATGTACAGTTATTTAGTTCTCTCTGGATGGACGTTTGAGAGATTTATGGACCAACACGTTTAGTCAGAAAAGTTTTTTTGTTGGTTGATATAGTCACCCAGACTACAAAACAAAATGCCTACACAGATGAGCCAAACCAGAGAGAAATGCCATTGAACACTAGGTAAAAAGTGGAGCAAGGAAAATTAAATTTGTAAAGTGAAGGGGAAGTAAAAGTTAGAAATCAAGACAGCATAGGACCAAAACTACTGGAATTGCCTACCCATGAATGTTTTTCCATGCTACTTTAGGTAATTTTGCAAGTATTGGGTTAGCGACTGTTAAACATATAGTGGTGAACAAGAGAGTTAGAACTACTGTACTTGAGGATCAGCAAGACCTCTCTGGAATTATATGAAAGCGTGGATAGCATTTTTCGTATTGAACTACAGTATATTTCTTGGAGATTTTCTGTATTGTTAATAATTACCAATTCCAACAAAATTTAAAAATATAGAATTACTTTATTCTAACCTTAATTTTGTTGATTCCAAAGTACATTATTTATATTGACGTCACAAATGTAAGGATTTCTATAATTAACCAAGATATTTTATTATATATTTTATTAACTACATATACTTCTCTACAATTCATGTACAATTAATTACACACACTGTTTACAAGGAATCCACAATGACTAATGTATGAGTATCACAGGGTAAAATAAAGCAAAATCGAAATCTGTAAAGCACCATTTTTTTTTTTCAGAAAGAAGGAATGTGACTTAACACTATGTAGAACCAAATATTGTGTTCTCAGGCCATGACAGACTTATACAGCACTTTTTATGATTTTTTGCATTGTACTAGTAATCGCATGTACATATAGGGTATGACAAATTTTATTTTAAGATTATATGGGTATTTTCAGTTACTTTGTTTACATTTGGAATTTTTCCTTCATTTCACATTTTCCATCAAATAAAGGATTTTCAAATAAATAAACTGATTAAAGTTATCTTTTAGATACTATGTTCACATTCATTAACCATACTCTAATTATATCTAAAACAACTATTTGTACCTTTACTAGGAATATAAAAAGTTGTATTTAATGTCTTGCTTGAATTTTGCAGTCATTTGAACAAATTAATCTTAAAATTTGGTTTATTATTAGCAGCCATTATGAACCTTGGCATTGTCATTTTGTTAGACTGCAATATTAAATTATTGGTAGGGATTCTTAGAAACATGGGAAGGTTTTCAAAGCCTTCTTAAGTACAACAATTAAGTTTACATTAAATACTGGAGGATTAGGAGCCCTGCTTTTGAGAGATATTTACTGTACCATGAAATTTTTATGAGTCATCACGGTAAGGCTGAAAGAGCGAAGGAACTGCACTTGTCTTTTGTGGACTCAATCTGTCATTTCCAGCACCCTGACCTCCAGCAGTTCCACTGTGTGGTGTTAATGATGAAGGACTGTTATTAGGGAGAAGTGTGCTGGGGCCGTTTGAGGATGTAGTGTGGGATGGTGAATCTAGAGTGGGAGTCAAAGGATGAGAAAGTGGAAGTGATGGGTACAGCAATCCACAGACACAAGAGTCTCCTACTTTAGGAGAATCTCTGAGGGGACATGTTGCTAGGTGTCCACCTACCAAGGGCCGTGGTGAGATAGGTGTTGGTGTTAAGGGTGTTGAGGTTAGCGCTGAATGTACTTCATGTTGTCGAAGCTCTCCTGCCCTGAAATAAGGTGAAGCTAGGAAACTGGAGTGAGGTCGAGGATAAGGTGCAAAGCGGCCTAAAGATGGTGGCTGAGTTGGAGCAGTGTATGCTAAAGGGGGTGTCGCTGCACCGACTCCTGCTGCTGCTGCTGCAGCTGCAGCAGCAGCTGCCCATGGTGTCCCTGGAGAGAATGTTGGTGGCAAGTATGGTGGATAAGCTCCAGTGGCTGCTGCAGCATGTATGAGATAAGCAGCTAAAGCTGGATCAGCGTAGGGCCATGCTAATGTCATCCTCTGACGTTTGTCCTTCATTCGACGGTTTTGAAACCATACCTGGAATGGTCAAATTATAGTGTTCAGTAGAAACAGTTATGTTGAACTATAATAATCATTACCTGAATTTTAAAAACTGTATTCTGATTTGGGATGAAGGGTGGGTCACAATGAGAAAGTAGAGTTGGCTCCTTTTAAATAATTTGGTAATCAGTGCACTGTTACTTCAGCCGAGTTTTTCTCTTTCAATCTTGTTTTTTGTTGCCGACTCATTTATTTTCAGAAAACTTTATAACTAATAATTGTACTATTACGTATTGCAAATATACTTTACTATGGAAATAAGATGAATGTAAAGTCCAGGTATTTTAAAACGAATACATTATCAAATATGTAAAAAGACACTGAATTTATGTGGTGAACTTAAAGAGATCAATGTAAGTTTTTATAAAAAAAAAACTCAAATACAGTTCAGTAATGGTAAATACGTAAACCAAATGGGAATACAAATTACTTGCTTAGGTTTCAGTTCCAACGTATATCTGTTGCAACAAAAATTTTAATCTTAGTTTTCTTGGGTTATCATAAATTATACGATCTTGCTCTGTGCATATCCAAAATAACTGAATTGAGTAGAACTTACTTTGATTGTAGATTCAGGAAGATTGAGTTCTTGTGCCAGTTCACATCGCCGTGGTCGACTGACGTAATTTTCTTTATAGAATTCCTTTTCCAGTCGAGCAATCTGTTCCCTGGTGAAAGCTGTGCGATACCTGCGAATCTCTGCTGATGACTGAGCCCCCAGTGGTGACTGGGTGGAATTTTGTTGTGGTGTTGGCTGCTGCTGCTGTTCACCTGCATTCGCAGAAGTAGGAGACGAAGGACCATGGCCTTTAGTTGGTAAATCACTGTCTTCTGAAATGTGAATGAAGATGGAGTTGAGGTTCCATTCTCAGTGTACAAAGGGCTATATTTGGTCTGATCAGTGCACTTCTAACTTTGAGTAAAACTACAGAAAATGATGAATCATTAGATACCAAATGTGATCATGCAAACTATCACCAAACAAAAATGATGAATTAATCTTGACAGAAACAGACATTTTTCAAGTTGTGCCAAATATAATGCTTGTGTTATATGTATATGTTGCTGTTTGCTTTTGGATTTCATAATAAGAATTATATTCATTATCGAAAATGCTAATTGTTGGTGGTTTCTCCTTAAAGGAAACGTCTGATTTCAAGAGAATTAACACCTCTACACAGTACTTTAATTATGTCATACGAGTATATCAGAGCCTGTACTAGCTAGCCTCGATAACCAGAGGCGATCAGTGTCAAACTAAGTGCTTTATGTCGGAAGAATTTATACAGAAAATAGGATACAGGCCTGAATCCCTTCAGCCAGATCCTCACTGAATAAGGGTTGTCACAGGGAAGGTCAGCACATTGAGCTGTCAAAGTGCGATGGATGCAGAGTAACACAAGAGTGGGTAGAAAAAGTGAAAGTGGAAAAACTTTGTGGTCAAAAGGGACTAAAGAAGGGTAAATGCACAGTCGTTCCCAGGATTAGAAGAAGAGAAAGATCAAGAGTTTAGTTGCTTGTTCATGTTGGGTTGGGGCTCTTGTCAGATGTTTGCTGATCTGTTTCAGACCATGGAGATTAGAACAGTTTAGGGCCCCCATAGAACCAGCAGTTGTGCAATTGAAATTTCCACTATAGAGGGTTTGAGCAATTGAATACATACTTCTTCACTTTTGTTCAATATTCTTTTTTTTTTATTTGCGAGTATTCCAAGCTGAAATTGTACTTTAAAAATTGATATCTATTTCTCTACATATTTGTACTTGAGATGGGGATGATGTGGTAATGATGTAGATGTATTGCATGGACTACTTATAGAGCAAGATAAAATACAAATGGACAATAGGTATTCCTTATTCATTTCGGTAACTGAAATCAATTGAAAATCTGTGAAAGCTGAAGTAAAGCCTGTCATCTTCATAAGAACAATGTACACTATGTTTATTGAAATTAAATGTTGCCAATGTAGGGAGATAGAGTTTCGCCCATTAGGGCAATGAAACGACAAAAACCTGAGTGTAAACGTTGTATATCTTAAGATAATGGAACCAAGAGATGAATTCCCCCCAGTACACGTAAGAAGAACTTACGTAATGTATATTTGTTTCAAAAAGAGATGATGTTATATCACCTTTTTTTTTTTTTTGTATGTTTTTAGGAACATATAATCAGAAGAGTGTACTATCATCAGCAGCCTATAGTCAAACTCTCACAGACTGATCAAAGATAATTCTTTTACCCAGTTGTCAAGCTGGTAAATTTCATCATGTAGGGTTATTCAAGTTTTTGCACTGTGGCTGTGTACAGAAAAGTAATCCAGGTAATAACACTGACAGATTATAATTAAGGCATGAAGAAAACT
>JANJGK010000014.1:13482635-13485135 GCA_039081455.1 Macrobrachium rosenbergii | reverse complement strand
TGGTTATTCCACTTAAGTCTTCCGGTCGAATAAGGAAGGCAGCGATAGTCTTGAATGTTACTGTTTTGTATCTGTATATTATTTAATGAAGGGAAAACTGTGTTAATTGCATCGCTTAATTATTTCGTATACCCTGAGCTTTATTTCATACGTGCGTATAACATGTACTCACTTGAAACGCATACATTCATATATATATTATATATATATATATATATATATATATATATATATATATATATATATATTATATATATATATATATATATATATATATATATATATATATATGCGTGTGTGTGTGTGTGTTCTCATAGTGGAGAAAGCGCTAGCAGGAACTACCCTTCCTGTTTCAGCAATGAGGTTTCTCCAATCTGGATACTAGCCGCAACAGCCGAGTTAAGTATACCTTAGTTTTACCAGACCACAAAGCTGATTAACAGCTCTCCTAGGGCTGAGCCCGAAGGATTAGACTTATTTTACGTGGCTAAGAACCAATTGGTTACTTAGCAACGGAACCTACAGCTTATTGTGGAATCCGAACCACATTATAGCGAGAAATGAATTTCTATCACCAGAAATAAATTCCTCTAATTCTTCATCAGCCGGCCGCGGAAATTGAACTCCGGCCCATCGAGTGACAGTCTGAAGCTCAACCGACTCGGCCAACAAAGGGCTTAACAGCCGAGTTACTACCAGGTTTTTAGTTCACTGCTAAGGTCAACGGACGCGCAACTGCAGTAAACGGAACGTACATGATGCATTCTGTCTCCGGGGAATCGAACGCAAGAAGCCATGATCATTGTTATGGTGTGTTTGGATCGTAAAACTACCTTCAAACAGGATTTCCGTAGAGGGTTATTGCTGTCAGTGCACTTCATGCGGCGCACTGTACACATTAAGTTTCTTTGCAGTGTACCTTTGGCCCCTAGCTGCAACCCCCTTTCATTCCTTTTACTGTACCTCCGTTCATATTCTCTTTCTTCCATCTTACTTTCCCACTCTCTCCTAACAATTTTTTCCAGTGCAACTGCGAGGCTTTCCTCTTGTTACACCTTTCAAACCTTTTTACTGTCAATATCCGTTTCAGCACTGAATGACCTCATAGGTCCCATCGCTTGGCCCTAAATTCTATATTTCTATTCTATTCAAACAGGCCGCATCCCCCTACCTCTCTCCCCTGGGTCACCATATGCCCTTCCCATACACATAGTCTCATACAGTTTGTTGGGAATCGGTATGTATTCAAATGTAATTTAATGAGATCACACATACTAACGCTGGCTGGTAACACTGTAAAAAAGTTACTTGTAGTTACTGGATCTAATCAACGTTATCAAATTATCAAACTCATTCGTAGTGATATTTGTTTTAATTATGGATATCTATAAGTAGGTTTACATGACAGATTCCACCGCTGTTCTGTCATGTGTCTCTTGTCTGTCAGGTCTGTAAGTCTGAGCCCTTTAACGTTAACGGTACGCTTGAAAAACTAGTTCTCTGTTCTCTTGATAAGGTTACTTTTTGTCACGGATGGTAGTTTATTACTTAAGACATTTATCAACAATCTTTAAATCAAACTATTTCTTGTGAATGTAAGAACGTGCAACAATGCAATTATGACCCCAACCGATAATTTTCAAAAATTTGTCTAGGCAGTTTTAGCACTGCGAGTTTGCAACTCTGCCACCGGTGACCGCTTTCGAGGCTAGTGACTGACTTTGTGGTGGTACGTCGTTCAGTTCCGTAGGCGTATGGATATACAATAGTTTCCCCTTCCTTTCTCTCTTAAATAACTGTTAAGTGGATAATAGACAAGGTCATCTGATATTCAAGACTAGAAAAAAATACCTTTAGACCTGCTATCGTTTGCTGTGTTTGTGATCAAGAGCCGCACGTTTGGAGCAACAGTTTTTGTAGTCCTAACTCATATGACCGAATACCTTAACTTAGGCTACCACGCCCCATGAATCGCTGGTACGGCAAAGGTAAGTTAATGACATTTTCGTGCGTTGATAATAAGTATTACGCGCAGTAGTAATGTATGTTAGATAATTGTTAGGTAATGACGCTAATACTGTAGGTTTGGTTGTCACACACCGTTTTCTGGTTAGGCTAGACCTATCATTCTTGTGTTAGGCTTGAAAGAGTACTGACCAATATTTGCCAGTGACATATAACGCCACTTGATGCGAAAAAGTTGCTAGCATATCCATAATCCTTCGCATGGCACAGCCTGTATCACCAAGATGCCCCTGTATGGTAATTTTAGCAAACTATTTACTTGGATAGGTTAAGTTGAGAACGTAAGAGGTGGAGCACGATTTAAGCAGCCCTCCTGTCGGAAAGAAAACTACTTTTTAAAAGTTATTATATCCCTTTTGCTATTTGCTCACATTCTCAAACATTTGGTTCTCCCAGTAGGCTTCCATGATTAGATCAAGGGAAACGAAAATATAAGAAAAATATATAGGTCTAATTCTGGTGTCACTGTGGCACG
>JANJGK010000014.1:13440673-13480673 GCA_039081455.1 Macrobrachium rosenbergii | reverse complement strand
CCATTCCTTCCACTTGACCAAACCATCTCGAAACACATCGATCCTTTCACCCACCCTAATCGCGTTACCACCTCCGTGTATCTCCGCATTTATCACTTCAGTTCTTCTTGTGCCACATATACTACTCAATAGTTCATTTTTACAGCTTCCACCCTTTTTTCTTTCATTCGTATTCAACGTCCTGATTTCACTTTCATTGAGGACAGTTGACAGGACGTATCAGCGTATACAAACTAAACAAGTATACACCTATATATGAATGTAGAATACACTTGTATGTATTGTGTATTTTCGTGAAAATACAGGATACTTCATAATTAATCATAAAAATTTATCATTTGTTACCTACACGAAAGATACTTCCGTTTTATATGAGCTATTAAGTTATGATTTTTGCCTATGAAATGTAAAGAGAATCGAGGCATTTCTGTGTTATTTGGAATTCCTCTAAGTTACTGAAAAATACAAGTTTTTCTGACCTTCGCCTGATTCTAATGATTTCATCGCTCTGAGATGTCTGCGATTCGAGCCGGTTTCGCAGAAAATGTCGAGAACGTGATCGATTCCTTTGATGAGGAGTCCAAAGATAGTTTCCCCTCCGGTCATTTCGTTGTGGGAAACACACGAATAGCTTGGAGTAATTAAGGGCTTAATTTCCTTCTTGGTTTTATACAAGCTGGTTCCAATATTCTCTTTTTCGATCAACAGATCCGATAATTGTTATGCCTGTGGATATAGTTTGATTGAGTACTGTTGTTGATTACGTAAAACTAGCGTAAATCATTGTAGTCGATGTATTTTGCATTAGGAAATTAAGCTGATCCAATACGATAAGAATAAGGAGGAGTTGGCGAAGTCTAAGAACGATTTTTGAGTAATTTTATGCCTGAAATCTCTCTCTCTCTCTCTCTCTCTCTCTCTCTCTCTCTCTCTCTCTCTCTCTCTCTCTCTCTCTCTCTCTCTCTCTCTCTCTCTCTCTCTCTCCTTAGTATTTATTTTCAGTTGAGAGTACGGCCATTGTTTTATATATATATATATATATATATATATATATATATATATATATATATATATATATATATATATATATATATATATAAAACACTAAATACTCAAACAACCACTGTTCAATTGTTCATTGCTTAACCTTTTGTCTATGTTTTTCTTCTCTCGTCCTTTCTTGCTCTTCCTGTGTTCTTTGGTTTTAATCTTGTTACTGCTACGGTTTAGGTATGTCCTGTGCCTATTCCCCCCGTTTTTATTTTGTTTTATAATTTATACATCGATGTTTTAATGTGATTTTTTGTAAGAAGTTTTTTAATCATTGCAGCCTTGAAAATGCGACTATAGCAATTGTCGTGAAACGTCGGCATAATAAACGTATTGTAATAATGGTGCCCTTTCCCTTCGCCTTCGAGACTGTATCCTGAGTCGAGACTCACCCTACTTGGATATATACTGTATATATATATATATATATATATATATATATATATATATATATATATATATATATATACATACCGTATATCAGCGTTTGTTGTTTCCCAAACTGAGGTGGCTCCGAGAAGATGCAATACGACAGTCACTCCCACATTCACACTTGAACTAACTGCTGAATCATGGATGAACCACTTTTCAGTAAAACCTTTCAGGAAAACTACACATAAAGCTTAACAGCCCGGCGTCAAACCACCTTCAAGCTCAGCTCCACTCACCCCTATCTTGCATACATTCTCTCTCTCCGTAGGTATTAAAACCCTTCCTTTCCAGTGCCTCTTCCATCCATCTATCGTATCAGGTCTTCCTGGCCTTCTGTCCCTTAACACTTCTGAATTACACACCTTTCACCAACCTGTCATCATCCATTACACACACATACATGTCATTACCATTATTATGATTTCTATTTTTTCTACTTCTTCAGCATCTGTGTGGACACTGCCGATTAGTATTTCTATCAAGTTATCTTATGTATCTAGATTGCGTGTATTGTATTTGTGTATTCCATGTATATGGCCCTGAGCTGCAATAAATAATATTATTATTATTATTATATACTTCGTGTATTTATATGTATGTACTATATATATATATATATATATATATATATATATATATATATATATATATATATATATATATATATGTTACAGGGAATACGTGTAATCAGGGATTACGCGTAATCACTAGGGAATATGTGTAATGACCAATTCCCTTGGCAACATTTGATCCCCGAGGGCTAGTACTAAACACGGCAAAACAGTGATTTATCTACCCAGTTTTGCCGTGTTTAGTACAAGCCCCTGGGAGGTCAAATGTGTTTTGCCGTGTATAGTACTATCCCCTGGGGGATCAAATCCACTTAGGGACATTTGATCACCCAGGGGCTAGTACTATACACGGCAAAACACATTTGACCTCCCAGGGGCTTGTACTAAACACGGCAAAACTGGGTAGATAAATCACTGTTTTGCCGTGTTTAGTACTAGCCCTCGGGGATCAAATGTTGCCAAGGGAATTGGTCATTACACATATTCCCTAGTGATTACGCGTAATCCCTGATTACACGTATTCCCTGTAACATATATATATATATATATATATATATATATATATATATATATATATATATATATATATATATATATATATATATAGTACATACATATAAATACACGAAGTATATAATAATAATAATAATATTATTTATTGCAGCTCAGGGCCATATACATGGAATACACAAATACAATACACGCAATCTAGATACATAAGATAACTTGATAGAAATACTAATCGGCAGTGTCCACACAGATGCTGAAGAAGTAGAAAAAATAGAAATCATAATAATGGTAATGACATGTATGTGTGTGTAATGGATGATGACAGGTTGGTGAAAGGTGTGTAATTCAGAAGTGTTAAGGGACAGAAGGCCAGGAAGACCTGATACGATAGATGGATGGAAGAGGCACTGGAAAGGAAGGGTTTTAATACCTACGGAGAGAGAGAATGTATGCAAGATAGGGGTGAGTGGAGCTGAGCTTGAAGGTGGTTTGACGCCGGGCTGTTAAGCTTTATGTGTAGTTTTCCTGAAAGGTTTTACTGAAAAGTGGTTCATCCACGATTCAGCAGTTAGTTCAAGTGTGAATGCGGGAGTGACTGTCGTATTGCATCTTCTCGGAGCCACCTCAGTTTGGGAAACAACAAATGCTGTTATATATATATATATATATATATATATATATATATATATATATATATATATATATATATATATATATATATATATATATATATATATATAGCCTATATTAAGCATAAAACTCAAACTTCTATATTAATAAAGTCGGAACGGCTGTGGGTTTGCTTTATACTTTCAGAGTATGATTGTCAACTGCTTGAGCTCAATTTCATAATCACATTACATTAGATCGATGTAGCCTAAAACAAGTGTGTATTTACTGTATAGTAAAAGAAATTTATTTTTTCGATTTTTAGGTTAGTGTTTTTTCCAAAAGAATAAGTAAGAAGTTGCCAGATCCTGAGTTATTTCAGTCTAAAGAAAAAAGATACAGGTGTAAAGTGAAAAGGAACGCACATACATTGTATTTAACTCATAAATGTAAACGGATACCTTTAAAAGGGTCTATTAAAAGGATTTTATGTTCTTTAGGCAATCCTTTTACCATATGCTATTAATAAAGCCGTTTGTGACCGCTCTTGGTATCCTGTTTTCGTATGAAGCCATTTTTCCGGGCGGCGATATAACATACAGGCAGCATTTGCATGTGACAAATCGGTAGGTCCATTATGACACGCGCTTAACATATGGGGTAGGACGAGTGCTCGCTTCTGAGCCGAATGCGACAAGTGTTTACGGTGGCATGAATGTTAAATCTGACTCGTGTTTATTGTGGCCAATGTTTAGTGCCAACACCTGCCTGTATAGTAACAACACAACCACACCCACTTAACCCCCCCCCCCCAGCCCTTGGATACCCCCCTCCTTCCCGACTTCGTTTTAACGGCTCATGTATGTGGAAGGAAGATAAAAGCGGGCAGGAGGCAGACGTGTCTTCTTCTTCTTCTTTTTTTTTTGAGACTACGGTGATCATTTCGTTATAAAGACCTCGTACAATTCGTAAAGCTATCTGATGAATCTCATATTTAGGTGCTGTGATTTTTGCAGTTTTATTTTGTTCTCATTTTGAAAGGGGATTTGAATGAAATGCCACGTGGAGGTGAAGAAACAAAGTAAACAGTATGTTGATTCAGGGGACGTTTATACTTGCGTTGTATGTTGCAAAGAAATGTTTACGTACATTATATTTATGGATGATGTTACTATAAAAGGTTTTTATGCCGAGAACATTTTGCTCATAATTTTGATATCATAATCCATCCAACCAACCGTTTCAGTAGGCAAGGTGTGTGTTCATTATTCCAAATGGTCACAATTTTTCGATGTTAAATTATACTTATAGCAAGTCGACATACACACAAAAGCAATAATTTCACACATCGGTAAAACGTAAAGTCTGATACCAAATCTTTATAAGTGCATGATTACTTGAATGAAGTTGCACACGGGAATTTGCATATCATACAGAAATCCTTTTAAAAAATGAACATGAATCATTGGTGTTCAATTGATCAGTGGGTATACTTGTGTAACTTGCTTCCCACTTCCTGCTTTTGCTTTCACTGATCTCCTACAAACTATTCTCAAGTCTAGATAAGAGCATTAGTTTGGAAGTTCGTGTGTTTTCATTTCTTACCTCCCCAAAAAATAACCGTTCACTGGTTTGGTTGATCAATGTATTCTTCTGTTAAGGCTTGTTGAAGTACTGAAGTACAGAATTTCTCTAATGACTAAGGGAAGGATTAAGGTAAATTTTGAAAGATAGTGTTACCCAAGTAAACATTATATATATATATATATATATATATATATATATATATATATATATATATATATATATATATTATATATTATATATATATATATATATATATATATATATATATATATATATATATATATATATATATATATATATTACTTATGAAATGAATGGCAGGAATATTTATGTACTTAGGTCAGGGTTACTCAGTTACTTACTGGCAAATTGGCAAAATTTTCTCGGAAAGTCGGCCATGTTGCAAGATTTTTAGTAAGTAACAGCCCACTGAGTTTGGTATGAGCAACCCATGTACTATTAGCAGGGAGTAATCCATTGAGTTTCAGTAAGGAACAGCACATTGAATTATAGTAAGGAGCAGCCCTTGAGTTTTGGAAAAGAGCGACCCATTGAGGGTTGGTAATGAGAAGCTCATTGAATTTCAGTAAGGGGCAGCCCATTTACGTTTGGTAAGCAACAGTCATTTAAGTCTTTGTAAGGAGCAGCTCATTGGGTTTTGGTGAGGAGCAGCCCGTTAGGTTTGGCGAGGGCCAGTCCGTTTGATTTTGGCGCTGATTCTGTTTGCGATGCGGGTACAGCGGGAACGAAAAGATGGTGAAAGTATATATATTATATAAACACTTCAAATTTAAGTCTTCGTAATGTTGTAGGAAAGGTCATCAGGTGGCCGAGGTTAATTTCGTCACATTCCTTGAGTACTTTTGCAGTAGTCTGTAGCTCTGGGTTCGGTTCGGCAGTTTATTTGCAAAACTCGATCAGAAACTATACTTTAATCCTGTAGGTTTCATAGATGCGATTTATAGATTTGTAACAGAAGGAAAGAAAAACTTCCCAGTTCGACGTGATATTTTTTTACATTTGCCTTTTGGGTATATATATCCACTTGGAAGTAGTTAAGTAAATTTAACAGAAAAGAATGCATGACTACACCAAGTTACAGAAGTGTAAATAGATAGTGCTGATATTTGTAAACAGGCAGTTGGCATACAAATAAGTACGGTACGTGCTTGGATCGAAGCAAGGATCCGGACAAGCGCACTTATTTTCTACCTCTATAAACGAACTTGATTTTAACAGATGAATGTAATGTATTAAAATAGTGCAAATGTCATGACGCTTAAGAAGATTTTGTTGGTCGTATCGGAGTATTAAGCCCAAGAGTTTTACCGCAGAATTGCTTTTCATTTATTTTCACGACTCCTGACGTGCATTATATGAAAACAGATGAACATTATGTCACTCCAGAAATGCGCACGTGTGTATGTATGTATGTATAGATAGATAGATAGATAGATAGACAGATAGATAGTCTGCTTCAGTTTTGAGCTAACCGTCTTCCATTTCAAGTGACCTTTCCATTTGGAGAGGGATTTAGAGAAGTATCGTTCTTGCTTATATGCAGCAGTTATTCAGTGCGTAAAAACAGTATTTAAATACTTGCCTTTGTTGTTTACAATTGGATTTTATTCTTGTCGTAGCCGAAACGTTTCCTAGCTTATTCGGTTACATTTGGTTACCGGTATTAGCCAGGCCAGGCGTAACAAAGCACAGTTTTCCCCTAAAAGTAAAATCGAAATTTTCAAAGGACAATGGAAGTATCGTTTAGGTTGATGAGTTACCCGCTATGTTGAGATGCATTCAGTATTCCTTGCACAAGGATTCCGAGCATACATCTGCTCGAGTGTGTCTTCAAAGGTCCGGAATTCCATCGTAAAGTGAATTTAGAAACAGGAAATCGTGCTCAAGCCTAGCTTTTCAAAACGTATAAAACTAATTTATAGGGATGATAGAGAGTGGAATTAAATGACTTACATAGATGCATTAAAAACATTTTTACGTTACACTTCCCTAAACTTTCTTTTTGTAAAAAAAAAAAACTGAGTTAATTCTTTCCCAGTGAGTGAGTAATCTCCGTCGGGAGGCTTAGGACAAGGCTTCCAAGTAATTTACAACTAATGAACCAAAATTCTTTTCCGAGTTATGCCTATAAGAAACTCTACATAAGAGTTGTATTATTTTAAGTACATTATTGTGAAAAAAAGGCAGACCAGAAGTACATGTGAAACAGTGAAAATGATACGACGGTGTTATGAGAATGTACTCACGATCCCCATTTATATTAACCCCTTTTGTGATGGTTTCATCAGTCGCATTTTTATTAGAATATCTGTAGAGAGTTTTCATTTTAGTATTTCGTTAAAAATCGGATAAATACTAACGGATAAATATTGAATAACGTGGCGGAATAGGTATTTGATGGGGTTTCCGTCCTCTTGTGTCTCAAGGTAAATGAACAAAACCGTTTTAGAAACCACTTGTAAGTTTGTATTCTCTTCAACAACTAAGGAAAAAAGAAATAGCCGCCGTAAAGTCCGTGGATTCGGGTGCAGGTCGGTGTTGCAAGAATGACTCGGTTTTAATTCGATGCTTAAAAGTTGCTTTTTTGTATAAATTCTGGTATGTTTTTCTTATTATGTGTGGCTAAGAGTTAGTGACATGAATAAAATGTGTTATATATAACTTAGGTTCCAACATCTTTTATGACGTGTGGATCAGTTGTCAGCGCCCTTGCCTTTCATTTGAGAGACCTGGGTTCGATCCCGATGTGAATCAGTATATATATATGTATATATATAATATATATGTATATATGAGTCAGTATATATATATATATATATATATATATATATATATATATATATATATATATATATACAGTATATATATATGTGTGTATGTATGTATATATGTATGTATACCTATATAGACTTGGAATACATTTTAAATATTCTTTATAAACAATTAGTAATAATGTGTGCCCCATACGCATCAATCACATGAGCAAAATACCCTGGTTTGACAAGTAAGCCAAAAGATAACTAAAGCTTAAAAAATAGTTCCCATCTCATGAATTTGGGAATGATGCGTTGGGCAATATGAGTGAAAAATACATCGAGTTCTCTTTTTTTATTGCTTCTTTATCAACACTTATAACTTCTAATGCTGATTTAAGCATCGTGGATTATTAATATTGCGATGCTGGTTTGACGGTTAATCATTCGCTCAAAGTATCCAAGTTGCAGAAGGTTATTTAAGCCGCCATATTTGTGTACCGCAATATTCATATGCAAATGTTCAGAAGGTCGTCACAAGTTTGTTTCTATATTTGTTTAGTACTTGAAGTTTCATGGAAATGTTCCCTTAGATATTTCATTTCTAGGTGGAAATTTTCAGTTTTAAACACTGGAAGTTAATTATAATTAAGTAGAATGAAGAAATTTCTCTAATCGGGATACAATATCCCGCATAAATTCATTACCATCGTTTAAAACCGATAGCTGTATGCAAAATTAAAAGGAACATTTTCTAAATCTTTATTTTATTAATGTATTTATTTATTAATTTTACCGATGTTTTGTTAACCTTTTTTTTTATTATTAACAGATGAAAGCGATTCACGAATAAAGACAGTTCCAGTAACTTCTCATGGATTATTTGAAAGTATTTTAATTTTTAGACAGGTGAAGCAAAAAACAAAAGCGGTAAATATTCTAGCATATAAAATAATGTAAGTACGAGTCAAAATAAGAAATCACAATAGTATTTGATTGACGGTAAACAACTTGTGAAGAACCGTAGCTTATAATTTGTCCTCGAGCTTATGCCAACACACGCCATTGTGTAAGTGTTCACATTGCTGTCAGTCTCACATTTGATTATGCTTGCGTGCAGAAAATATGTTATTATATACTTGTGTTTCGGTTTATTTACGGGTATCTATGGTCCGTAAGTTTTTTCATTATTTTTTTAATGGCAGAGGCTTTGACATTGAATTTCAGCACCAGTTGGTTTAAGATCCGCGATACACTGTATCATTAATAATGAACTGAAAGACAGAAGCGAATACTATATCTTTAACAGATAAAAATTTTGAATTAATATGTAGTTTGAAATGAGGCATGCGTGTGCTCTTGTGTGCGGTTTTGATGTGCGTATTGTAATGCATGTATTTATGCATGTATTAATACCAGTTGAAGATGAATGTATGAACCGATAGCTCGAATGTATCACAGTGTTTTGCAAAGGCAACAAAATTTCAGATTTTATAATGCGTTTTTATTTGTAGGTGAAGTACAAACCTTGTCTCTTGTTGTAAATGGTTTGCAGTGTATCCTGTTATAACTCTGAAAATGATTCATTTCTAATGTCACCCACTAGCCTAAACATGTCATGTCCGGAGTGTGACTGTAGTTTCAGTCATGAATGAGTCAGTTTCCTTTGAAATTGGAATATAATTCCATCTAGTGTATAGTTCACAAAATAGCTACAAGTAGGTCTTAACATTGTAGGTTCTTTTAAAAGATCATTAGCGAAAAATGGTTTTACTCTGGAGGCAAACAATACTAATAAGACAGTCAAGAGCGCTGTTCAAGTTGCTTTAAGGTGCTGTTGGTTAAATGGAAAGCAGCTAAGGGCAGATGCAATGTCTAGAATAGAAAATTACAAATTAGCGTTCGTTTTAGCTTTATCCTGAGTTGTAAAACGATCAAGGCTCACAGATGGAAGTAGCAACTTCCGCAACTTCCGTGCCAGTAATATTCTATTTCGTTTCGCCTATAGTAGTACACAAGTAATGTCAGCGATTCCTTAAAGAATTTGCTTAAAAATAAACACCTCGGTTGTGATGGTCTCTCCGCAGACGTTTTAAAGTTCTGCCCCCCTCCTCTCCCCGTAATATACATCTTGCTTGCTGTATACTCGAGCATAAACCACCGGTTTCCCAGAGAATCAGGTCACTAAATGCCATTAATAAAAACAAGCTGAATGACACTGCTAACCCAAGGAAGCATCGCTCGATTGCAGTCACTCGTTTAGTGAGGTGTCTTGGCGTTGTACAGACTTCAGACAAGCAGTCTAGGTGTCAAGTTAACAGGTCAGCCGACACTTGCATCTGTATCGTGAAAGAATTGCAGACCTATTCCGTGTCGTCAGTTTCTCCTGTTTTCTAAAGTTTTGCTGAAGTGAGAAAACGATGTGTCCGTAAACTATTTTGAAAGCTTTTCGACGCTCCATGCAACAGCTACACCTTTAAATTTATTTGGCATGTTGCTATTATTTCATACTGGGTATCGTATTGTCGTACAATTTTGGCACATTCAACGAGCTCCTTCAAGGCGGTATTCTCTCACTATATGTATTTAATACGTATACAGGTTCCCTGAAAGTTAAACCGAACTTGTTTCCAATCGGATGCACCATGAGTGCAAAGTCTTTAACATCTAATCGATACCTGCAGTTGGGATGCGGATGAATTTGACTTTAAATAGAACGAAACCAAGACGCAGTGCTGCTTCCCGTATAGGGGCTAGTGTCGTCAAGAGGTGCGCTGTGGGCATTACGTATACGGTTCTTTGCAGCGTCCCTTCGGCTCCCAGCTGCAACCCCCTTTCATTACTTTTACTGTACCGCCATTCATATTCTCTTTCTTCCATCATCCTTTCCACCCTCTCCTAACAATTGATTCATAGTGCAACTGCGAGATTTTCCTCTTATTACACCTTTCAAACTTTTATACTGTCAATTTCCATTTCAGTGCTGAATGACTTCGTAGGTCCCAGCACTTGGCCTTTGGCCTAAACTCTATATTCAGTTGAGGTCAAGACGCAGTGCTTGTTGCTGTTAGATCGCATAAACACAATGAAGAGCTGCAAATATTCCTGGGACATCACCGTTTGAAATTTGCACATGAATTCTTGTATTTGGAACAAATCTTGGAGGACCTTAAAGACACACCTGGCGTAGAACGGGACGTCGTAAGCTGTGTACGATTGGAAAACATCATCGCATCATCATTTCCCGTCTGTTACAGAGAAACTAAAATGCTACTCTCCCACTCTCATTGCCATAGGACGAACACCAGGGACGAATTATACACGAGAGACGAATTACTGTTTATTATAATGACAAACACCTCGCTACCGTTCTGTCATTGTTAGGCGAACCATGACCAGTTTGATCACCCGACGAAGAAATAGTAACAACCCGCTTGTCCAAAGCATCCTAAATAGTGAAGCGAGAAGATCTAAACTGTGGGAAAGATAGAATACTGAAACTTCTGTTTCCTAATTAATTTTTTTCGAACTACGGATAACCTCGGATGTTTCATTATTTCTTTCAGTTTCTTCTTTTCGTAATTTTCTTCTCTGTATTGTTCTTACAGTTGTTTTGTATTTATACCTTATGATTTTGTCCGCGTTATTATTGACCTCTACGTAGGGTGCGCGCATGGCAGACGTATACCGATGACTTGTTGTGTATGTTCCTGTTTTGTTTTCAGAACACACCATCTTTACTGTTTACTAATGTATATTCCATTTAGTAACATCAGCTAACCTATTGTTACCATTTAATGTGCTCTACAGGTTTTTTATTATTATTATTAACGTGAAGTTAATAATAATAAAATGAAAATTCCAGTGAGTGTCATCGAAGTAAGTGTTAAATACTAAGAAGCTTTCCAGCTTTTTATAAAAGTCCCTCTTCAAGTTAAGACGTAAAAATTGTGGGCGTAAGCTCAGAAATTAAATAAAAGAAAATTGACAATTATCGTCTTTTATTTAGTTCATTTTCGAGCTTGCACTCACCATTCTTTGCCATTCTTAACTCGCCACTCTCAACTCGAAGAGGCTCTGTAAAAAGTGAGAAAGCTCCTAAATATATAAAGCCTGCTGCTAAGACATGGGTAATATGACTGGAATTTTAATTCCCGCTTTTAGTTTTCTGCAAAAGAAAACTATTGTGCCGGCTTGTCTGTCCGCACTTTTTCTGTCTGCCCTCAGATCTTAAAAACTGCTGAGGCTACAGGGCTGCAAATTGGTATGTTGATCATCCACCCTCCAATCATCAAACATAGCAAAATGCAGTCCTCTAGCCCCAGTAGTTTTTATTTTATTTGAGGTAAAGTTAGCTATAATCGTGCCTCTGGCAAAGAAATAGGCCAGGCCACCACCGGGTCGTGGTTAAAGTTTCATGGGCCGCGGCTCATACAGCATTATACCGAGACCATCGAAAGATAGATCTATTTTTGGTGGCCTTGATTATAGCCGTAGCGACTGTACAGAAAACTCGATTGCGCCGAAGAAACTTCGACGCATTTTTTACTTATTATTATTATAAGCAATGTTTGAGTTAAGTGTTTTATCATTCTTTCAACGTACGTGCAGTTTGTATTTTCGTACTTGGTCGTTTCTGTCTTGTTCTTCAGTGAAGTAAAGATTAGTATTATTATCTTTACCACTGACCAAATGGACACCGTTCTAAAAGGAAACAGGGCCTATTTTTTTTTTCTTTTAGTAACTTCGCCGAAAGGTGATTTCATGTAAAACCCGTCTTTCAGTAAATGTATATCGTAGGTTTAAGTGGCACTGCACCGTAATCAGCCCGAAATATAATTTCTTGTAGAAATTTTAACATGAAGTGATTCAGATGTTAATTGATTTATCCGGATTCAGATGTTAGTTGATTTACCTATTGCAGGCTAGTGTCAAGTTCAGTGAGAATGTGGATTCAGGAAGAAGTTACAGATGACGCCGCGAGAGAGAGAGAGAGAGAGAGAGAGAGAGAGAGAGAGAGAGAGGAAAAAAATCTGTCCCAAGCGGAAATATCGACGCCGCCCACAAAATCTGGGTCCCATGCCTTGTCTCCTAAGGTCTGAGGGCATTAAGCTTCGTCAAATACTTTGAAACGAATACCCTCGTCGTCGCGAGAGCTTGTAAATACCTAGATAACTTACCGCTGTGATGACATACTGTGGTTACTAATGGAGGCGGCGACGGGCTGTTTGGAGGAGGTGGAACGCCGCCTCCCCCTCCCCCTCCTCCACCCCCACCACCCGAGCCACCCCCTCCACCCCCACCTCCTCCGTCGGATGACGTCACCATAACCCCACTTAGTCTGGGAGATTCTGGGGAGAGTGGGAGGTCTGAAAGAGGAAGGAAGAGATAATTAATGATTAATTTTTTAAAATAAAAATTAATTTGTATTCATGTTAATGAATTTTCAAGTCATATTAATTATTAATTAATTAATTTGCTGCCGGATATCTTTAGTTACAGGCTTTGAAGTTTCCGAAAGGGATTTGAAATGCAAGATAAATCGATTTTTAAAGAAAAAAACACTAGTGCCGGCGATAAAAAAATCTTATATTAAAACAAAGTGTTACGGGTTAATGCTTACTGTTATTGAACGACAAATCGTGACTGAGAGTAACTTTTGAGAATCCAGAATTCGATGCAGTTATGTTACTTGACTCGAATTGTCTCTGCACTTACAGCATACATTTATGTGATTTGTGCATATAGCTCTATACGTTTGCATAAATTGAATAACTTGAAAAAATGCATTTTCTGGACAGGAAAGAAAACTGAAATAGAAAATTCTTTGCAGACTAACTTATCTTTCAAAATACGTTTAAAACTCAGTAATGTCTATTATTATTATTATTATTATTATTATTATTATTATTATTATTATTATTATTATTATTATTATTATTATTATTATTATTATTATTGTAATGTCTATTACTATTATTATTATTATTATTATTGTTATTATTATTATATGTTGTCCTCATTAGGGTTAGTTATTTTCCGTGTTGCAAAACTTTCAGAACCTCGTTATTTTAATGTAGTGAAATTATTAGTCTCTCTCTCTCTCTCTCTCTCTCTCTCTCTCTCTCTCTCTCTCTCTCTCTCTCTCTCTCTCTCTCTCTCTCTCTCTCTCTCTCTCATACACACACACACACACACACACACGCCTTTATGAAGATATTTAAGAAACATAATTTTATTTAATGATTTATTTTGATTTATTAAAACCAAAACTTATTCAATTAATTACAGGATTTTATATTTAATTACATCATTCCAACTAGAAGTAATGTATGGAATACAGTTACAGTACCAGCAACCTCAGCGGGTAACCTTTTTTGCGTCAGTGGTTAAAATCAGAGGCTACTGAGAAATGTATAGTTTAATAAGGCGTTTATTGCTGTGGCTTTCTCTGGAAATACTGCCCATATATTTCGGTGTACAATGAAATTAAGAACAACTGACTCATCTTTCCCATACAATTTTTAAAGACTGCGTCTCCAGCGAGAACTAAGTAATTTATTGTCTTAATGCAGTAAAATAATCTTCAGAAGCTTAATTGGGTCCTTTTTTTTTACAATAAGAAATTTGATGCAGCGTTCAAAGAAATAAAAAAAAAAAAACATTTATAACAAGGTCGATCGGTTTCCGCACTTTCACTAAACTTGTGTCGTATTCTTTTATTTAAAGGAGCAGGAATGTTATTAGAAACTCGGACCATGGACAGTTGCATCGGAATTTATTTTTTAGCAGGTGCACGCACTGCAAAATTTTATTACAGCGGACTGTTCGTAAATCATTTAATGTTCGAGTGCACGCTTGCCTCCGCCGCTCTTCGGCGATGCAGATTTTTAATGTACGAGACAAGACAATTTCGGAAGACAATGAAGCCATAATAAAGATGTTTTATGAGAGAAAGTATAAGAGTTGTTATTACTATATCTATCGTACTGGGAGTTCCTTTGTTTGAGAAAAGCGTTTTATTTCCCGAAATAAAACCGGGGAAAAGCCGCTAGGTTGAAACATTTGTTTTAATTGTTCTGTCCATGTACTAACGAAGTCAGTCATTGTTAAGGGATCACTGAAAACCAGCCAGGTCTGTATGTGATGATCAAGCAGATTCATACTGATGGTTGGTTTTAAAGCATTACCTGTTGTAATATATTGTTACTTGCTGGTTTATTGCTTTAAGAGGAATTTTCGTATTTTTATGCTAATATCCAACTGCTGTATCACAGAAGATAATTGTTATTATACACGAATAAAATGTAAAATCGCGAGCATCAGTGAGCAAACTAAGGACTGTGAGAGAAAAATGTCTTGCAGAGGAGAAACTTGAATATGAAGCAACCTTGGTGTTTTAGAGCAGTTGCCTAAAAGGAATTTCATTAGAAGTTCCTATGTTTTTTGCCTTGAACTCATCAAACCATGAACGATATTGTAAATTGTCGATTTTCCGCAAGTATGAAACTAAGTGCGTTTGCAATGGGTTCGCTGTTGCTACGATAATGCGTTGCATGACTTAGAATTATCGATAAATAAAGATATTCTTTTTAACTCGGTGACCACAGTGTCACATGCTATGGTTACCTTTGAAACCAGATATGATCTCTTCGGTTTATGACCTACTGAATATATGCAGTGCGTAGAGGGGTCTAGTGCAAGCGGTAATTGATAACAATTACTCCCGAAATTTTTCTTAGGTTATTTGCAAGGTATCTCAAGTTTTATATATATATATATATATATATATATATATATATATATATATATATATATATATCATATATACAGTATATATATATATATATATATATATAATTAATAATATTTGATAAACTGTAGGATATTGGAGTGGAAATGACAATGGATATCAAATACCAGGAATTCTGAAAGAACATTGGCACAATAAGCGGTAAAAAAGGTTTGTGAACGACGGAACCGTCAGGCGAGAGCGCCAGATCTAATATAAACTTATTTATTAATTATATTTTAATTTATAATGTAGTTATAGTTATTTCTGTAAATATTATTTATTTATATCTAATAGTTATTTTTTGTGGATTTAGTGACATTCCATGAAAATACATATCACATTTCATGTGCTTACACATTTAGCTACTTTACTTTATTGTTTGATTGATTATAATTAATAATTTTCTGCATGCATAATTAATACCTTATGCGTTTATTGATTATTATTAACTAATATTGTATGGGTAACTTCAGCTTAGCATTTGATTCCCGCATTCCATCGGTAGTTGGTTTACATTTCATTAACTTACGTCAGCTATGCCTGTAATTAGGTCGTTGTTTGCGTATAAAATTGTTCAGGAATTGCATATGTGAATTATCAGTAGCTATAGCTTAACCATCATGGTGTATACAACATGCAGACAGAATTTCACGAAATGCTTGGTTGCCAAACGTTTCCTGTAGTTTAAGTAAATCGGTTATTAATGAACTTGTGTGTTACACACACACACACACACACACACACACACACACACACATATATATATATATATATATATATACATATACTGTATATTTGCATAAAGAGGTTGGCGAAATGAATCTTTGGTGCACTGTTGAAAAGTATTTGAGAACCATATGGTTATGTTGGAATATCAATTTCACTTCCCCTTAAAATGTTTTTTATATTAAATACTGGTATGGTAAGACATTGCCTTCGGATTGGGTTAAATAACCTACTACTGTAATAGTTTTTTTCTTTTGTAACCAGTGACTGTTGTTTACAGTAGTTTAGTTTTAATAATGCAAAATTTTGTTTATATACTGCATTTTAGTAAAGAAATTTACATTTGAGATCTTTGAACTTATTATTGTTAATATTATTAAAAAAGTTTACTGATAGCATCATTAGTCAGTGAAGATAATAAATCCACTATGGTTTACCTTTGTAATGCAAAATTCATGTAAAAAATTATTTTATACTCTGATCGTAATATTGCAAACCATTGTAGATTTATTTCCGATGTTATTGTTATTATTATTTTTATTATTATGAAGGGAGTAGACCCTCTTTTAAACAGGTCTTATTAAAAAGGATGGCTGTATTATGACACTGCATAAGATAAATTCTCATAATACAGCCGTCCTTTTTAATATTATTATTATTATTATTATTATTATTATTATTATTATTATTATTATTATTGTTATTATTATTATCATTATTATTGACAAAGAAAGAATCTCTCACCTAATCTCTCTATCTTATGGTGAGAGGATGGTGTAGCTGAAGGGTGGTGATGATGATGATGATGATGGTGGTGAGACCCTTGAAGGAACGCCCGCCAGAGTCCTTCGGGCGTGGTGGGCGGCCTGTCCTCTAAAAGGGAGTTGGTGTCCTTGCCAAGGGCATTGTCAGAAGATGACAAGGAGAGCATTTTCAGAGGGGCTTCACTTGACATCAGCTCCATCCTCATGAGATCAAAGTAACTGACCAGTTCGTAGGTCAGGACTGAGTTTCAGAAACTTTGTTATTCCTTTTTTTTGTGTTTTTATACGCAAGAAACTCTTAGCTATGGACCAGAATCGTGGAAGGTGTGTTGTAAGTCTTTATTTACTTCGTCAAGTATTTTCTTATAATTTGAGTCGTTTCCGTTAAGCCAATTATCATATATTTTTTTTCAAGAGTGAAAAACAGAGCGACTAGTTCGTAACAGTATTTTTGTGGCTCTCGCGGGAAACCGTTTCTGCACCAAGGAGGCTTCGCAGTATTTTGAATTTATCAAAATACATCGAGTCTTCAGCTCGTAAAGACATTTCTGTTGCAGGTTTTCGCTGCACTTGCAAGAACCGGAATCCAAAACCAACGGCGGATTTTGGGAACTGTCATTCGGCCAAGTGGCGTAACCGAGTCACGATCTTTGCCAAGTGTGTGTGTGTGTTTATTTTCAGTGAATCGCTACAGAATGCAATTAGCACCACGATCACCTGAAAGTAAATGAAAGGTGGTTACGAATCACTAATCACGTTCAGGGCATGAGCAAGTTAGCGCCCGAATACCACCGCCCAATTTGTCGACTGATCGTGAGCATCATCTGTCAGCCTCCTCTCATCCCGTGGCGGAGACGGTTGCCACGAGCTCATTATTATTGGTCTTATTTTGATTTTGCGGTGCTTTCTGTATATTTTAGTAGTTTTTTAATGGGCTTAGGAAATAGCAACATGTTTTTATTGTTATATATTTTTCCGTGTAGGGTCATAAATACTGAAATCATCTTTATCGTTTATTGTACAACTGACAACTGGTCTCATCTGCAACGCACTCCGATTGGCACAGCAGTCCCTCCAAAGCTTCGCTCTGGTTGGCTGCAAGGGAAAGGGGGCGGAGATCGAGCTACTTGAGAATTTCTTAGTTTGTAAATATGAACCAGAATGATAGTCGCAATTATAAAGATTGCTTTCCGTTGATCTGCGAGCACCCAGCAGTTAAAACGAGGGAATTATTGAGCAGAAATAGCGGGAATCAATAAAAACCGGAGCGAGTCGTAATAAATACGGGGACAGAATGCACGAAGCCGTAACCGAGGGCCAAAGAGAACGGGGAGGCGTGATTGTAGATAAGTAACATTATTGACATTTTTACTGCCCCGGTTCGGAATGCCATTTGGGGAGGAATTAGGCCATTTGGTAAGGCACCTCTCCGCTCCCTGCCTAAGGGCCTCTGATGAGACGAAAGCGAGCGTTAGACGGACATATTTCGGCCCTCGAAAATATGCCAGAAATTGCACATGACTCGCCTACATGACCTTATTATATTCCCTCCCTTAACAACAAGTTTCACCCCCTACAACCCCCTCCCCCCCACACACACACTTTCTCCGGCTCCCCATTTCTGATGGGGGTTGGAGGGAGGGAGGTGTTCCTCGTACCCTTAAGCCTGGGAAAATCGACTTTCTGAAATGGAATATGGCTCAGTTGCCCCCAAAGCGAAGATGGGTTCACCGTTATCGTGGCATTAGCATAATTATTCTTCTAGGAACGGCATTATCCGGGGCGGATGGGTTTTGGGATAAGTCAGTACTTCGTGGAGAGAGAGAGAGAGAGAGAGAGAGAGAGAGAGAGAGAGAGAGAGAGAGAGAGAGAGAGAGACTATATACATAGGAGAGGCAAGAAGTATAACTGACTAACTCTCTCTCTCTCTCTCTCTCTCTCTCTCTCTCTCTCTCTCTCTCTCTCTCTCTCTCTCTCTCTCTCTCTCTCTATATATATATATATATATATATATATATATATATATATATATATATATATATATATATATATATATATATATATATATATATATATATAATTTGCCAACATTTGTAATAACGACAATGACCACCTCTTAACATCTCGGTTTTTTCACGCTGTTTGGACACGCTTGTCACTACAAAGCCTAAGATCCAACTGAAGAGATTTTGACGCCCCTGGCAGATCCAGTATATCAGAAGGCGATACGCCGTGCTTCTTTCTGATATACCGGGTGTGAGTTTGACTCCTGAAACGTGTATCCGATAAATGTGAAAAAATCCAGAAGTTAAGAGGTCATTGTGGTTATTTGTAAGTTCGCATATATATATATATATATATATATATATATATATATATATATATATATATATATATATATATATATATATATATATAGAGAGAGAGAGAGAGAGAGAGAGAGAGAGAGAGAGAGAGAGAGAGAGAGAGAGAGAGAGAGAGAGAGAGAGAGAGAGAGAATATGTGCGTCGGGGGTAGGGGTAATGTTACATCATCCATTCCTCTTCCTGTTGATTTTTATATGGGGTACATGCAGTTTACGGATCACTGTTCACCCACTTCTATTATTTTTATAATCTCACTGTATCTCTGGCTTTCTTTTTCTAATCGTTTCTGGAATCAACTGCAATTAATTGACCACCAAGGGCATAATTCACTGATTACAGCAAACGAGGCGCCAAGGAAGCAGACTTAAAACGCTTCAGCCTCGCCGAAGGTCGAATCTGACCAAGGAATGAGCTGAAAGGTGAGACAGAATGCATTTTGGGCAAGAGAAAGAAGAGATTTAGTATAATACAAATTTAAGGGGAGATGCAAAGAGAGATCTGATGTGTGTGTTTACCTCAGGCTGTATACTTAGTTTTACCAGACCACTGAGCTGATTAACAGCTCTCCTAGGGCTGGCCCGAAGGATTAGACTTATTTTTACGTGGCTAAGAACCAATTGGTTACTTAGCAACGGGACCTACAGCTTATTGTGGAATCCGAACCACATTATAGCGAGAAATGAATTTCTATCACCAGAAATAAATTCCTCTAACTCTTCATCAGCCGGCCACGGGAATTGAACTCCGGCCCATCGAGTAACAGTCTGAAGCTCAACCGAGTCGGCCAACAAAGGGCTACAAGTTTATTTTAGTCCTCACACACACAAACTATATACACACACACATGTATGTATAAGTATATATATATGTATATATATACATATATATATATATATATATATATATATATATGTGTGTGTGTGTGTATGCACTGTATGTATATGTATATATATATATATATATATATATATATATATATATATATATATATATATATATATATTATATATATATATATATATATATACTATATATATATATATTTCACCCTAGACGTCGTGACTTCAGAAAATGTTTAACCATGATCTTAAGCTATTATTGTGGAATGACTTTTCAGCCTTCTCCAGATTTTTCTATAACACACTATAGTCGACTGATTATTTGAATACCCTCTACGCTGCTTAGACAAACAGAGGCAACTTAATATAAATAGGTCATGGCCTAATTACTCAATTCTTTTTCAAGATATGAACCCGAGTCCTCTTAGTAGTGAGATGACTATGTATTGTAGTTTCATAATCTTCTTTGTGGAACTGAGAATAACACAGTTGCCAAAATGTTGCTCGATTGAAAAGAAGAAAGTTAATACTAATGATGAACTGCTATCTGCCGCTCAAAAATAAGCAAACTGTATAGATAGAACACACATAATGTTGTTGGGCTAGTTGTTGCGCTAGTAACCCCCCCCCCACCTCTCTCTCTCTCTCTCTCTCTCTCTCTCTCTCTCTCTCTCTCTCTCTCTCTCTCTCTCTCTCTCTCTGTCATTACTACAGCTTGATCATCTGGAGTTTGTATACATTCTATGCTTATTCTCTAGCAGCTTTAACATCACCGAATTCTGACAACCCTCTCAGATTCAAAGTCCGATATTGCTTTTCCAAACTTTCCTCGTGGTTCGTGTGGAAAGCACTGGGCGAGGGACCTTGCGCAAACATGGGTCCTCTGCTTCGATTCCCAATCGGGACGGAACGTTTATTTTATTCCCAGAGGTCACTGTGGCTTTTACAATACGTAGAATTACTGCATATGAGTAGTAGACTCTCTCTTTCTCTCTCTCACCGAAGTTAGCTACCTTTACCTGCTTTTTTGTCTCGTTTGCTTGGTCAGAGTCCAGAGGTCCTCGGCAAGCCTCGCTATTTTTGACACCTTGCCACAATTACGGGCAACCTTTAGGCAAGGCCTTTAGCTGGTTTTCTCAAACCCTGCCAACAAAGCCATTTCTGTGTGTGAATTTTTCAGATTGTTTTCGAAAAAAATCGGTACTTATTTTGTTTTCTTTCTCGTGCTCACACTTCCGGAGCATTAATCAGTATTATTATCGTGTTGATACCAGCATGAAGACTTTGACGTGTGTAAGACGACATTATATGGAAACTTATCACTATGTGATTTTCAGTGTGTTGTGTGTGAGCTAGTGACTGAGATGACTTTCAATAAGCATCGAGGCCGTACTATTTACACTATTGGCAAGAAGTCTTTGGCAATTGGGAGTTACGGTTGTAAAAAAAAAAGATGGAACATTAGATTGCAGTTATTTCACTGTGAAATTGGGAACCATGCTGATATGTGAAAAGACATAAAACATCATGGTACTTTTTGGTACAGTTTTGCACCCCCAATTAGATGAAAAGACATGTAAGAATGCGTCCCCTTCTCAATGCAGTTTTGTAGCCCCGATGAGAAAATCTAAAGAACGGATTATCTTAAATGACGAGTTCTTCTCGGTGCAATTTTGCTTGAGATATTACATTAAAAGATATTTTTTTTAGTACATAGAAAAACGGACACAATGGTATATGGGTGGATTGATATGGCAACAGATTTTTTTTCAGTAGTAAATATGCATAAAGTAGTGTAAATCAATCAAAAAGTAGATCTTTTTTCTTCAGTTTCCAAGTTACTGTTTCCCCGTAAACTCTTGTTATATACTGTAGCCAAAACCCCATATACCCCTCTGTTACAGCTACTTTTCGCTCACTGTGTTTATAATGTACTGAAAGTTTATGCAAGGAGGCTCATTAGTCCGTTGTCAGTACGTACGCTACCCATATAATTCCAACCAAATTAGATGTTTTTATAAAATTGTAACATTTGGTTCATATTCAGTCAAAATCTGTATTCTCCATTAGCTTTCATGTTTTAAGTTTCATTTCTGTAGGATTCCGGTAGTTATAGGTATTTGATTGCCCGTTTTCCCGTTTTCCATAATGTCATCTCAGGTTTGTTCCGTCTTAGTTTTTGCTAGGATTTCATACAAAAACAACAGCAATAATAATAATAATAATAATAATAATAATAATAATAATAATAATAATAATAATAATAGTAATAATAATAATATGTCCACAAACCAAGGTCCTTGGGGCAAACCATGTTATTTTAAAATTTAAATCAATGATGTTTCAAACTGTCATACGACCATCCGTAGACTTTCGAGTTCCCTGCTGACTGGAAACGGAGGTTGAGGTATCCTAAACTCTCCTTGGGTATTTCAAGGTGACCTGACCTTGAGGGTGTAAAAGATACTAGAAGAAGGATCCGCCTCATTTAGACTTGAAACCTAGAACAGGCAAAAAATAATGACCGATAAACTTTTGTGACAGTTTTGTAATTGATTGGTTTGAAATAATAGGTACAGTATTATGTATTCGATGTTCTCACCGTGCATGGTAAAATGAGGGGTTGAATTTTGAATGTTTGAAAAATGACAAATAGTTGGTTCTTTAGGGGAAGAGAGAGAGAGAGAGAGAGAGAGAGAGAGAGAGAGCGAGAGAGAGAGAGAGAGAGAGAGAGAGAGAGAGAGAGAGAGGTTGTTGTATGTAGGCAGACATGTATAGCATTTGTGCAACAAACTTAGTCATTTAATTAGTAGCAAATGTCAGTTTAATGAATTTATCATATCAAAATCATGTAGATGCTTTTAGGTAGAAAAAACCTAGATTAAATTTTGGATATTTAAAGTGGGCATCTGTTGTGTTAGTTGTGATAAATGCATTTCACAGTACTCGTAGTACTGTTTCTGCGCATCACTGTCAATATTCAATGAAAGAGTTTTGAGTGAAAGTCATTTCAGCGGAGAATAATGCTTACTTGGTAAATAAGGAACAGGTAGGAGCTAGTTCTGGTTATACATTAAGTCAGCTTAAACAAATCAGTGTAATTTTTTATCATTATCAACTAAGTGGGCAAAATAAATGGGGAATTGTGATTCCTGTTTTATTTAACGTTATGATTATTATTATCACAATTATTTTTGTCATAATTTTATTGTTGCTGTTGTTACTGTAAGTGATTAAGTAACTCGCTGTTCATTAAGTTCTGGAAAATGACGAAGAGTAATGAATATAGAAACGAAATAAAGAAAAAAAGTAATTATAAAATTTATTCGGTGTAAATTGATTAACATAAGCCATTTTGAGTTATCTTATACGGTAATTTTTTAAGGAAGCAGATGATTTGAGAAACCATTTTTATATTTTAAAAAATTTCTGCTCAATGTAATCAGCGCCATGCCCATGAAACGTCCTGTTGTAAGTTACGTAAAGCCAAAGTAAAATCCCTCATGTAATTTTCGTTAAAATATATTTAAAAAAATTTTTCAAGAGAAATTTTGTTCAGTAATTTGCAAACTTACGTCAACATATGTAACTTAGCAGGTGATTTTAAACGGAAAAAAAAAATTGAATGTTTTTGTTGATATTTTATATCATGGAAGCCGTATATGAACAAAATAGCTCATGCACGCTATTTTCCAGTATACTTATAATTCAGTAACAGCCGGATATAAAATTCCTATTTTACATGTAGGACAATTATCAGGAAACCAGACGATAGAAAATGAAAATTCCTTGATATCTTTTCAGAGCGAAGTTTACATCCAGGACGATTTACAAAATATCTGGGGATGTAAGTCTTAATTTTTAAAAGTTTTTCCAGTTTGAATTTTACACTTAATCTGATTCACAAGAAATCCGGCATTAGAGAAGTCCTTGATACCTCTTCCTTTAATCCGAATTTTGCATTTAGGCCGAGACGTTGTGTAGAGTGTAGCGCGCGAGGTCTAATTGGCGATAATGGCTGACCGGAGAACTCTTGTGTATCTTAGCTATCAGGAGGCCCATGTCATAATGTATACTAATCGCAGGCTCTATTGATATAGGCTGGGTAACACCTCGCCATGATAAACGAGTTTGGTCCTTTTCACGTGGCGCCCTCAATGAGACGTGTACACTAACGCCCGCATCACGAGGGGTGGTCTTCCCGTTTCTCAAACGCCAGTTCAGCAAGGCTCCTTTTGCGATGTTCTCGCCTGGAAAGAACGACCCTACTGTCGTTTGTTTTTTATGCAGTCCAGTGTGCAGATGGGGTTGTCACCGATGCTCGAGCATTTAGCGGGCGACTGTACATTACTTTACCCTTGGTACCTGTGACGAAGAGCTTCGTCCATTCTGAGGCTTGCTCTCCCTGGCTATAAGGTTTAAAACGTAATGCTTTATTTGTAACGGGAATGACAGCGTGGTGTTTGGAATTATTTTCCAGTAGAATCGACTGTCCGTGCCTTTGAATTACAGCCTTTATTAGCTTGGAACGACTTTGTAGTGGTCTTTGTTAAGAGGACTGTGACTGTAAAGTTCAAAATGTTTTGCCAAATTAGCAGGTGCATTATTCTCGGCAGGGAACTCAACTGTTACTTTGAGGATAACAGATCACAAATAAACTTGTTTCTGAGGCAAGAAGTAACGGCCATTCATACGTGTGGTTGTACCTTTACTTAACAAGTGCATTCCTCTCTTTCCCCGATATATTTCCTAAAAGTGGTGTCCACTAAAATCACTGGTAAGAAGGAGACACGTGAAGGAATTTATCCGCTCATAAATTAAGCGCGAATGAGATAAACGGCGAGAGTCAACATGTACACAATCATTCACATCATGATGACAGTCACCGCCCACATCCTCAACACACCTTTTTGGACTGGATCCAGAAAGGCACGTTCTTTATGGACACTCTGTATATACAGCTTAATACTAGTCAGTCACCTTTCCTTTCTGATGCAGGTTTCACTTCGGTAGAGAATATGCTGTATCAATAATTTTATTTTTCATTTTACCTCGTGTTCCTAAATTTTAAGGCTTTGCATAACTGCCAACGCCTAAATGCTTAGCTGGTAACCGTTCTGTCAATTCGCCTCGCTTTTATCGTACCCGTGATAACCAGCTGATTACATATTACACGTCATACGTTTGTCAGTGATTGTAAGGAATGAGAATTTTACTAATGTATAGGTTTAAATGGGTGAGGACAAAAAAGTTACCTGCGATGTGTAAGTACGGTTAGATGCACTTCGAGTAATAATAGTAATAATAATGATAATAATAGCAATGATAATGCAACTGATAATGAGAATCTAATTTCAATGGAGACCAAATGTTGTCCAAGACCATCACAGTTTTTTCTCAGCTCATAGCTTTGCGCCAACAATTACTGTAGATCGTATAAGGTGCATCGGGATGGCTTCTTACTCAATATGAATGCAAACATGTTTTGAAGCGCAAAATATTGAATCGAAAAACTTGATTGTTGAGTACGATCCTAAATTGGCCACGGGTTAGTCCAGAAGATTTCTCCTCTCTTGTTACTTAGTTCTTGACTTTGCCTTCCAGCAGAATGCATGATATATCACTTCCCGTTTATTGTGCTATCGATATCCATAGCTGTCGAGAATGCAGTTGATAGATTAGAATAATGATATACATGTGAAATCAATATATTTTCATTGAAAGCACAAAAGACAGTCCCACCACGCCTTGAGATCGTAAATGCTTAAGTGGTATAGACCAGAGGACTGACAGCCACCGACTTCGGAAGAGAACGTGTCTCTCTCTCTCTCTCTCTCTCTCTCTCTCTCTCTCTCTCTCTCTCTCTCTCTCTCTCATGTAGATTTATCTCTAACAACTCTTACACGTAGGTAATAAATCATTTAGTTCTTTAAAAAAGTTTTCACCTGTTCAAGTAGTTGAATATTTTTATAATAACTCTCGGTCGTAAATGTAACGAAGCGTTATTTAATATGTTTATTTTTATAATATTACTGAACGTACATTCCATTTCGTTATGATAAATGTCCAGATCCATAATTTGTTCCGTGTAATAAGAGCTGTTAACTAAGGCATTGTAATCTGATGGTGATAGTTTATATTTACAAGTACAAACATATATCTATCCGAAGAAAATTGTTTACTCAAATTTTTTCAAACATGCATTATTAGCAAATCACTCTTGTTATGATGCAGCACATATTTCGGAAACGCAGAACCCTAGCTATGCTTAGTCCCTTCAGTGAAATTCGATTCTCAGTGTGTATCAATATTGCTTTTTCCCTTGAAAAGAGTGGCTCCGCAAGGTGTCACCCTTACGGTTTTCCGCAGCTGGGAGGAGGCTACAATCCCTTGCCTTCTCTACATGACTGCATCCCATCACAGTCGATTAACTACCAGATACATGATCCGTTGCTTAAGTGAGCAGAAGCACGAGCTTTTCCGACTTGCTTAGGAATCGAACCCTGGCCCGAAACCTAGCCCATATTAATGAAAAGAATGGAACAACTCAATAGTCTCATTACCGAAACGTACCTCATACCACGACTTGTACCAGCTCTGCGGAGAGAGAGAGAGAGAGAGAGAGAGAGAGAGAGAGAGAGAGAGAGAGAGAGATGCATCCGTGCGCCCACCACGATGAAAATCGCGAGCACAAACAAACAAGTGTTCCCTCGGTAATAAATCGCCCTGACAGCCTATCCTCATTTTATGCGGGGCTTAAATCCTCTTCATTATCCTTGAGAGGGCGTGAATGAACAGGGTGAATATATAAGGGGGAGAGAAAGAGACAAAAAATCCGAGTAAAATGTATGAGATTCGTATTGACTGGGCTGACATGCCATTATGGTCGATTCTTTAGTATGTAAATTAATCTTCCCGGGAGGCCAAGTGAAAAGATTGAGTTCGGGAGGAAGGCGAAAAAGGGAGCAAAGGAGTAGTAGTAGTAGTAGTAGTAGTAGTAGTAGTAGTAAGCACATAAACTCAAGACCTATTTCGTGAGGTTTTCGTTGATTCGTATAGTTAATCGGTAAACTCGGTTTTGACTCATCGTTGAATTTCCACTCCACACAATTCTCTGTTGAATTATCATTAGCTTCCGTGGCGTAGATTATAAGGGTTAATTCACTTGTGGTGTAGGTGTAGGTGTAGTTATAGACAGAGGTATGGGCTCTGCTTCAGTCAAAACATTAGGGATCAGGTTATAGTAGCATTTGTTGCTTCATTGTCAGCGACTTACACACGCTGACAAAGAGACACGTGTATATACTGTATACGTGACAAAGAGACACGTGTATATACTGTATACGTGACAAAGAGACACGTGTATAAACTGTATACGTGACAAAGAGACACGTGTATATACTGTATACGTGTAGGCCTATATATAATACAAAGGCTATATATATGTGTGTGCGTTTGTATATGTATAAATTTGTGGTGGATCTAAGAGGTGCTATTTTATCAGTTTTCAGCAGTTATCTATTGAATTGGCCTGCTAGCCCCAAAGTCTTTCGTAGACGACGTATGACAATAATTAAAGGTCACTCATTTGGTTACTGGCCAGACCAAATGTCCCTTAAAGTTGGCAATTATGAAAAGATGTACATATAAAGTTACTTTGTTGTCTTTGTGTTATGACTGCTAGAGTGTGAATATGCCTGCTGCTTTTATGTTTGCATATTTGAAGGCAGTAAACGCTCTTTCTATATAAAGTGCCCCAACAATTACAAAATATTTTAATTTACTTCTTCCACGTTCTCTCTCTCTCTCTCTCTCTCTCTCTCTCTCTCTCTCTCTCTCTCTCTCTCTCTCTCTCTCTCTCTCTCTCTCTCTCTCTTAATTACTCTTCGGTCTTTTATCCGTGGCCTTTATTGTTTCTTATTTCTCTTTCCGTTTTTTTCTCCTAATGATTTATGGACGAGATTCGAATAATCGCCGAGCCAAATGTGCTGGAGATATAATGGCTATCAAACGAGGGTCTTCATTAGCGAGGTTTGCGGTATATTTTATTACGGTGAGTCTGCCATTAGCGATATTTTTTCACTCGTGGACTCGGACAATGAGCTGATGAATTGGGAGTTTTTTTTTTTTTTTTTTTTTTTTTTTTTTTTTTTTCAATAGTACCTTGGCGGTCTGAGTACAAGAATTACCTTTTATTCCATTGTTTGGTATTTTGTTTTGATTAACAAGCGGACACAGGGATTTTGACGTAAATAAAGTAATTTTGATATAACTTTGAACCCGACGGTCAAACGTTCGTGATTTCGGTTTTCGTGAAAAAATGGTCCTCATTCTTCCTCGTAAAAAAAGTAAAGGCTTCAGAAAAGTCTGGGCTCAATTCATTGGTACCAGCCAGACAATCTTTAAGAGGATGAATCTCGTAGAGTTACGTTTTGCAACCTCACTCAAATCCGCCCATTTTTAATGGCGGAAGGTGGTGGCCTTTCCATTCTCAGATAGCGTCACGGTCCTAAAATGCAATAATGTTCCGCACTAAAGCTGTCCGCCGCAGCCGAGTCCGCTCGAGGCATAAATAATGAAAATGTCCGTTGCATCCTTGGCCGTTCAAGTCTTCTTTAGGGGGGAGTTGTCTTGCTCCAATATAACGCCGGGGGAATTGGGGGGTTGTTTGTGTTCAAGTTTTCTTGGAGAGAGCATATTGTCGTGTGTTGTAGTGGGAGGGAATGCTGCGTCCCTGTCCTTGGTTTGTAGTAAGGGGAATATACTGCTGAGTGCTTGAAAGGGGAGAATAGTTTGGAACTGCTGCAGAAGGAGGGGGAGATCGTATTGGATTTACTGTAGGTGAAGGGGTTGATTGATCGTATGGGGACCCAGAGGAATGGACAGAGACCATATAGGCGGGGGAGGCCTTATTGTGACCGAGGAAACGGGGCATGCAGTATTGGGGTCCATGGGCTGCTGGGTGCCCCGCTTAAGAGGAGGAGGAGGAGGAGGAGGGCACTGGTCTCAGGATCCCATGTTTGGTCGCATACTTGATTCATTTTTGTCTTCTCCGCCAGTGCATTTTTTCTGCATTCCTCCGGTTGGGGCTGTCGGCGGCACTTTCAAATTAGCGAGGCCGATCGTAAACACGATAGCGGAAATTTATGGACGTGACTAAAGGGTCATTCTTCTCCTATGGGAACCTTTTGCTCGGGGAACGAGACCCGAAGTCGTTAATCACGGCCTTGTATTGCGTTGAAGAAGATGTAAATTCATTCTGTCTCTTAATTGATATTGTTGTGGAATTTCTACGCAAATATATAAATGCAGTATAAATTTGTGATATAGGGGGGAATATAGGCCATGAACTTACGGCAAATAAAAGAAAATTTTAGAAAATGCAAGATAACTATGGAGTAATCGAGGTGTGACGTAAACTGCGGAAGTTCTCCTTTGATAAAACCGTAATTTTTATCAGATAACTGTCAGGTGCTAAATGTTTTACCTGTCGGGGAAGGTGAATAACCTCTTGAATTGAAAACTTAATATAGGGATGCGGTACAAAAATATCGACAATTTTCATTTGTTATGTGACATTGTTATTACATATTTCCATTATCAGTTGAAGAGAGGTCACTCTCTAACATTCCAGAATTAAAAAACAGAAGTAAAAGACCAGTCATTCTTGATGGTTTGATGGTTATGATGGGTATTACCAAACGATGGTTGAAGATGGGTACTGCCAAACGAAATAATAGAGAATGGAATAAACTAGCCCCAGACATTTCTTATAGAATAAAAAGAAGAGTAATAAGAAAATGGACAGTTAAAAAGACTAAACGAAGGATAACCGGTAAAACAATTAGAATACCAAGAACCTCCCCACCCCATAAAAAAAAGAAGAAAGGAAGAGAAAGGAATAGAGAGAAAAATTAAGAAATCGAACACCGACCCCTTCTTATAAAAGGAGACAAAGAAGAAGAAAAGGCGGCTTCTGCTAGCAGCAGCATTAGCAGAAGCAGCAGCAGCAGCAGCAGCAGGAGCATCATAGTAAGTTTTACGACAGATGCATCACAGCTTAAAGTCCCGGAGGAGCAGGTTTATGCCAGAGCATAAAAGCGTTACGCTGTAGAGGACCTTTTTTCGGGGGCACAATTTTTACACTTGGTCAGAGGTTATAATTAATTCTGAGTACGGCTCCGTGATTATTATCGCGATCCGGTAAGCTGGACAAGAAGAAGAAGAAGAAGAAGAAGAAGAGGTAGGACGAGGAGGAGGAGGAAGAGAAGGTAGGACGAGTAGAAGAAGAATAAGAAGAAGAGGTAGGACGAGAAGGAAGAGGAGGTAGGAGGGGAAGGAGGAGGAGGAGGTAGAACGAGAAGGAGGAGGAGGAAGAAGAAGAGGAGGAGGAGGAAGAAGAAGAGGAGGAGGTAGAACGAGAAGGAGGAGGAGGAAGAAGAAGAAGAAGAAGAAGAAGGCGAGGAGGTAGGACGAGAAGGAGGAGGAGTAAAAGAATTAGACGTAGCAATATGAAGAGGATTATGTGTAAGAAAGAAGGAGAGGAGGATGACGAGGATTAAATGGAAGAAAGGGCAAGAAGGTGGCGTATAAGGTAAACAGATGGAGGATGTGGAATTATTAGGTAAGAGAAAATGAATGGGAAAGACTGTGATAAAAATACGAATTACTCGGTAATTAAATAAGGAAAAGGATTAGACTTAGGAATATGAGGAGGATTGTGTATAAGGAAGAAGAGGAAGAGGAGGAGGAGGATGACGAGGATTAAATGCACGAGAGGGCAGGAAGTTGGAAGAAGTTTAAGGCAAGCAGATAGAGGGTGTGGGAGCATTAGGCAAGGGAGAATGAATAGGAAAAACTGGGATAAAGATATGAATTACTCGCTGATTAAATAATTAAATACGGCGCATGGAAAAGGAAATGAAAAAATAAGGTGAACAGATGGAACGAGGATTTGGAGGAATTTTACATGAGAAAAGTGGGAAGGAGAAAAGTAAGATGAAGAAAGATGTGGAGATTTGGGTTGGGAAGTGGATGGAGCATGTGGAGCAGGAGGAAGAGTTGGAGAAGAGACAAAACAGAGAGAGGAGAAGAAAAATGTTGGAAGAATGGACAGAGAAACATGTAATAGAAATAGGAAGAAAAATGGAGGTAACGATTTAGGTGAAGGGATAAGTAAATCACTGGATAGCGTAATTAATAGACCGAGCATGAAGGAGAGGAGGAGAAATACATTGATGAAAAGGGAGGTGGAAGAAGAAGGCAAAGAAATGAAAGGGAGCTTTGGCGTAATCATATCAGAATTGAAGATAAAACAGAGAGGGGGGGGATTAGATATGCTCGCTCTTTTATTGAGAAATCATGTGATTCAAGAGGCTGATTTTCAAGTCAATCATTTTGTTGGGGTAAAAATCTCGTATACTATCTGGAGAAATCCGCAATGGGGTTTTGATAGTAAAGTATGTGAAGTTTAACTGAGCTCAAATACATGATTGTGGAAAGATATAATGAACTGGATCTGTTGACTATTATGTATATATACTGTATATATATATATATATATATATATATATATATATATATATATATATATATATATGTATATATGTATATATATATATATACACATACTTTATCATCAAAATCTCATTGCTAATCTCTTCAGATAGTTTAAACTAATTTAGAGATTTTTACCCCAACAAAATGGTAGATTTGAAAATCAGCTTTTTGGATCAAAAGACTTCGTAAGAAGAGAGCATATATGACTCTTCCCCCACCTTTACCTTCAATTCTGATTTAATTACTCCAAAGCCTCCTTCCATCTCCTTGCCTTCTTCTTCCACCTCCCTTTTCCTCAATATATTTCCTTCCTGTTACATTACATAAGTTTCTACATTTCTTCCGACATCTAGTTATTCTTCTCCCTCCGTCTTGTTTCTTCTCCAACACACACACACACACACACACACACACACACACACACACACACACACACACACACATACACGCATTGCTGAAGCAAAGGCTAGACAAACACAGACCTTGCATGCAGTCAATATTGGTCATGTGTGGGTTTTCACTTACACTAAACAACTCAGCAGAAAACTATTCAATTAACAGTGCAGATGCATATGTACACACACGTACACTCACACACATGTATACATACATATATCTATGTGTGTGTGTGTGCGAGTCTGAGTGCAAGTGGTTTCTCGTTCAGGTCATAACTGAATAGACCAGCTTTCTAACCCGAATCGGATGAAGACTGAATTGTATGGGCGCGTTACCTAAGAATGTGTTACGTCTCTGTTGACCAGCAGGGAATTATGATTGTTTGTTGACTGCTGTGGATCGCATTTTGGGGAGAGAGTAACAATGAAGAGAGTGATGGAAAAAGCGATCGTACTCTGTTAAAATGTATGACATTGTTTAATTGCAAATCGGAGGGCCCTGACAAAATAGTCTCTCTCTCTCTCTCTCTCTCTCTCTCTCTCTCTCTCTCTCTCTCTCTCTCTCTCTCTCTCTCTCTCTTTTATTATTTTCCGGAATATTTTCACCTTCTTCGTGTTATGTGAAGTGTGAGGTCTCTGTCTTTTATTGCATGTTAATTTTGTGATTTAGCTACTTACATTTATTTCAGGACATTTATTTCAGAAGCGTAATGAATCTAAAATTTTTTTCCTTATATCCCGAATGGGCACAACCGCCGTCAGTTCCCACAGAATTGTTTTGTCTTTAAAAGATATAATAAAAATCTTCGGGATGCTGGGATGCCGTGATCGTAGTTACTTAAATATGGGAATAAATATATTAGGTGAATTACCTTCCATTGCGTTTATTTTTTTTTTTTACGAGGTTGGGGGGGGGGAGGGGGAATGTTCGGCAAGTCTTCACCTTTTTTTTTTTTTGGTGAATTTGGAGTGTATGTGACAAAGGTGTTTGACCTTAAATGTGATGACGTGGAAACGTAAATCGTCCTACAAGACCCGGTTTCTTCTCTATACCCGTCGTTTTGATTGCGCTATATAAAGAAACTTCCGTTCTGTGTGTTTGCTTCTCTGCGCCTCTCTCTTTTATATAAAACAAGTAACAAATGCGCCCAAGTTTCTTCGGCGCAATCGAGTTTTCTGTACAGCCGCTACAGCGTATAATCAAGGCCACCGAAAACAGATCTATCTTTAGGTGGTCTCGATATAATGCTGTATGAGCCGCGCCCCATGAAACTTTAACCACGGCCCGGTGGTGGCTTATCCTATACCGTTGCCAGAAGCACGATTATGGCTAAATTTAACCGTAAATGAAATTGGAGGGTGGATGATCAACATACCAATTTGCAGCCCTCTAGCCTCAGTAGTTTTTAAGATCTGAGGGCGGACAGAATAAAGTGCGGATCGACAGACAAAGCCGGCACAATAGTTTTCTTTTACAGAAAACTAAAAAACAGACGCACGCAGGCACGCAAGCGCATATGCATTCATACGCATATACAGTTTATATATATATTTACTTATATATACATACATACATACATTATATATATATATATATATATATATATATATATATATATATATTTATACTAATATACAGTACTGTATATGTACACATACATGCATGCATACATACATACATCCTGACCCTTTATTTATTTATATATATATATATATATATATATATATATATATATATTATATATATATATATATATTATATATATATATATATATATATATATATATATATATATATATATATATATATATATATATATATATACATACATACAATATAATACAATCTGAAAAAAAATTTCATTTCTCCTGACGTGATTCGGCCGACAAGTTCCACAGGCATAAACATCCGAAACGTAAGAGCGAACGGAACGGGATATCTGACATTTTGTTTTTTTTTTTAGTTAAAGGAGGATTAATTCTTTGCTGGTCACGGCTCCTTAATTCACGCTGATAAGTAGGTCTTGTAGTGTTGTTATCCTTCACCTTTACATGTTTCATATGTCACTTCAAGCAGTAGGGGGATAGTGCCTTCAGTGTACCTCATACGGTGCGCTGTAGGTGTTACTTAAAGGTCTTTGCAGCGTCCCTTCGGCCCCTAGCTGCAGCCCCTTTCATTCCTTTTACTGTCCCTCCGTTCATATTCTCTTTTTTCCATCTTACTTTCCACCCTCTCCTAACAGTTGTTTCGTAGTGTAACCGAGAGGTACTCCTCTGGTTACACCTTTCAAACCTTTTTACTGTCAAATTCCCTTTCAGCGCTGAATGACCTCATAGGTCCGAGCGCTTGGCCTTTGGCCTAAATTTGATATTCTATTCTATTTTACGAGTACCGGTAAATGTGAGTTTTCGAGGTTGCATTTGGTGAATAAAATCTATTGAACAAATGTAATTAGTGAATGAAAAAAGAAATGTAAGTAAACCAAAGATTACACAAAGGACTATGTCAAATAGTCCCTAATTAGCTTTAGTGAAAGTGGCAATTGATTACCAAAGATACTTCACTAAGCAGCGGGTCGTTGAGACAATACAGAATACTAACCGATTATCAAGTATTTTATTTAAAAAATATAATTACCGTACTTAATACAATAATGTCAGTTATCATAGTTAGGTTATCAGCCATGAAATGAATGAACCGGCAAGTTAACAGGAACCATATAGAAGAAAGCATAATGTGAATCTACATACACTTGTTCTCTGTGTAACAAGTATAATGAACTAATACTAAACTCCACGTTAAAATATGTCGTCGTTGAGCCGGGGACTAGCTTCTCTTATTGTCGGTTCCCATATTATATGGTGAATGAAGATAATAGTCTTTAATCCGAGCTTTGTGCCAGTACGTATCGTCCCTAGGGTCGGGACTTGCCGTCTAGGTCCTCTGTGATATCAGTCATTTATTAAGGTGGGGGCGGGGGCGTTAAACAAGAGATCATGTATATTTCAAGACCTACAGGAAAAGCCATTATGAAGGAAAAATATTGACAAAAAATTGAAAAGAACAGAGTAAAAGGATGACATGTAGCAGATGAATGTTGTTCTGTCTGTGTGATGTAATTTATAATTAGATGCCAGAGATAAGTCATTCCATAGAGACTTGTCTTTGAGTTCAACTCCTCTTTAGAAAACACAAACCACGAGAAGCGCTGCCGTTACGCGAGTCCCTGTTGTGTGGGCACGGGTATAGTTTGTTTAATAAGAACGTCTTTCTTAGAGCTGCCCGGGGCATCTGTCGGCTGAAGAAACGCTTAAAACCCACAAAAGATACGTGCCCCAATGCCAACAGGCACAATTAGTTTGTTTCTGTGGACGTCCTAACCAGCGACAGCTTCAAAAAAGGAAGTGTTAGATGGAGATGTTTATATTATTTTTTTTTTTAAGGAAATATTGCGGAGGAGGTAAACTGTGATGAAATTGATTATTTAAAACTTTACAGCCACTTAGTGAAACCTTGAGGAGCATTGCTTGCCTTGACAACCGGAAACTCCCATGAGTTATATCAGTATCTTCGGTAGCATTTGTGGCCGGGACCTTACCCCTAAAATACCCCAAAATACGCCGCTTCCCTGACATCGGCTCTCCCCTCTTCCCTTTCTTGTACCCATAATGCCCCTGAATAGGGGCACGTGGTAACAAAGGATTGCGGGCAGACCAGGTGTGGTCGAGGGCGCATGTCTCCTAACGAAGTGGTTTTGGGAGCCTTTGTTGTTTCGTCTATGGGCGGACTCTCTGCAATAACGGGATGCCGGGACGGAACTAAGGCCGGTAATAGGGTCTTCAAGGCTTGTAATTGGATGTCATGATTCTCTCTCTCTCTCTCTCTCTCTGGCTAAGCTTTCCATAATCAGAGTTACTGTGGACCTTGTTAGTACATATAAGAACAAGTTGTATTCTTGTATTACTTTTCCATTTAATCCAAGATTCAGTTAAGCTGAAATGCACACATTCAGTTGATATACAATTAAATCAGGCTTCTTAGAACTTCCTTGTCATCTTTGGTGTGTATTTGTAGAAATCAATACGTATCACAGTTTATCTAGATAACTAATTATCTGCTCACCTTGTTGACGGAAACGTGAAGGGGCACTTCTTAATACAAATATAGATAATATTTAGCTTACATGTTTGCACAAGTCAGTATAGCTAATTTTAATATTATCCATATGTTAATTACTCTGATAAACAGATTTTAAAGCTGTAAACGAATGTTTACTCATAACAGATTTCCTGATATTACTCATAATTCGCTTATTTGCAAATAAGTAATGGCCGTTTGTGAATAAAACAGCAGAAAAGGATAAAATAAGTAGGAAAGGAATAAAAAAAAAACAAGTGTAATTGGTAATAACTAAGTAATAGGTGCGAAGAAATAAATCAGGACAGGAAAGTGTGCAATCTCGTGCCTGTCTGCATCGCTCAGGGTTTGAAAGCATTGATTGTATGGTCATCCCGCTTTGCCCTCCTAAGGCAGCTGAATGTGGCGACAGATGACCCATCAACCACAAATAGTGACAAAGATATTCTTGTCGATAGATCATTTATAATATCAGGCTTCGGCAAGTTTGCTAAAGATGGTTATGAAAATATGAGAAATGTACCTGACCTGTGTTTTCTCCATTTGCAGAAGAAGTTGGTATCCTTAGTCTATAGTCTGCCTTGGTTTGAATATTGGTCTGCTGTTTGGTCTTCAGGAGATGACTTGCATCCTAAATTCTTTGACAAAAACTTGAGTTCTTTAATATCGTCGTTCACTTAGCTCATTGTGCATGCTGTGTATTTCGTAATTCTGATCATTCCTTACAGTCAGATCATCCCAGACTATACTATCAAACCACTTGGTCCTAGATATGCAGTTAATTCTTTCTCTTTCGTATGTGGAGTTCAGTACCAGACTTTGTTATATATCTTATTTGTTTTTCTTTGGTATTAATTTCCTGATTTATTTTTCACTTGACAATTTCTCTTTCTGCATTGGGCTGCATTTACTATTGGACCCTTTTGACCTTCACTTTCTGTTTTTTCACCACAGTTGCAGCTTGACAGTTAATAATATCAATAATGATAATAAGAACAAGAAGAAAAAAAGTATAACAGAGCCAGCTTGATGAGTGAATTACCTCTTTGGAAGACCAGTGCAGTGAAAGCTCAATATATTTTGGAAATAATTCTGTTATAAAATATTAGGAGGTTTGGAACCAGAAACGGGCGTATTTATGTATTTTATTTTACCAACATTTTCATAAATTGTTATGATAGTGGGTGAAAACAAACATATATATTATATATCATACGTAATTGTTAGTTTTTTCTTGAGGTTTCATAAAAGCTTTGTATTTCATCTTTTCATAAACATTTAAGAAAACAAATAAATAGGAGATAACGCCAGTAACCTACCCATCATCCATTTGGTTACCCCGAATGGATGACGATATCCTGCTACTGCCTTTCCCTATCTGTAAGCCCACCCACCCCCATCCCTATACCTCGTCCCCATCTGTACGCCCACTCCCACACCCATGAAGTTAATCAGCAATATCTAAGAAGGTGGCGAAACACGCCTTCCCTGGGCGACTGGAGAATCGACTGGCCCCAAGTGTTAAAAGCTTCCATTAGGCTGGAGTACCCAAGGGCTGGTATCTCTCGCTAAAACAGACCCTTAAGACGTATTGTAATTAGGACGGTAACAGCTCGTTTTATAATTAAATGGAAGATATCTTGATTGCTTTATTTTTCTTCTTAAATACTGAAGTTTACGCGAACAAAATCGTCCAGGGAAAAGTGATTCGTAAGATGTGAGATGCGTTTGGAGGAATATGGGAAGGAATGAAGTCGAAAAGAGCAGTAAGTGATAATAATGGTGATGTTCAGGATTAATAATATAAATGTTGCGTTTGGTTTATATCATTACTCGACGATGCAATATTGCTAAACTAATGATAGAATTTTAAAACAGAAGAGCACGCTGCAATTTAAAAATTCTCTCTCTCTCTCTCTCTCTCTCTCTCTCTCTCTCTCTCTCTCTCTCTCTCTCTCTCTCTCTCTCTCTCTCTCTCTCTCTCTCTCATGAGGCTAAATCGTTCTCTCTTTTAATTCAGTTGTCTTGAATCCATTTCAAGGAGAAAACTTTTTTTTTTTTTTTTTTTTTTACAAGTGGTCTTGGAACTCGTTTGGAAGTTTAGTTCATTACCTGTCAATTGGCATGCGTATAGTACATCTATGGGATGTTATTCAGAAAGACAAAAGTGCTGAATTTTCAAATTTGCTAATTTGCACCTAAATTCCCTCTGCTAGTTCAAGCCCGAGGAAAACAGAAAAGTTGCTTCTTGAACGAAAGAAGGTTATAAATCATGAAGATACAAAAGCAGGAAGAAAATTCCAGAGATTTACAGTAAAAGGAAAGAAGCGGCAAGGATTCCGATTTCGACAGAGGAAATGTGGAAGAGGTGGCTTGACTGGTGTAACGAGGGCGCCTGAGGTGAAGAGGAGCCCTCCCTTTGAGCTCACTACAGTAACCAAAATTCTGATTTCTTTGCGAATTAGTTGCAAGCGCTTAGTGTCTCCTTTCCTTTCATTTACGGTTTGCTTGATTGATTGGTGTGATTTCACCACGTTCTATGCCTGCTGTCATCTTAGATGCTTCATAAACTGCTGACTGTGGTTGGCGATTATATAGCCAAATTCTCAGTCCTTGGGGTGCGCCCTTGCCTTTGATAATCTTGAGTTTGTGGCTTTTTTTTTTGGTACTCAAGCAACCTGATGATTCGTTCATTTATTCATAAAGAGATTTATACTCTTCCTTCCGTTTGCTGTGTACTTTATGTGCCGTGAAAACAGTATCAAAAAGTTCCTGTTCCACAAAAATGTATGCGCACTGACCCCGTAGGAGGGTAGTGTCGTCAGTGTACCTCATGCCGTGCACTGTATGCATTACTTAAGGTTCTTTGCAGCGTCCCTTCGGCCCCTAGCGCAACCCACTGTTATTCCTTTTTACTGTACCTCCTCTGATGTTCTCTTTTTTCCACCTTACTTTCCTGCCTCTCCTAACAATTGATTCCTAGTGCAACCTGGTTTTCCCTCTTACACCTTTCAGACCTTTTTACTGTCAATGTCCTTTTCAGCGCTGAATGTGAATGATCTCATAGGTCCCAGCGCTTGCCCTTTGGCCTAAATTCTATATTCTATTCTATTATATTTTATTCCGTATGCGCACTGAGTAAAAATTTAGAAAAGCGCTCATGAGTCAGAACATTATATCACGAAACCCATCCTGGAGAACGCACGTAGAAAGACCTCGTAGAAATTCATCTCAAGGATGTCTGTGTCATTCGTCCCATGATGTCTTCGTCATTCGTCATGTGAAGCAGGAGCGCGACTGACTGAACAGCAGCCGGAGTTGCATCCTGAGAAGTCTAAGTGACATCGCGAAAGGAGAATGCTCACTGTGATGTAATAAATATCTTCTGGTTAACGTCATGATTTTATCTGAACACCAAGGTGGTTGGTGCTGCGTGTAGGTGGGAGGAGGTGGCGTGTGGGATAATGCAGGGATGAGACTTTGGAGTCCAGATTGAAACTCTCGTATGCATGTGCGTTTATACACTTTTGAATTGTGAACTGAATATAGAATTTAGGCCAAAGGCCAAGCTCTGGGACCTATGAGGTCATTCAGCACTAAAATGGAAATTGACGGTAAAAGGTTTGCAAGGTGTAACAGGAGGAGTACCTCGCAGTTGCACTGTGAATCAACTGTTAGGAGAGGGTGGAAAGTAATATGGAAGAAAGAGAATATGAAAGGAGGTACAGTAAAAGGAACGCAAGGGGTTGCAGTTAAGGGCTGAAGGCACGCTGCAAAGACCCTTAAGTAATGCCTACAGTGCACCGCTTGAGACGGCACTACCCCCTACATTTGTGTATGAAAATGATGTACAATAAGTAAGGAAAAAGCGAGGACATTGGTGT
>JANJGK010000014.1:13430673-13435673 GCA_039081455.1 Macrobrachium rosenbergii | reverse complement strand
CTAGGGCCCTCTCCAGGCCCACTTCCCCAGCCTGGTAGGATACCTGCCTTCCTCCGAGGAAGCAGCCTCTGGGTCGGACCCTTTCCTTCAAGGTTACCCTCAAGAGACTGGTGAGCCTTGAGGGCTTTTGGGCCTCTTCCTTGAAGTTCTTGGGCCCTCTCCAGGCCCGCTTCCCCAGCCTGACAGGATACCTGCCTTCCTCTGAGGAAGCAGCCTCTGGGTCGGACCCTTCCCTTCAAGGCTGCCCTCAAGAGACAGGCGGGCCTTGAGGGCTTTTGGGCCTCTTCCTTGAAGTTCTTGGGCCCTCTCCAGGCCCGCTTCCCCAGCCTGGCAGGATACCTGCCTTCCTCCGAGGAAGCAGCCTCTGGGTCGGACCCTTCCCTTCAAGGCTGTCTCCAAGAGAGTAGCGAGCCATGGGGCCTTTTGGGCGTCTCTATTTCCATTGTCGTGATGTAGTTTTCTTCAGGAAGTTCTGTTTTAGGTTCTTTTTCTTCTCCTTTTAAACGATCTGCGGTGATAGCCAAGTCCCTTTGCTGTACTCTTTGCTTTCTCTTACCCAGGTTTTCAGATATGACACTTGCTCTCTCTGTGAAGGCTTCAAGACGATTTGAAGCATCTTGGAGAGTGTTCTGGAGACTTTGGGGTTTGGCGCATGTGCGTATGGCATTTCTCTCGTCCTTCCAGGAGCCAGATGCTGAAGGATTGCAAAATGTTTTCAAGGAAAATCCCGAAGGTTTAAGATCTTTTTAATATCTCGTTAACCCTTACTTAAGAGTTCTTTTTCTGACACATAAGCTGTTTTTTTTCTTCAAAGAGTCGTCTTCGATAATCTTATGGGATTCCCTCTTACTGACGATATTGATCATCCCTTCGATTTTACCTTGCTTCTCCAAAAAGTAATTCTTTGAATCCAAAATCTTTCAAGCAGCTTTTAATACCTCAGGTTCTCTATTTTGTCTTCAACATTCTTCAGTTTACCTCCACGGCAACGTCCCGTTTTCTTTATTCCTTTTATTTCTTATGTCGATCGAAGAACTGTCCAAGTGGTAATTTTTGGCATCCAAAATCTCCTCTCAATCAGCTTAGGAAACACCTCGAGTTCTCTTATTTTTATTTCGTATAAATTCTTCAGTTCTTCCACGCCGCTGTCTTCCTCTCTTCTTGATTATTTCCTTCCTTATTTCGAACGAAGAACTTGCGTCCATAAGTGACAATACAGCTGTAGAGCTGCTGAATAAATCCATAATCGCAGAAAGCAGGACCCTCGACTCTATGCTGCTCCGCGAAGTAGTCCATATTTTCATCAGGAAACAGTTGTAGACTGAAGTTCTCTGCCATTCTCCTGATGTACTTTTCCCTTTGGAAAATCTCTTTTAGTGGATCTGAATCGTCATCCAGTCCATTTTAACCATACTTTTCGCTTTCTTTGCTCACACGCTGTCCTGAAGGCTTCAAGACGACTAGGAGGACCCAGGAGATGGCCACTGGAGGCCTTGGAGTCAGTGCACATACTGAGTTATGACGCTATCCCTAAACGTGATTGGCATTTCTCTTGTCCTTTCAGGAGCTGAAGACGGAAGTATTCTAAAACGTCTTCAGGGAAAACACGAAGATATAACGGTACCAGGCGACAATGATTCTTTCTCGCAGCAGATGATATGAAATTTTCTTGAAAGCTTTCTTGCCGTGAAATATCAATATTTGAAAAAAAGAAAGAAATATAAATTTAGTGAAAAATCATCATCATCGTATCCTTTTATCTCGTCGTCGGGATATATATATATATATATATATATATATATATATATATATATATATATATATATATATATATATATATATATATATATATATACATATACATATATATACATATATTCATAGATATCCCCCGAAGACGAGAGAAGGCTTCTGGGAATTCCGAAGCCTTCTGGGTGTTCTGGAGGACTTCTTCACGACTCCAGGATCCTTTGAAGCAGTCTTCAGCTCCTGAGGCATTCCTGGAGAATCCAATGGGCGTTCCCAGAAACCTCCGGAATTCATCTCCAAGAACGTGGGCTTCCCCAAGAGAAATCTTCGAAGCCTTTCGTCTCCGATTTCTTCTCCACAAAACTCTGTTCTTTAGTATTGTGCAAGAAATCCAAAGGCTACAGACCCTGGAGATTGTCTTGAAGCCTTCGGAAGCCCCAGAAGCGCCCGGAATTGCCAGAAGTCTCTGGAATTCCTAGAAGCCTTCAGAATTCCCAGATTTCCTACTGTCACCCCCGGGGAGGACAAGAAAGATCCGGTTAAGATCCATTAGGAAATTATTATTATTATTATTATTATTATTATTATTATTATTATTATTATTATTATTATTGTTGTTGTTGTTGTTGTGACACTGGCCTCTTCTGATGTGATGCAGATTTATTCAAGTAGGAAGAAAAATTACCTGATTTTGTAACTTCTGTGGTGAAAGGTGGTTCAGAGAGGCGATTGATAAGCTGAAGACTTTAATAATAATATAATAATTGCTTAGAACCTGGCAACAAGTTACAGAACATTTTGGATAGATAGGAAAGACACTACTTGGGAGAAGTAACCTTATGGGCAGACGGATTGCTTGACAGAAGTTTGCTGTGTTCTGACATTGTTATTTTCTGCCATTGGTTTATGGCACTCTCATATAATAATGGTTCGTTTCAGTACATTCACATATCAAGGAGTAAAGTAATCTTGACAGTTATTTGCCCCGTAGGGGGGTAGTGCCGTCAGTGCACCTCATGCTGTGCACTGTAGGCATTACTTACGGTTCTTTGCAGCGTGCCTTCGGCCCCTAGCTACAACCCCTTTCATTCCTATTACTGTACCTCCTTTCATATTCTTACTTCCATCTTACTTTCCACCCTCACCTAACAATTTTTCAATAGTGGAGCTGCGAGGTTTTCCTCCTGTTACGGCTTTTAAACTTTATGTCAATTTCCGTTTCAGCGCGGAATGACCTCACTGGTCCCAGTGCTTGGCCTTTGGCCTAAATTTTATATTTAGTTCAATACAGTGCAATTGATAGTGATTTGTTTCCCTGCGAATGAATGGGATTTTTTAAAATTGTATTTGTGTGCTTGTGTGTGTGTGTGTGTGTGTGTGTGTGTGTGTGTGTGTGTGTGTGTGTGTGTGTAGGGGGTAGGGAGGGCACAATTGTTTATGCACTTGAGTGATTGTAAAGAAGTATGTATGCGAGTGTGCTTCCTCGTTTTGGAGATTGCAAGTTCTTCGTTGGACTGGTCGGTACCGTTCTCGGCTAGCACACTGCAGGGCCCGAGTTTGAATCTCCGGCCGGCCAATGAAAGAATTAGAGGAATTTATTTCTGGTGATAGAAATTAATTTCTCGATATAATATGGTTCGGATTCCACAATAAGCTGTAGGTTCCGTTGCTAGGTAACCAATTGGTTCTTAGCCACTTAAAATAAGTCTAATCCTTCGGGCCAGCCGTAGGAGAGCTGTTACTCAGCTCAGTGGTCTGGTTAAACTAAGATATACTTTAGAGATTGCAATGTGAACTGTTGTAGTTTTTACTTGAGATATTCCTGTCATTTTAAAACTTCTCATCTTTACAGCCGTTTTATGTATAATTCCTCTGATAACTCTTTAGAAAAAATTTAATTATGTGGTTTAAAGAAGTGTTGACTAGAAATAGCACAGTATATATAAGGTTACATCAGAGTGTGTTGCGTGTATATCTTGTCCTCCGGTCTCCTGTAAATATTAACAGTTTTCGAAGCATTGGTGAGAGGAGTTAACTTTATTCTTTAATGTTCAGTTAAAAGAATTTTGAAGACTTTGCAGAGCCTGGCCTCTGATGTTTGCTTATTTTTTAGAAGGATCTCGATTCTATATCTTCAATACGAGACACCCCCTTTGTTGAAGGATATTATCATAACAATGATAATGATTATTCATGTTTGACATGTATGTATATATATATATATATATATATATATATATATATATATATATATATAATTTTGTGTAATGACTCCCTTTTGTATTACGTATTTAGATGATCGTCCTTTATGCCAGAATAAACCGTGTCAGCATTTATGATAATGATGACAGTTAGGGCACCTGATTATATTTTGTAGTTTCTCTGCCATTGTATTCATAAAACAATGTTTTGATATTTGACATCAATTATGCGTATAAAATTAACTTTTTCACGCTGGATTTTAGACCCTCCAATCTCACACTATTTTGGCCATAAGAATTTTTATCGTCCTTTTATTTTCTCTTCAATTTCTCCTTCCTTGTTCCTCCCTGTCTGCACTCCCCCTCTCGTTCCCCCTTCCCTCACCCCACCCCATCCCACACCGGGTCGAAGCATCCTATTTGTACATCCTATCGCCTATTTTTTGTGATGTTGTCGATGATAGAAGAATTAAGCTTCCATGAGTGAGGCCATTAATAGTTTTAGTAGACGTCCGATGCCGCCTTTTCTCCTCCTCCCCACCCCTTCCCCGCCTCCCCAGCGTCCATAAACCCCTCATTCCCCAAACCTCCCCCCTCCCCCCCTCTGGGGCCCTGTTCCCTCTCGCACACTCCGACAAAAATGACCAATCTGGTCGTACTGGTTTTATGACCCTCGGTCATCGATGAGAGATCGGTGGTGATGACCTTGGGTCCATTTCGAACTTGGGGAAAAAGAAGAAGAAGCGAGAGGTTGAGAAAGGAGAAGGAGATGACGATGATAATAATGGTAATGATGATGATAATTCAGCAGAAAAATGTTATGATGATAAGAGTAATGAGTTTAAAGGATTATAAAGATGTTAAATTTTGTTGAATATGATTAAATGAGGAGCAAGAGGGAAATAATGTTAAAAATAGTGAAGTAACACAAGAAATAGAATGATAAGTGAGGAAATATAATGATGGCATAAATAATAAAGTAATAATAACATTGATAATGTTAGGGTGCGTCCACACAGTAGTAAAACATGTCATAAACACACGATGGTA
>JANJGK010000014.1:13338384-13423384 GCA_039081455.1 Macrobrachium rosenbergii | reverse complement strand
AATTTTGTGTAGTAAGCACATGTATGTACATGTAAGTGTATAAATATTAATTTTTGTTTCAGTGTACAGTTCAGATACATAAATATAACTTAAATTCTAAATTAAATTTTTCTCATATGTAAATTTTTATTATAAGTGAATGATCTGCCAAATTCTCCTCTGGTGGCCAAGTGTGACTTCGATGAAATTACGATTATGGTTTTTAAAGATATTAATGAGATTTCTGTAGCATACTGTATACTTTATTTCAGTTCATAGCCATAAACAAATATAGACTTTTTAAGCTTTTTTTCTTTGTTAGGCAACTCACACAGTCCTACACTGCTGAATTCACATTGCTCTCATCAGCAGGGTTTTACTGGTGAATTATTTTTAGCCGTTAATGATATTAATGTTCTATACACATACTGAATGATATGGCCGAAGTTGTATTTTAGTTCAGTCCTCATCTCATTTATTTTTTTTAGAGATCAATTTTCTTTAAAAATTAGTCAGAATTCAGTTAATGTTTTTTTTAAGCCAACCAGTAGACATTAACGTTTTTAAAACCACAGTCTTTATTTAAATTTATTTTCTCTTGCCCTGATTTAGTGGAAGCATTTTCTCAAATGCTTCAATCTTTTGTCACGCGTTTTCTGGACCTCGTATCATCGTTACCTGAATTTTTCAGTAAACTGAAAAATCGCACTAAATTTCTTTAAAATCGTATTTTCAGTCTTAATTATTTTCTTAGTTTTGAAGCAAATGTATTTTCACTTTTAATGGTTTTTTAAGTGCTAAATTCTTCGGTAAGTGTTGTACATTTTTCAATTTTCATGTGATTCTTTTAAATTCTTGTCTTCAGTTGGTTACATTCCAAAGCCCTGTGATGTAGATAATTTTTTTCTGAAAATATTTACAGTAATTTATATAATTTTCTAGTACTCAGTTACAGCATTTTTCTTTAAGAATTGCAACAATTAGTTATCCAAAATATTCTAGTCCCCATTAACAATTTTTGTTTTTGTTTTGAAACCTTGCTGTGTTAAATTATATTGGCTTTAATTTTTTCAGCTTTTCATTAACTGCTATATTTTTTCTGTTGAAACTCCCACCCTTTAATCACTGTAATTTTTATTGAACTCTCTGATCCTAATTTCAGAGTATTTTCCTATATTTAAATTCTATCAGCAGTTGAAATATCTTTTCTTAAAGTATATATATATTTAATATTTTCCACAGTGCTCACGTCATTTTTGTCTAAATGTTTGTGGTTTTCCTGTGGTCTGTTATTTCGTTTTTAAATACTGCTTTTTTAAGTACTTAATTCATTAGTTACAGTATTGTTTGTAAAATTTTAATGAATACTGTAAATTTCTTTGAACTACAGTGTCCGTTTCATTATTTTTACTTGAAACTTAAAAGAAACTTGAAAGCTTTAGTTACAGTATTTTTTTTTCTTTACCGCTGTTGTGGTCGGGTTTTAGTTTTCTGAAAAGAAAACTATTGTGCTGGCTTTGTCTGTCCGTACGCACTTTTCTCTGTCCGCACTTTGTCTGTCCGCCCTCAGATCTTAAAAACTACTGAGGCTAGGGGGCTGCAAATTGGTATGTTGATCATCCACTCTCCAATCATCAAACATACCAAATTGCAGCCCTCTAGCCTCAGTAGTTTTTAAGATCTGAGGGCGGACAGAGAAGATGCGGACGGACAGAAAAAGCCGGCACAATAATTTTCTTTTCAGAAAAATAAAACCCCGGCCACAACATAATTAGCAATAATTGTGCTTCTCGCAACACAACAACACAGACCACCACGGCTGGCTGAGAGTTTCATGGGCCGCGGCTCATACAGCATTATACCGAGACCACCGAAAGATAGATCTATTTTCGGTGGTCTTGATTATGCGCTGTAGAGAAAACTCCATTGCGCCAAAGAAACTTCGGCGCAAATTTTACTTGTGTATTTTTTATCGGACCAATCTTCGATTGAATTTAGCTCCTTCAAATGCTGCAATCTTTATTAAGTTATATTTATTCTTAAACCTTCTAGTATGCTGCAGCCTTTTTTAAAAGTATCAGCTTAAACCATCCAGTATTCAGTTAAAATATAAATTTTGAACAAGCTAATCTCCAGCTGCCCTATTTTTTTCTAAAAACATTTTGCTCACTAGAATTGTATCAATCTTATTAAACTCTTCACTATTCATCAGCAGTCACTATCAGAACTTCCGGTCTGATTTCGTATTTTACTTTTGTTTAAACATTCCACTCTGTAGTTACAATGTTTATTTTTCGCTGACCGCCAAATATTCAGTTGCAGAACTTTCTTTTAAACCTCCAGTTCTAAGGTATGGAATTTGTGTTTACCCTCTCCAAATTTATGCTAATGCTATACTTGAATACATCCAGCTTTCAGATCGAATAAATTTTAAAATTTAAACATTTTCAGTGTTATTTTCACTCCAGCGTTCCTTTTATTCTTTAAACCTTCAAAATTTCAGTGACTGATTTTTTTTTTTTAGTTCCCCAATATTTAGCGACATTATTTTTCTTTACACACAGTCTCTCGCATGAAAGATTTCTTTTTTTCTATTTGTTACACTGACTTGAAACAGTCCCATAGGCATTTAGGCTACAAAATTTTGATTCTGTTTGTAACCTGTACGCCGCAAGTCTCTAATAAATATTTTTGTATCTTTTTATTTGCTTTGGTTAGCCTGATTGAATTTCAGCTGTTTTAAATATTTTTGTATCTTTTTATTTGCTTTGGTTAGCCTGATTGAATTTCATCTGTTTTAAATGCAATCATTTGACCATAATGTTTTTATATATACCTAATTATATGTATTTCATGTCCTTTAAGATCTTTTGCATCTTTAAATTTTCATCCGTACGTTACGAATCCCAACTCCTTCCCTTTATCAAACAGATGTTATGATTTTCGAGTTTCATGTTTAATCTATACAAATTCTTCTACCATAATTGTCAAGTCACTTTATCTTTCATTTTCCGAAATGCTCAACTTTCCTAAGTGCTTGTCCGTTATTTGCGTACAAGGTCCATTCAGTGTGAAATATCCCCGAGTCAGGCTTTCTAGTTTGTCGAGATTTTCATTGTTTTTCTGTTTTTTCGTTTATTTTCTTTCCTGAGATGCTCTGTCCCTAAAAATCCTTTCAGATCAACCTTATTGTCTTATTGATTTTCTAAGCAATTTTTTTTTTAGTAATATTGCTGAATAAAAAATGCATAATATTGCTGAATAGAAAATGTACAAAGTTAAACGTACTATGATCTTTTGTATCTTCCGTTCATGGTTTTTTAATTTATTCTGTGTTTTTTTATTTGTCTTATATCCCTAAGGTTCTGCTTGTATGTACATAAAATTTTTGCGCATTTTGTACTTGTTTCCTTTTGTTCTCAATAACTGAACTGCTTGTCCTCCATTTAAAAATTTCATTAAGTCTGGAAATTCCATCCAGTTGTTTCGATTCTCTATCTGGCACAAGAAACCACCTGATTTTGCGTTTCATATTTAATTAACGGTTGCTTCTACCAAATTGTCAAGTCACTGTCTTTTCACTTTCCTAAACCCTCAGCCTTCTAAGTACTCGTCAGTTGCTTGCAATGTGGTCCAATCAACGTGAACTGTCTCCATGTCAAGCATTCTAGTCTGTAAAGATATGCTTTCTTTTTATTTATTTTTTTTAGCCTAACCTTTGGTTAAAATGTTCTCCTTCAAATATTGTAGAATTTAGTAGGTTTACTTATTCTGGAACTGTAAAGTATTCAGTTGAGTTTCAATTTTAATGCTGGAGTGTTCTTAAAAAATATCTGCTTTAACCATCCAGTATTTATTTAAAGTATGTCATTTTCAGTATTTTTTTTTATTTTGTCAACTAGAATTTTATTAGATTTCTAAACCTATTTAATATGCGTCACGAGTCACTATTAGAACTTTCTGAATTTTTAATTTAAGTTTTCTGAAACATTCCACTCTCTGAGACTTCAAATATTCATTTACAGAAATTTCCTTTACAGACCCAATTCTAAGGTATGGTATATGTGTTTACACAGTCCAGGTTTAAGTTGTTTTATTTAAATAAACTCCATATTTCGGTTCCCGTAAATTTTCAAATTTAGAACACTCCAACATTCCTTTTATTTTTTTTAACCCTCGAATTTTCAGTTACAATGATTTTTTTAATCCATTATTTAGCAACATTGTTTTTCTTTAAAAACACTGATGTTCACTTACAAAACTTTAATTCTGATTGCAGCGGTTACAGCTGTTCACCGCAACGCTATTCTAAATTATTTTATTTTACTTTTTTATTACACTAATTGAATTTCTATTGTTTCATTTGTATAATTTGTTTTTATGTGCTTTGGCTGGTCAAACTGAATTCCTGTTGCGTCAGTTGATATGATTTGAGCATAATATTTGTACATAATGCCAAACTATGTTTATTGCATGCCCTTTGTTTACGAGTTTTGGGCACCCTGGAATTTCCAACCATATGTTATGATTCCAAAGTCCTTCTCTTAATCAGACACAAGGCTTCATACGATTTTCAGGTGTCATATTTAATCTACAAATGTTTCTACCATACTTGTGAAGTCACTTTATCTTTCACTTTCCCAAATGTGCTTGTCAGTTATTTGGATATATGGTCTAATCAGTATGAACCATCCCCAACTCAAGGTCCATGTCTCTCGAGATTTGCATTTCATTCTGTTTATTCATCTATTTTCTTGTCTTCTGGGGCTTTCTGTCCCAAAAATCCTTCCGGGTCAATCGTATTTTCTTATTGATTTTCTGAGTAGCCTTTTCTTCATTGTATTGTTGATTATTATGAAATATACCAAGTTTCACGTGTATTAATCATATGTAACTTGCGTTCGTGTTTTTTTTCAGTTTACTTTGTCTTATTTCCTTAGCTAAATATAAATTGTATTTGTTGTATATCTGTCATATAACAAAATGTGTTATTTAAGAAAACCAGCCGAACACCCAGTATTTAAATTGTCAATTTGTATTTCATGAATATTTCCCCATTATTTTTAACCCCCTCGTGTCCTATAACTCTTTTAAGCCTTCCACTCCTTAGTGTTTTTTTTTCCACTGAATTCCTTAAATATTCAGTTACAGAATTTTTCTTCAGATTACCCAATGTTAGGATGCTATGTTAGTTCAGTTTTTCTAGTTTCCTGTCATAATGATTGTTTTTTTAAATCCTCCTGTTTTTAGGAATATTTTGCTTCAACCCGAAGCCTTCAGTTGACATTCAGTTCTATATAGTTTACTTCTAAATCTTCAAGTATTCAGTTATAATACGCAACTCCGTTGTAACTTGCTCCTTATTTTTTCCCCTAACTCTCTTCTAAATAAAAATTATTTTACATGTTTTTTTTCCGTTACTCAGATTCGAATTTTTGTCGTTTTAATTACTGTGATTTTACCATAATTTTTTCATGTCTGCAATAGCTCACGCTTTTCTTTGATTCAAGAACTAGAACATTCATTCTGAAATTTGTATCCAAATGTTATGAAGTCCAAACCCTTGCCTTTATGGGGTGTACGATATCCAGGATTTGGGGTTTTATATTTACATTTGTGTTTGACATAATTTTCAAGTCACTCTATCTTTCACCTTCCCAAATGCTCAGTCTTCCTAAGTGCTTGTCAGTTATTTGCATATTTGGTCCAAACAGTGTGAAATATCCCCAAGTCAAGCTTTCTGGTCTGTCGAGATTGGCATAGGCTATCTTTGTATTTATTAATTTATTTTCTTATTTTAGGTCAGTCCTATTTTCTTTATTTGATATTCCGAGTAGCGTATTTTTCATATTATTGATGAATATAAAAAATATAAGTTTTACTTAGGTTTAACTTATTTGATCATTTGAATCTCCAAGTTCATGTCTTTTTCATCTGTTCAGTTTTCTGTGTCTTTTTCTCACAAGGTTATGCTTATTTGTATGTATGATATATTTATTTATTTATTTATTTTACAAAGGTAATGCTTTCAAACATGGTTGGTATTTAAATAATAGTTATGCTGTTTTTAAAAATCAACAAAATCACTCAATCTTTACATTTTTTAATTTTCATTTCATGGCAGTTTTTACACATTATTTATAAACCTCTTTTTGTCCTCTGTTATTATTTCCTTTAAAACCCCCTCTCTTCAGTTACTGTATTTTTTTTCGTAATAATATTCAGATATTCTGTACAGAATTTCTCCTTAGACTTCCTCCCCTGAGATACGGTACGGAATTTCGGTACATTCCCCCATCCTAAGATGTTATATTATTTCAGTCCATCCAGTTTTCAGTTACAATGATTGTTTTTGAAATCCTCCAATACTCATTAATAATATTTTTCTTTAAACCCAGCTACCTTCAGTAGAAACATTTTTCTGGAAATCTATACGTTAAACCATCCAATATTAAGTTGCCATTTGTAGTTCCGTTTGTAACCTTGGCGTCATTTTTTCCCCGTAACTCGATTTTAGTTTTTGTTATATCCCTTACACAGTTTTGTTCGTCAGCACCCTTTTTCCCTTTGTCATCAATAACTGATGTTTTAATTTCATTCACTCTTGAATTTCATTCCACATGTTGCGATTCCCAAATCCTTCTTTTTTTCAGACACAAGACCTGTCTGATTTTGAGTTTCATATTCAATCTGTACTTGCTTCTGCCATAATTGTCAAGTAATTTTATCCATCTCTTTCCTTAATGTAGCCTTCGTAAGTGCTTGTCGATTATTTGCATATATGGTCCAGTTAAAGTGAATTACTGTATCTCAAAGTCAAATGTCCTGCTTCTTCCAGGTTTCCATTTTTAATTTACCTGTATTTCTTTTATTGTCTTGTTTCTAAGGATTTCTATCCCAAAAAATTCTTCCAGGTCAACCCTATATTCTTATTGATTTTCTCAGAGGCCTTTCCTTGTTAGTATTACTAATTAATTTAAAAGTACATACCAAGTTTTGCTTATTATGATTACATGCATCTTCCAGTCATGGCTTTTTTGTCTGTTCGGTGGTATATCTTATCTTAGTATTCTGCCTATATGTAGAAAAAACTAGTTGTAGATATAAATTGTATGTTAGAGCTATTGCTTCTAAGCTTTGTTGACATTCAGTTTCTTGTCTGGTAGCAAATTTACTGTTTTAATAGAACAGCTGAGTACTTTATCTTTAAATTATCATTTATGTTTTATGGCATTACTTCCCCTTTTATTTTTGAAGCCTCTCATGTCGTGTGTTGAGACTTATTTTAAACCTTACAGTCTTCAGGTACAGCATTTTTTTTTTTCGTTGTTGAAATCTCCAAATTCTAAATTACAGAATTTCCTTTGAATCGTCTAGTTCTAAACTATGGAATTCATTTCTGCGCGGTCCAATTAAAGTTTATTTTTTAGTAAGGTTTTCTTAATATTATAATAAAAAAAAATTTTTCACACGTGTCTTCAATTTATGCTTTTTCACCTGTTGAGTTTTCTTTGTCTTCTATCCCCAGACTTCAGCCTATTTATAAATATAAAAGTATTTTTTTAAAGTGTTTTTCAAACATGGTTAGCTGTTAAGTTCTAGACTGGCAGCAAAATGTGCTGTTGTAATTAACATCTGATCTCACAAGCTTTAAAACATCTCAGTTGCATATCATGGCAGTATTTCTTTCTTTTTAAGCCTCGTGTGGCTTATATTATGATTTCTTTTAAACCTTCCATTATTCAGTTAGTGCATTTTTCGTGGAAATCTTGTCTGGAATGCTGCATTTTTCTTCAGGCCTTCCAGTCGTAACATTGGGAATTTCTTTACACCCTCTAATCCTAAGGAAATATTTTTCATTCCATGTAGTTTTCAATTTCAGTGATTGTTTTTGAAATACTCCAGTATTCAGTAATGACATTTTTCTTTCAACCAGCTAACCCGTAGTTTAAACTTTGTTCTTTATATTTTAACCTTAAACCCTCTTAATGTTCAGTTACATTATTTAACTACCTCTTGTAACTTTTGCACCGTGTTTACTCTTAATTATATTCTAAATTATTTTACATGTATTCTTCTTTATTTCGAATGACGTGACTTGAATTCATTTGTTTTAATTGTTACGATTTCACCGTAATTTATGTCCGTATGCCTGCTCATTTCTCGTGACCTCTACAATGTATTGTGCTCATACATTTGTTTGCTAAATAGAGAGTTTTGTTAATCTATAGGTTTTGGTTTTCTGTAAAAGAAAACTCTTGAGATGGCTTTCTGTCAGTCCGTCTGCACTTTTTCTGTCCGCCCTCAGATCTTAAAAACTACTGAGGCTAGAGGGCTGCAAATTGGTATGTTGATCATCCACCCTCCAATCATCAAACTTACCAAATTGCAGCCCTCTAGCCTCTGTAGTTTTTTTTTTATTTAAGGTTAAAGTTAGTCACGATCGTACGCCTGGCACCGCTATGGTGCCAACAACACAGGCTGTGGGAGAAAGTTTTGTGGGTCGCGGCTTAGAGTTTCTTACAGCATTATACGCTGTACAGCAATCTTGTTTCCCTCTTATTCTGAATAACTGAAGGGATTGTCCTTGATCTTCTAAAATCATTCATTCTGGAATTATCATCCATATGCTATGATGCCCTAAACTTTCCCTTTATCAGGCACAAGACATCATATGATTTTGAGTTTCATATTTAATCTACAACTGATTGTACCAAAATTGTCAAGACATAATATCTTCCACTTTCCCAACTGCTGAGCCTTCCTAAGTGCTTGTCAGTTATTTGCATATATGGTCCAATCTGTCCATTTATTGTTTTGTGTTTAAGGATTTCCATCCCAAAAAATCCTAATTTCATATAGATTTTCACAGTAACCTTCTCGTACAAGTTCTATTGATGAATATATATTTTATAATGCCATTCACCTTTCACACAAAGCTCAATAACCTGTTCATTTTTCTCTTGTCATATTTTTTGGAATCCTTATTTATTGAGCTGCTTTACATCCTCCAGACGTAAATTACTATTTTATATATTTCAATCCATCCAGTTTTCACTTACAATGATTGTTTTTTAAATTTTCCAATATTCAGTAATAGTAATATTTTTCATCTAGTAAAAGTATCCAACTCCGGTTTTAACTTTTGAACCATTTTTCTTGATAACTTGTTTCTAAATTAATTGATATATATTGTCTATCTTTAATTCAAATTATTTGATTTGAATTTGTTTGCTTTAGGTGTTACTATTGGACCATAATTCAAGTCCATATACTAGTTGATATCCATTTTCTTGTTACGTGCAAAGTGAATTTTACAAATACATTTGTTTGCTACTCATACAATTTTGTTAGTGAGCAGCTTTTTCCCACTTGTCCTCAGTAACTGAAAAGCTTGTCCTTGATTGAAGAATTTAATTTTTTTAGCGGTTTTCATCCCTATGCCACAGTTTTAAAACCTGTCAGACAGAGGAGATCGTGTGATTTTTGGAGTTCATGTTTAATCTGTAGTTGCTTCTACCATAATTGTCAAATCATTTTTATCTTTCTCTTTCCTAAATGCTAGCCTTCATAGGTGCTTGTCAATTAGTTATATAATAATATATGGCCCAGTCAAAGTGGATTATTTCATTCAAGCGTTCTGGTTCGTCCAGGTTTCCAATATTTTTTTTTTTTTTAATTTATTGTTTTATCTCTGGGGATTTCTATCCCGCAAAATCCTTCCATGTGTACCGTATTTTCTTATCGGTTTTTTCGAAGCCTTTTCTTTGTTATTATTGATGGTAATACAGAAAAAATATACCAAGTTATACGTTCTATGATCACACGCATTTCCTATTCACAGGTTTTGCACCTGTTTAGTGTTTTGTCTTATTTCCTTAGGGATTTGCATATTTGTTGATATGACTTGTATTTGTTAAGAGAGCCATTGCTTCTAAGCATCGTTGGTATTCAGGTACACGTCTGGTAACAGATATGCAGTTGTAAAGAACAACTGAGCTCCCAATCTTTTAATTGTCTTATTTATATATCGCGTGGCAGTACTTACCCTTTTGTTTTTAAGCCTCTCATGTCCTCTATCGGAATTTATTTTAAGCCTTCCAGTCTTCAGTTACAGTATTTTTTTTTTCGTTGAAATCCCTAAATACCCAGCTACAGAATTATTTTCCTTTAAATTTTCCAGTTCTAAGGTGGTGAATTTCTGTACACCTTCCTGTGTAAAGATGGTTTTCTCCGTAGCTTTTTATTAATACTAGTATTATGATGAAAAAATACCAGATTATACGTATTATGATCACATGTGTCCTCCATTTTTGGCTTTTTCATCTGTCACTTTTCTTTGTTATAAGCCTTAGGGTTTTGCCCTTCGGTAAATCTGAAATTACATTTTTTTGAAGTTATTTATTTCAAACATCCGGCTAGTTTTTAAGTACTAGTCTGGTGACAAACTTTGCTGTTATAACGAACAGCTGATCACACAATCTTTACATTGCCTGAATTGCTTATCATGACAATATTTACCTTTTTTAAGCCGCTAGAGTCCTCGATTGTGGTTTTTCTTTAAAATCTTTCACTCCTCAATTACGGTACATTTTTTTTCCTGGAAATCATCAATTATTGAATACGGCATTTTTCTTCAAGCCTTCCAGCAGTAAGACAGGGAATTTCTTTACATCCTCTAATCTTAAGGTAATATTTCATTCCATCCATTGTTCAGTTACAGTGGTTGTTTTTGGAATCCTCCAGTATTCAGTAATATGAGATTTTTCTTACAACCAGTCAACCCTCAGTTTAAATATTGTTCTTTATATTTTAACTTTAAACAATATTATATTCAGTTGCACGGTTCACTTCGTATGTAATATTTGCACAGTGTTTACTCGTAACTCTGTTCAAAGTTGTTTTTTGTTGTTCTTTATGTCAGTTGTATCAATTGCTATGATTTGACCGTAGTGTATGTCTGTATGTATACCTGCTTATTTCTCGTTACTTTTACAGCGTATTGAGCTCATATATTTGTTTGCTCCATATACAGTTTTGTTAATATGAAGGTTTTTCCTGTTCTGATTTCAGAAAATTATTCATTCTGGAATTTTCGTCCATATGTTTGATTCTGTGAACCTTCCCTTTATCAGGCACAAGGCATCATATGATTTTGAGTTTCATATTTAATCTACAGCTGATTGTACCACATTTCCCAGGTTATATTATCCTCCATTTTCCCACTGCTCAGCCTTCTTAAGTGCTTGTCAGTTATTTGCATATATGGTCAAGTCTGTGAGGGTTATCTGAAATTTAATACAGTAAAGGTCCCTGGTCTATTTAGGTTTGCATTATCAATCCATTGTTGTCTTGTTTGTAAGAATTTATGACCCAAAACATCCTATTTTCGTATAGATTCAACAATAGCTTTTTTGTAATAGTTTTATTGATGAATATATATTTTATAATCCTATTCACCTTCCATTCATAGCTTTATTACCTGCTAATTCTTCTGTTGTCATACTTTGGTATTTAAGTAAGTCTGATAACAAAATGGGTGCTGTAAATAACAGTAGATCACACAATCTTTAAAATGACTTATTGTTATTTCATGGCATATTTCCCTATTATTTTTATTTAATGGCAATATTTCCCTATTATTATTTTTATTTCATGGCAATATTTCCATATTTTTATTTCTTGACAATATTTCCCCATTATTTTTATTTCATGACTATATATCCCCATTATTTTTATTTCATGACAATACTCACCCATTATTTTTATTTCGTGGCAGTATTTCACCAACCATTATTGTTATTTCATGATATTTCTCCAATATTTTTATTTCATGATATTTCCCCATCATTTTTATTTCATGGCAATATTTCCCTATTATTTTATTTCATAATATTTCCTAATTTTATTTCATGACAATGTTTCCCCATTTTTTTTTATTTCATGACAATATTTCCCCATTATTTTTATTTCATGACAATACTCACCCATTATTTTATTTCATGACAATATTTCACCAACCATTATTTTTATTTCATGATATTTCTCCAATATTTTTATTTCATGATAATATTTCGCCATTATTTTTATTTCATGGCAATATTTCCCTATTATTTTTATTTCATGGCAATATTTCCCTATTATTTTTATTTCATGGCAATATTTCCCTATTATTTTTATTTCATGACAATATTTCCCCATTATTTTTATTTCATGACAATATTTCCCCATTATTTTTATTTCATGACAGTACTCACGCATTATTTTTATTTCGTGACAATATTTCACCAACCATTATTTTTAGTTCATGATATTTCTTCAGTATTTTTATTTCATGATATTTCCCCATTATTTTTATTTCATGGCAATATTTCCCTATTATTTTACTTCATAATGTTTCCCCATTATTTTTATTTCATAACTATTTCCCCATTATTTTTATTTCATGACAGTAATTCACCAACCATTATATTTATTTCATGATATTTCCCCATTATTTTTATTTCATGGCAATATTTCCCCATTATTTTTATTTCATGACAATATTTCCCCGTTATTTTGATTTCAAGGCAATATTTCCCCATTATTTTTATTTTATGACAATATTTCCCCATTATTTTTATTTCATAACAATATTTCCCCATTATTTTTATTTCATGGCAATACTTCCCCATTATTTTTATTTCATGACAATATTTCCCCAATAGTTTTATTTTATGACAATATTTTCCCATTATATTTATTTCATGACAATATTTGCCCATTAATTTTATTTCATGACAATATTTCCCTGTTGTTTTTGTTTCATGACAATATTTCCATATTTTCATTTCATGACTATTTCCCCATTATTTTTATTTCGTGGCAATATTTCCCCATTATTTTTATTTCATGACAATATTTCTTCATTATTTTTTCATGGCAATATTTCCCCATTATTTTTATTTCATGGCAATATTTCCCATTATTTTTTATTTCATGACAGTATTTCACCATTATTTTTATTTTATGACAATATTTTTCTATTTTTATTTCTTGGAAATATTTCCGTATTTTTACTTCATGATAATATTTCTCCATTATTTTTATTTCACGACAATATGTTCCCATTATTTTTAATTCATGACAGTATTTCCCCATTGTTATTATTTCATGACAATATTTATCCATTTTTTTATTTCATGACAATATTTCACCGTTTTTATTTCATGGCAATATTTCCTCATTACTTTTGTTTCATGAAAGTATTCCCCCATTATTTTCATTTCATGATATTTCCCAATTATTTTTTATTTCATGACATTTCCCTATTATTTTTATTTCATGACAATATTTCCCTATTTATCTCATAACATTATTTCCCGATTATTTTTATTTCATGACAATATTTCTCCATTTTTATTTCATGGCAATATTTCTCCATTTTTATTTCATGGCAATATTTCCCCGTTATTTTTATTTCATGACAATATTTCCCCATTATTTTTATTTCGTGGCAGTGTTTCCCAATTATTTTTATTTCGTGACAATATTTCCCAAATTTTTATTTCGCGACAATATTTAGCCATTATTTTTATTTAATATTTCCCCATTATTTTTTATTTCGTGACAATATTTCTCCATTATTTTTATTTCATGACAATATTTCCCCATTATTTTTATTTCGTGACAATACTTCTCAATTATTTCTATTTCATGGCAATATTTCCCCATTATTTTTATTTTATGGCAATATTTTACCATTATTTTTATTTCGTGACAATATTTCCCCTTTATTTTGATTTCATGACAATATTTCCCCTTTATTTTTATTTCACGACAATATTTTCCCCATTTTTATTGCATGACAATATTTCCCCATTATTTTATTTCATGACAATATTTCCCCATTATTTTTATTTCATGACAATGTTTCTACATTATTTATACTTCATGGCAATATTTCCTCATTTTTATTTCATGACAATATATCCCCATTATTTGATTTCTTGACAATATTTCCCCATTGTTTTTATTTCATGACAATATTTCCCCATTATTTTTATTTTATGACAATATTTCCCCTTTATTTTTATTTCATAACAATATTTCCCCATTATTTTTATTTCATGACAATATTTCTCCTTTATTTTTATTTCATGACTATTTCCCCATTTTTATTTCATGACAGTATTTCCCCACTATTTTTATTTCATGACTATTTCCCCATTTTTATTTCATGACAGTATTTCCCCACTATTTTTATTTCATGATAATTTTGCCCATTTTTATTTCACGACAATATTTCTCCATTGATTTTATTTCACGACAATATTTCTCCATTATTTTTATTCCATGGCAATGTTTTCCCATATTTATTTCATGCCAATGTCTCCATTATTTTTATTTCATGACAATATTTCCACATTATTTTTATTTCATGATAATATTTCACCTTTATTTTCATTTCATATTTCCCCATTATTTTTATCTCATGACAATATTTTTCAATTTTTATTTCATGGCAATATTTCCCATTATATTTATTTCATGATATTTCCCCATTATTTTTTCATGACAATATTTCCCCATTATTTGTTGTTTCTTGACAATATTTCCCCATTATTTTTATATCATGGCAGTAATTCCCCATTATTTTTATTCATGACAATATTTCCCCAATACTTTTATTTCATGACAATATTTCCCCATTATTTTTATTTTGACAATATTTCCCCATTATTTTTATTTCATTGACAGTATTTCCCCATTATTTTTATTTCATGACAATATTTCCACATTATTTCATGACAATATTTTTCCTTTATTTTTATTTCATGACAATATTTCTCCCGTTATTTCTATTTCAGGGCAATATTTCATCAATATTTTTATTTCATGACAATATTTCCCCATTATTTTTATTTCATAACAATATTTCGCCATTATTTTTATTTCATGGCAATATTTCCCCTTTATTTTTATTTCATACATATTTCCCAATTATTTTTATTTGATTACAATATTTCTCCATTATTTTTACTTCATGGAAATTTTTCGCCATTATTTTTATTTCATGAAAATATTTCCCCATTAGACCTATTTCTAATTTACGGCAATGTCCCATTATTTTTATTTCATAGAAATATTTCCCCTCTATTTATATATGACAATATTTCCCCATTTATTTTTATTTCATGACAATATTTCCCCATTTTTATTTCATGGAAACATTTCCCCATTATTTTTGTTTCCGGACAGTATTTCCCCATTATTTTTATTTCATGATATTTCTCCATTAGTTTTATTTCATGACAGTATTTTCCTATTATTTTTATTTCATGACAATATTTCCTCATTTTTATTTCATGACAATATTTCCCCTTTATATTTTTGTCATGACAATATTTTTTCATTATTTTTATTTCATGACAATATTTCCCAAAAATTATTTCATGACAATATTTCCATTATTATTTCTATACAATATTTCCCCATTATTTTTATTTCATGACAATATTTACACATTTTTATTTCATGAAAATGTTTCTTAATTTTATTTCATGGCAATGTTTCCCGTTATTTTTATTTGATGGCAATATTTCTCCATGATTTTTATTTCATGACAATATTTCCCCGTTATTTTCTTTTCATGACAATATTTCCCCATTATTTTTGTTTCATGGCAATATTTCCCGATTATTTTTATTTCATGGCAATATTTCCCCATTATTTTGACTTCATGGCAATATTTCTCTATTTTTATTTCATGACAGTATTTCCCCATTTTTATTTCATGACAATATTTCCCAAATATTTTTATTTTATGACAGTTTTTCCCCATTTTTATTTCATTAGAATATTTCTCCAGTATTTTTATTCCATGGCAATTTTTCCCATTTTTATTTCATGGCAATATCCCTCCATTATTTTCGCTTCATGACATTTCCCCATTATTTTAATTTCATGATATTTCCCCGTAATTTTTTCAGAATAATATTTCCCCATTATTTTCATTTCCTGACAATATTTCCCCATCATTTTTAATGACAATATTTTTCCATTATTTTTTTCATAGCAATATTTCCCAAATATTTTTATTTATGAAAATATTTCCCTATTTTTATTTTCATGACATTATTTCCCTATTTTTATTTTCATGACAATATTTCCCTATTTTTAATTTCATGACAATATTTCCCTATTTTTAATTTCATGACAATGTTTCCCCATCATTTTCATTTCATGGCTATAATTCCCCATTATTTTTATTTCATGACAGTATTTCCCCAATACTTTTATTTCATGACACTATTTCCCCATTTTTCTTTCTTGACAGTATTTCCCCATTATTTTTATTTCATGGCAATATTACCCCAATGTTTTTATTTCATAGAAATATTTCTCCATTATTTTTATTTCGTGGCAATGTTTCTCTGGTATTTTTATTTCAGGGCAATATTTCATCATTATTTTTATTTCATGACAATATTTCGCCATTATTTTTATTTCATGTCAACATTTCCCCATTACTTTTGTTTCATGACTATTTCCCCATTATTTATATTTCATTACAAAATTTCCCCATATTTTTATGTTATGACAATATTTCTCCATTATTTTTATTTCATGGAAATATTTCTCAATTATTTTCATTTCATGACAGTATTTCTCGATTATTTCTATTTTTCGGCATTGTCCCCACTATTTTTATTTCATAGAAATATTTCCCTATTATTTTTAATTCATGGCAATATTTCCCCGTTATTTTTATTTCATGACGGTATTGCCCCATTATTTTTATTTTATGGCAATATTTCCCCATGATTTTTATTTCATGACAATATTTCTCCATTATTTTTCTTTCATGGCAATATTTCCCAATTATTTTTATTTCATGGCAATATTTCCCCATTATTTTGATTTCATGACAATATTTCCATATTTTTATTTCATGACAATTTTTCTCCATTATTTTTACTTCATTGCAGTATTTCCTCATAATTTCTATTTCATGACAATACTTCCCCATTATTTATTTCCTGACAATATTTCCCCATTTTTATTTTGACAATATTTCTCTTTTATTTTTATTTCGCGACCATATTTCCACTTTATTTTGATTTCATGACAATATTTCCCCATTATTTTTATTTCATGACAGTATTTCTCCATTTTTATTTTGTAACATTTCCCTATTTTAAATTCATGAAAATATTTCCCCATTATTTTAATTTCATGACAATATTTCCCCATTATTTTTATTTCATGGCAATATTTCACAATTATTTTTATTGTATGGCAATATTTCCCCATTTCTGTTTCATGGCAATATTTCTCTATTTTTATTTCATGACAATATTTCCCTATTTTAATTTCATGATATTTCACCAGTATTTTTATTTTATGAAAATATTTCCCCTTTATTTTGATTTCATTGCAATATTTCCCCATCAATATTTCCCCATTATTTTTCTTTCGTGACAGTATTTCTCCTATTTTTATTTCATGACAGTATTTCCCTATTTTAATTTCGTGACAATATTTCCCCATTATTTTTATTTCATGACAATATTTCCCCATTATTTTTATTTCATGACAATATTTCCCCATTATTTTTATTTCATGACAATATTTCACCATTGTTTTTATTTCACGACAATATTTCTCCATTATTTTTATTTCATGGAAATATTTCTCTATTTTTATTTCTTGATAATATTTCTTCATTTTTTATTTCTCTACAATATGTCCCCAATATTTTTAATACACGACAATATTTCCCCATTTCTATTTCTTGACAATATTTCCCCAATTTTTTATTTCATGACAATGTCCCCATTATTTTTAATTCACGACAATATTTCCCCATTTCTATTTCAAGACAATATTTCCCCAATTTTTTATTTCATGACAATATTTCCCTATTTTTATGTCATGGCAATTTTTCCCCATTATTTTTGTTTCATGACAGTATTTTCCCATTATTTTTATTTCATGACAATATTTCCCCATTATTTTTATTTCGTGACATTATTTCCCGATTATTTTCATTTCATGACAATATTTCTCCATTTTTATTCCGTGGCAATGTTTCCCCATTATTTTTTTCATGGCAATATTTCCCCATTATTTTTATTTCATGATAGTATTTCCAAATTATTTTTATTTCTTGACAATACATCTCAATTATTTCTATTTCATGGCAATATTTCTCCATTATTTTTATTTTATGGCAATATTTTACCATTATTTTTATTTCGTGACTATTTCTCCATTATTTTTATTTCATGGGAATATTTCCCAATTATTTTTATTTCGTGACAATATTTCCCAAATTTTTATTTCACGACAATATTTCCCAAATATTTTTATTTCCTGTCAATATTTCCGCATTATTTTTATTTCACGACAATATTTCCCAAATATTTTTATTTCCTGGCAACATTTCTCCATTATTTTTTATGGCAGTATTTCACCATTATTTTTATTTCATGACATTATTTTTATTTCATAACAATTTTCCACATTATTTTTATTTCATGGAAATATATCCCCATTATTTTTATTCCATAACAATATTTCCCCATTTTTTATTTCATGACAATATTTCCCCATTTTTTATTTCATGACAATATTTCCTCATTTTTTATTTCATGACAATATTTCCCCAATATTTTCATTTTATGGCAATATTTCCCCATTATTTTTTTTTCATGACAATGTTTCCCCATTATTTTTATTTCATGAGAATATTTCCCCATTATTTTTATTTCATGACAGTATTTCCCCATTATATTTGTCATGACAGTATTTCTAAATTATTATTTTATGGCTGTATTTCCCCATTATTTTTATTTCTTGACATTATTTCCCCATTATATTTCTATTTGATGCCAATAATTCTCCATTATTTTTATTTCATGACAATATCTCCCCATTATTTTTATTTCATTACAACATTTCCCCATTGTTTTTATTTCATGACAGTATATCCCCATTATTTTTATTTCATGACAATATTTCTCCATTTTTATTTCATGGCAGTATTTCTCCGTTTTTATTTCATGACCATATTTCCCCATTACTTTTATTTCATGACAATATTTCCCCATTACTTTTATTTCATGACAATATTTCCCCATCATTTTTATTTCATGACAATATTTCCCCATTATTTTTATTTCATGGCAATATTTCACAATTATTTTTATTGTATGGCAATATTTCCCCATTTCTGTTTCATGGCAATATTTCTCTATTATTTTTATTTCATGGCAATATTTCCCTATTTTAATTTCATGATATTTCACCAATATTTTTATTTTATGAAAATATTTCCCCTTTATTTTGATTTCATTGCAATATTTCCCCATTATTTTTATTTCGTGACAGTATTTCTCCATTATTTTTTATTTCATGACAGTATTTCCCTATTTTAATTTCGTGACAGTATTTCCCCATTATTTTTATTTCACGACAGTATTTCTCCATTATTTTTATATGGAAATATTTCTCTATTTTTTTCTTGATAATATTTCTTCATTATTTTTTATTTCTCTACAATATGTCCCCATTATTTTTAATTCACGACAATATTTCCCCATTTCTGGTTTTTGACAATATTAACCCCAATTTTTTATTCCATGACAATGTCCCCATTATTTTTAATTCACGACAATATTTCCCCATTTCTATTTCAAGACAATATTTCATCAATTTTTTATTTCATGACAATATTTCACCATTTTTATGTCATGGCAATTTTTCCCCATTATTTTTGTTTCATGACAGTATTTTCCCATTATTTTTATTTCATGATATTTCCGAATTATTTTTTGTTTCATGACAAAATTTCCAAATTATTTTTACTTCATGACAATATTTCCCCATTATTTTGATTTCGTGACATTATTTCCCGATTATTTTTATTTCATGACAATATTTCTCCATTTTTATTCCGTGGCAATGTTTCCCCATTATTTTTATTTCATGGCAATATTTCCCCATTATTTTTATTTCATGATAGTATTTCCAAATTATTTTTATTTCTTGACAATACATCTCAATTATTTCTATTTCATGGCAATATTCCTCCAATAATTTTATTTTATGGCAATATTTTACCATTATTTTTATTTCGTGACTATTTCGCCATTATTTTTATTTCATTGGAATATTTCCCAATTATTTTTATTTCATGGCAATATTTCCCCATTATTTTGATTTCATGACAATATTTCCATACTTTTATTTCATGACAATTTTTCTCCATTATTTTTACTTCATTGCAGTATTTCCTCATAATTTCTATTTCATGACAATACTTCCCCATTATTTATTTCCTGACAATATTTCCCCATTTTTATTTTGACAATATTTCTCTTTTATTTTTATTTCGCGACCATATTTCCACTTTATTTTGATTTCATGACAATATTTCCCCATTATTTTTATTTCATGACAGTATTTCTCCATTTTTATTTTGTAACATTTCCCTATTTTAAATTCATGAAAATATTTCCCCATCATTTTAATTTCATGACAATATTTCCCCATTATTTTTATTTCATGGCAATATTTCACATTTTTTTTTATTCTATGGCAATATTTCCCCATTTCTGTTTCATGGCAATATTTCTCTATTATTTTTATTTCATGACAATATTTCCCTATTTTAATTTCATGATATTTCACCAGTATTTTTATTTTATGAAAATATTTCCCCTTTATTTTGATTTCATTGCAATATTTCCCCATCAATATTTCCCCATTATTTTTATTTCGTGACAGTACTTCTCCATTATTTTTATTTCATGACAGTATTTCCCCATTTTAATTTCGTGACAATATTTCCCCATTATTTTTATTTCATGACAATATTTCCCCATTATTTTTATTTCATGACAATATTTCACCATTGTTTTTATTTCACGACAATATTTCTCCATTATTTTTATTTCATGAAAATATTTCTCTATTTTTATTTCTTGATAATATTTCTTCATTATTTTTTATTTCTCTACAATATGTCCCCAATATTTTTAATACACGACAATATTTCCCCATTTCTATTTCATGACAATATTTCCCCAATTTTTTATTTCATGACAATGTCCCCATTATTTTTAATTCACGACAGTATTTCCCCATTTCTATTTCAAGACAATATTTTCCCAATTTTTTATTTCATGACAATATTTCCCCATTTTTATGTCATGGCAATTTTTCCCCATTATTTTTGTTTCATGACAGTATTTTCCCATTATTTTTATTTCATGATATTTCCGAATTATTTTTTGTTTCATGACAAAATTTCCAAATTATTTTTACTTCATGACAATATTTCCCCATTATTTTTATTTCGTGACATTATTTCCCGATTATTTTCATTTCATGACAATATTTCTCCATTTTTATTCCGTGGCAATGTTTCCCCATTATTTTTTTCATGGCAATATTTCCCCATTATTTTTATTTCATGATAGTATTTCCAAATTATTTTTATTTCTTGACAATACATCTCAATTATTTCTATTTCATGGCAATATTTCTCCATTATTTTTATTTTATGGCAATATTTTACCATTATTTTGATTTCGTGACTATTTCTCCATTATTCTTATTTCATGGGAATATTTCCCAATTATTTTTATTTCGTGACAATATTTCCCAAATTTCTATTACACGACAATATTTCCCAAATATTTTTATTTCCTGTCAATATTTCCGCATTATTTTTATTTCACGACAATATTTCCCAAATATTTGTATTTCCTGGCAACATTTCTCCATTATTTTTTATGGCAGTATTTCACCATTATTTTTATTTCATGACATTATTTTTATTTCATAATTTTCCCCATTATTTTTATTTCATGGAAATATATCCCCATTATTTTTATTCCATAACAATATTTCCCCATTTTTTATTTCATGACAATATTTCCCCATTTTTTATTTCATGACAATATTTCCCCATTTTTTATTTCATGACAATATTTCCCCATTTTTTATTTCATGACAATATTTCCCCAATATTTTCATTTTATGGCAATATTTCCCCATTATTTTTATTTCATGACAATGTTTCCCCATTATTTTTATTTCATGAGAATATTTCCCCATTATTTTTATTTCATGACAGTATTTCCCCATTATATTTGTCATGACAGTATTTCTAAATTATTATTTTATGGCTGTATATCCCCATTATTTTTATTTCTTGACATTATTTCCCCATTATATTTCTATTTGATGCCAATAATTCTCCATTATTTTTATTTCATGACAATATCTCCCCATTATTTTTATTTCATTACAACATTTCCCCATTGTTTTTATTTCATGACAGTATATCCCCATTATTTTTATTTCATGACAATATTTCTCCATTTTTATTTCATGGCAGTATTTCTCCGTTTTTATTTCATGACCATATTTCCCCATTACTTTTATTTCATGACAATATTTCCCCATTTTTATTTCATGACAATATTTCCCCATTATTTTTATTTCATGGCAATATTTCACAATTATTTTTATTGTATGGCAGTATTTCCCCATTTCTATTTCATGGCAATATTTCTCTTTTTATTTCATGGCAATATTTCCCTATTTTAATTTCATGATATTTCACCAATATTTTTATTTTATGAAAATATTTCCCCTTTATTTTGATTTCATTGCAATATTTCCCCATTATTTTTATTTCGTGACAGTATTTCTCCATTATTTTTATTTCATGACAGTATTTCCCTATTTTAATTTCGTGACAGTATTTCCCCATTATTTTTATTTCACGACAGTATTTCTCCATTATTTTTATATGGAAATATTTCTCTATTTTTATTTCTTGATAATATTTCTTCATTATTTTTTATTTCTCTACAATATGTCCCCATTATTTTTAATTCACGACAATATTTCCCCATTTCTGTTTTTTGACAATATTAACCCCAATTTTTTATTCCATGACAATGTCCCCATTATTTTTAATTCACGACAATATTTCCCCATTTCTATTTCAAGACAATATTTCCCCAATTTTTTATTTCATGACAATATTTCCCCATTTTTATGTCATGGCAATTTTTCCCCATTATTTTTGTTTCATGACAGTATTTTCCCATTATTTTTATTTCATGATATTTCCGAATTATTTTTTGTTTCATGACAAAATTTCCAAATTATTTTTACTTCATGACAATATTTCCCCATTATTTTTATTTCGTGACATTATTTCCCGATTATTTTTATTTCATGACAATATTTCTCCATTTTTATTCCGTGGCAATGTTTCCCCATTATTTTTATTTCATGGCAATATTTTCCCATTATTTTTATTTCATGATAGTATTTCCAAATTATTTTTATTTCTTGACAATACATCTCTATTTCTATTTCATGGCAATATTCCTCCATTATTTTTATTTTATGGCAATATTTTACCATTATTTTTATTTCGTGACTATTTCGCCATTATTTTTATTTCATTGGAATATTTCCCAATTATTTTTATTTCGTGACAATATTTCCCAAATATTTTTATTTCACGACAATATTTCCCCATTATTTTTATTTCCTGTCAATATTTCCCCATTATTTTTATTTCCTGTCAATATTTCCCCATTATTTTTATTTCATGGCAACATTTCTCCATTATTTTTTATGGCAGTATTTCACCATTATTTTTATTTCATGACATTATTTTTATTTCATAACAATTTTCCCCATTATTTTTATTTCATGGAAATATATCCCCATTATTTTTATTTCATAACAATATTTACCCATTTTTTATGTTCATGACAATATTTCCCCATTTTTTATTTTATGACAATATTTCCCCAATATTTTCATTTCATGGCAATATTTCCCCATTATTTTTATTTCATGACAATATTTCCCCATTATTTTTATTTCATGACAATATTTCCCCATTATTTTTATTTCATGACAGTATTTCCCCATTATATTTGTCATGACAGTATTTCTAAATTATTTTATGGCTGTATTTCCCCATTATTTTTATTTCTCGACATAATTTCCCCATTATTTCTATTTGATGACAATAATTCTCCATTATTTTTATTTCATGACAATATCTCCCCATTATTTTTATTTAATTACAACATTCCCCATTTTTTTTTATTTCATGACAGTATATCCCCATTATTTTTATTTCATGACAATATTTCTCCATTTTTATTTCATGGCAGTATTTCTCCGTTTTTATTTCATGGCCATATTTCCCCATTACTTTTATTTCATGGCAATATTTCCCCATCATTTTTATTTCATGACAATATTTCCCCATTATTTTTATTTCATGGTAATATTTCACAATTATTTTTATTGTATGGCAATATTTCCCCATTTCTATTTCATGGCAATATTTCTCTATTTTTATTTCATGACAATATTTCCCTATTTCATTTCATGATATTTCACCAATATTTTTATTTTATGAAAATATTTCCCCTTTATTTTGATTTCATTGCAATATTTCCTCCCCATTATTTTTATTTCATGACAATATTTCCCCATTATTTTTTATTTCATGACAATATTTCCCCATTATTTTTATTTCATGACAATATTTCACCATTGTTTTTATTTCACGACAATATTTCTCCATTATTTTTATTTCATGGAAATATTTCTCTATTTTTATTTCTTGATAATATTTCTTCATTATTTTTTATTTCTCTACAATATGTCCCCATTATTTTTAATTCACGACAGTATTTCCCCATTTCTATTTCATGACAATATTTCCCCAATTTGTTTATTTCATGACAATGTCCCCATTATTTTTAATTCACGACAATATTTCCCCATTTCTATTTCAAGACAATATTTCCCCAATTTTTTATTTCATGACAATATTTCCCCATTTTTGTCATGGCAATTTTTCCCCATTATTTTTGTTTCATGATAGTATTTTCCCATTATTTTTATTTCATGATATTTCCGAATTATTTTTTGTTTCATGACAAAATTTCCAAATTATTTTTACTTCATGACAATATTTCCCCCATTATTTTGATTTCGTGACATTATTTCCCGATTATTTTTATTTCATGACAATATTTCTCCATTTTTATTCCTTGGCAATGTTTCCCCATTATTTTTATTTCATGGCAATATTTCTCCATTTTTATTTCATGATAGTATTTCCAAATTATTTTTATTTCTTGACAATACATCTCAATTATTTCTATTTCATGGCAATATTCCTCCATTATTTTTATTTTAGGGCAGTATTTCACCATTATTTTTATTTCATGGCATTATTTTTATTTCATAACAATTTTCCCTATTATTTTTATTTCATGGAAATATATCCCCATTATTTTTATTTAATAATTCCCCATTTTTTATTTCATGACAATATTTCCCCATTTTTTATTTCATGACAATATTTCCCCAATATTTTCATTTCATGGCAATATTTCCCCATTATTTTTATTTCACGATATTTTTATTTCACGACAATATATCCCCATTATTTTGATTTCATGACAGTATTTCCCCATTATATTTGTCATGACAGTATTTCTAAATTATTATTTTATGGCTGTATTTCCCCATTATTTTTATTTCTTGACATTATTTCCCCATTATTTATATTTGACGACAATAATTCTCCATTGTTTTTATTTCATGACAATATCTCCCCATTATTTTTATTTCATTACAACATTTCCCCATTGTTTTTATTTCATGACAGTATATCCCCATTATTTTTATTTCATCATGACAATATTTCTCCATTTTTATTTCATGGCAGTATTTCTCCGTTTTTATTTCATGACCATATTTCCCCATTACTTTTATTTCATGACAATATTTCCCCATCATTTTTATTTCATGACAATATTTCCCCATTATTTTATTTCAAGACAATATTTCTCCATTATTTATACTTCATGGCAATACTTCATCATTTTCAATTCATGAAAATTTATCCCCGTTATTTGATTTTATGACAATATTTCCCTATTTGTCAAATATTTTTATTTCATGAAAATATTTTGCTATTATTTTTTTCATGACAATATTTCCCCATAATTTTTATTTTCATGACAATACTTCCCCTTTATTTTTTAATTCATGACAGTATTTCCGCATTATTTTTATTTCGTGACAATATTTCCCTATTTGTATTTTCAAGACAGTATTTCCCTTTTATTTTTTAATTCATGACAATATTTCCCCATTATTTTTATTTCATGGCAATAATTCGTCATTATTGTTATTTCATGGCAATAATTCCCCATTATTTTTATTTCATGACAATATTTCCCTAATACTTTTATTTCATGACAATATTTCCCCGTTATTTCTATTTTATGATATTTCAACATTCTTTTTATTTCTTGACAGTATTTCCCCATTATTTTTTTCACAGGAATATTTCCCCCTTATTTCTTTTTCATGACAATATTTCCCCATTATTTTTATTTCATGAGAATATTTCTCCGTTATTTTTATTTCAGAGCAATATTTCATTATTTTTATTTCATGACAATATTTCCTCATTATTTTTTCATGGCAATATTTCGCCATTATTTTTATTCCATGGCAATATTTCCCCATTATTTTTATTTCAGAAAATATTTCTGTTATTTTTATTTCATGAGAATATTTCTCTCTATTATTTTTATTTCATGACACTGTTTTCACATTAGGCTATTTATATTTCATAACAATATTTTTATTTCATGGAAATATTTCGCCATTATTTTTATTTCATGACAATATTTCCCCATTATTTCTATTTTCCGGCAATGTCGCCATTATTTTTATTTCTTAGAAATATTTCCCTAGTATTTTTAATTCATGGCAATATTTCCCCAATATTTTTATTTCATGACAAAATTTCCCCATTATTTTTATTTCATGACAAAATTTCCCCATTATTTTATTTCATGACAATATTTCCCCATTTTTATTTCATGGAAATGTTTCCCCATTATTTTTGTGTCATGACAGTATTTCCCCATTATTTTTACTTCGTGATCTATCTCCATAATTTATATTTCATGACGATATTTCCCAATTTTATTTCATGACAATATTTATTTTTATTTCATGACAATATTTCCCCATTATTTTTTTCCTGACAATACTTTTCCATTTTTATTTCATTGCAATGTTTCAGAATTATTTTTATTTTATGACAATATTTCCCAAATATTTTTATTTCACGACAATATTTCCATTATTTTTAATTCATGACAATATTTCCCCATTATTTTTATTTCATGACAGTATTTCCCCATTTTTATTTCATGAAAATTTTTCTTAATTTTATTTTATGGCAATATTTCCCGTTATTTTTTATGGGAAAATTTCCCCATGATTTTTATTTCATGACAATAGTTCTCCATTTTTATTGCATAACAATATTTCCCCATTATTTTGTTTCATGGCAATATTTCCCCATTGTTTTTATTGCATGACAATATTTCCCCATTTTTATTTCATGACAGTATTTTCATATTGTTATTTCATGACAATTTTTTCCATTATTTTTACTTCATGGCAATATTTCCTTATAATTTTTATTTCATGACAATATTTCCCCATTATTTTATCTCATGACAATATTTCCCCATTATTTTTATTTCATGACAATATTTCTCCATTTTTATTTCATAACAGTATTTCCACTTTATATTGATTTCATGACAATATTTCCCCATTATTTTTTCATGATAATATTTCCCCATTGTTTTTATTTCTTGGCAATATTTCTCCAATATTTTTATTCCATGGCAATATTTTCCCATTTTTATTTCATGACAATATTTCTCTATTATTTTTATTTCTTGACATTATTTCCCCATTGTTTTTATTTCATGCCAATATTTGTTATTTTTATTTCATGACAATATTTCCCCATTTTTATTTCATGATTATTTCCCCCTTATTTTTATTTCATGACAGTTTTTCCTTATTATTTTTTATTTCTTGATAATATTTCTCTAGTATTTTTATTCCATTTCAATTTTTCCCCATTTTTATTTCATTTCAATATCTCTCCATTATTTTTACTTCATGACATTTCCCCATTATTTTTATTTCATGATATTTCCCCGTAATTTTAATTTCATAATATTTCCCCATTATTTTCATTTCCTGACAATATTTACCCATTATTTTTTAATGACAATATTTTTCTATTTTTATTTCATGGCAATATTTCCCAAATATTTTTATTTTATGAAAATATTTCCTTATTTTTATTTCATGACAATATTTCCCCATTTTTATTTCATGACAATATTTCTCTATCATTTTTATTTTCATTACAATATTTCCCTTTTATTTTTTTTTCATGACAATGTTTCCCCATTATTTTTATTTCATGGCAATAATTCACCATTATTTTTATTTCATGGCAATAATTCACCATTATTTTTATTTCATGACAATATTTCCCCAATACTTTTATTTTATGATAATATTTCCCCATTATATTTATTTCTTGACAGTATTTCCTCATTATTTTTATTTCATGGCAATATTTCCCCAATGTTTTTATTGTGTGACAATATTTCCCCATTATTTTTATTTCATGACAATATTTGTTATTATTTATTTCAGGGCAATATTTCCCCATTATTTTATTTCATGACAATATTTCCCCATTATTTTTATTTCATGACCATATTTCTTCATTTTTTTTTATTTCATGGAAATATTTCCACATTATTTTTATTTCATGACAATATTTCCCCATTATTTCTATTTTACGGCAATGTCCCCATTATTTTTATTTCATAGAAATACTTCCCTATTATTTTTAATTCATGACAATATTTCCCCATTATTTTTATTTTATGACAATATTTCCCCTGTATTTCATCGAAATATTTCCCCATTTTTGTTTCATGACAGTATTTCCCCATTATTTTTATTTCATGATATTTCTTCATTATTTTTATTTCATGACAATATTTCACTATTATTTTTATTTCATGACAATATTTCCTTATTTTTATTTCATGATATTTCCCCTTTATTTTTATTTCATGACAATATTTCCATTTCTTTTTATTTCATGGCAATCTTTCCATTTATTTTTATTTCATGGCAATGTTTCCGAATTGTTTTTTATTTCATGACAATATTTTCCAAATTTTTATTTCACGACAATATTTCTATTATTTTTATTTCTTGACAGTTTTTCCCCATTATTTTTATTTTATGACAGTTTTTCCCCATTATTTTTATTTTATGACAATATTTCCCCGTTATTTTTATTATATGAAAATTTTTCTTGATTTTATTTCATGGCAATATTTCCCATTATTTTTATTTTATGGCAATATTTTCCCCTGATTTTTATTTCATGACAATATTCCCCCATTATTTTTATTTCTTGACAATATTTCTCCATTATTTTTAATTCAAGGCAGTATTTCCCATTATTTTTATTTCATGACAATATTTCCCCATTATTTTTATTTCCTGACAATATTTCCATATTTTTATTTCGTGGCAATTTTTCTCCAGTATTTTTACTCCAAGGCAATATTTCCCCATAATTTCTATTTCATGACAATATTTCCCCATTATTTTATTTCATGACAATATTTCCCCATTATATTTTTCATGGCAATATTTCTCCATTATTTTTATTTCTTGACAATATTTTCCCATTATTTTCTATTTCATGACAGTATTTCTCCATTATTTTTATTTTGTGCTTATTTCCCCATTTTAATTTCATAATATTTCCCCATTATCTTTATTTCATGACAATGTTTCCCCATTATTTTTATTTCTTGGCAATATTTCTCCATTATTTTTATTCCTCTGCAATATTTCCCCATTTTTATTTCATGGCAATATTTCTCCAATTTTATGTCGTGTCACTGTTTCCCCAATATTTTTATTTCATGATAATATTTCACCATTATTTTTATTTCATGACAATATTTCCCCATTATTTTTATTATATGAGAACATTTCACCATTATTTTTTTCTTGACAATATTTTTCCATTTTTATTTCATGGGAATATTTCCCCATGATTTTTATTTCGTGACAATATTTCCCAAATATTTTTACTTCACTACAATATTTCCCCATTATTTTTATTTCCTGTCAATATTTCCCCATTATTTTTATTTCATGACATTTCTCCATTATTTTTTATGGCAGTATTTCCCCATTATTTTTATTTCATGACAATATTTTATTTCATAACAATTTCCCCCATTATTTTTATTTAATGAAATATTTCCCCATTTTTTTGTTTCATGACAATTTCCCCATTTTTTTATTTCATGATATTTCCCCAATATTATAATTTCATGGCAATATTTCCCCATTATTTTTATTTCATGACAATATTTCCTCATTATTTTTATTTCATGACAATATTTCCCCATTATTTTTATTTCATGACAATATTTCTCCATTTTTATTTCATGGCAGTATTTCCCCCATTTTTATTTCACGGCAATATTTCCCCATTATTTTTATTTCATGACTATTTCCTTATTTTATTTCATGATAATTTTTCCCTATTGTTATTTCATGACAATATTTCTCCATTATTTTTTTCATGACCATATTCTATTTCATCACAATATTTCCTAAATATTTTTATTTCACGACAATATTTCCCCATTAGTTGTATTTCAAAACAATGTTTTTCCATTATTTTTATTTCATGGCAATATTTCCCCTTTATTTTTATTTCATAATATTTCCCCATTATTTTTATTTCATGATAATATTTCCCCTTTATTTATATTTCATGACAATGTTTCCCCTTTAATTTTATTTCTTGACAACATTTACCCAATTATTTTTATTTCAAGACAATTTTTCTCCCTTGTTTTTATTTCATGATATTTCCCCATTGTTTTTATTTCATTACAATATTTCCCCATTATTTTTATGTCATGACCATATTTCTACATTATTTTTATTTCGTGGTAATAAGTTCCTATTATTTTTATTTCATGACAATATTTCCCCATTTTTATTTCATGACAATATATCCCCATTGTGTTTATTTCACGACAATGTTTCCACGTTATTTTTATTTTATGACAATATGTCCCCATTATTTTTGTTTCATATCAATATTCCCCCATTATTTTTATTTCATGACAATATTTCCCCATTATTTTTATTTCATGACAATATTTCCCCATTATTTTTTATTACATCTCAATATTTCCCCATTATTTGTATTGCATGGCAATATTTCTCTAATATTTTTAAACCTCTCGTGTCCACTGTATAATTTCCTCTAAAGCTTCCCTTCAGTAAAAGTATTTTTTCGTTGGAATCCGCAGTTACTGAGTTAAATCATTTTTACTTAAGCCTTAAAGTCGTGAGATACATTTCTTTACATCCTCCATACTTAATACTATTTTATTTCAATCCACCCAGTTTTCAGTTACAATGATTGTTTTCGAAATTTTCCAATATTCAGTAATAGTAATTTTTTTGTAGACCTTGCAACCGTCAGTTAAAATTTTTTTCATATAGTAAAAATATGCACCTCCGTTTTTAACTTTTGCAATTTTTCATGATAACTTCTTTCTAAATTAATTTATATTTTTTCTTTTTTTCATTTAGTGTGATTTGAATTTGTTAGTTTCAGGCGTTATTCACTGACCATAACTCAAGTGCATATACTTGTTGAAATTGCTAATTTTTTGGTTCTTGTAAGTAAATTTTACATATACATTTGTTTGCTACTTATACGACTTTGTTAGTCAACAGCTTTTCCCATTTGTCCTCAGTAACCGAAAATTGTTCTTGATATAAGAATTTAATTTATTTAGTAGTTTTCATCCTTGTGCTACGATTCCTAAAACCGTCATTATCAGGCAGAGGACATCATGTGGTTTTTGGAGTTCATATTTAATCTGCAGTTGCTTCTACCATAATTGTCAAATCATTTTATCTTTCTCTTTCCTAAATGCTAACCTTCATAGGTGCTTGTCAATTATTTACCTGTATGGTCCAGTTAAAGTGACTCATCTCAAAGTCAAACGTCATGTTTCGTCTAGGTTTCATTTCTTATTTTGGCTGTTGGTTTTATACCAAGTTTTACGTACTACGATCACAAGTATCTTCTATTTATGGCTTTTGCATCTGTTCAGGTTCCGTCTTGTTTCCTTAGAGCTCGGCCTATTCGTAGATATAATTTTTTTTTTTCTTAAGAGAGCTAATGCTTCAGAAGCATCGTTGGTATTCAAGTACTCGTCTGGTAACAAGTGTGCTGCTTAAAATAACGTTTGAGCACTTAATCTTTCAATTATCATATTTGTTTCGTGGCAGTATTTCCCTTTTTATTTTGAAGTCTCTCGTGTCCTCTGTTGTTATTTCCTTTGAGGACTTAAACGTAAAAATGTTATTTTTACGTTTAAGTCCTCAAATGCCCAGTTACAGAATTTTCCTTTAAACCTTTCAGTTCTAAGGCATGTAATTCATCTCTACACCTTCCAATTTGAAGTTTATCTCTTTAGATTTTTCTTGATAGTATTATGATGAAAATGTATTTGTCTTCTGCACAGGGTTTTATCATCCGTTCAGTTTTTTTTTTTTTTTTGTCTTGTCTATGGTTCCGCCTATTTGTAAATCTAAAATGTATTTTTTGAAAGTTATCCATTTTAAACATAAATAATATTCTGTTATTTAAATATCCGGTGGTTACGATTTAATATGAATTACTCTTATTTCATAACAGCATTTCCCCATTATTTTTAAGCCTCATGTGCCCCATATAATTTCCTTTAAAATTTCCACTCTTCAATTACAGTATTTTTTCGTTAAAGTCCTCAGTCTTCGAGGTACGGAATTTTTCTCTGAGCTTTCCATTAGTAAGATACGTTCTTACTTGACGTCCGTCAGTCTTTTAATTTCAGTCCATCCAGTTTTCGGTTATAGTGATTGTTTTTGGAAATCCACCAGTATTTAGTAGAGAAATTTTCCTTTATACCGGTCAATCTTCAGTTAACTTCAAAACTTCAAAACCTCTGAATTACTTGTAAATAGTAGGCCATTTTTCCTCTACATTATTTTTATGTTGCGTTGTTCCTTATTTCTATTAAGGTGGTGTGAATTTCTATTATTTTCATTGATGCGATTTAACCATGATTCCTGTCCATAGACCCGTTGATATTGCCTATTTCTCGTTACTTCACACGGTATATTTAGCTCGTACATTTGTTTACTACTTGCAAAGTTTCGTAGCCAACAGGTTTTTCCCTGTTCTCATTACTAGAAGGAATCGTCCTTGATTTAAGTAAATCATCCATTCTAGAATTTTCACCCATATGCTATGAATCCCAAATATTTCCCTTTATCAGAACACGAGACATACGATTTTCGAGTTCCACATTTAATCTACAATTGCTTCTACCATAATTATCATTTCATGTTATCTTTCACTTTCTCAAGTGCTCAGCCTTCCTAAGAGATTGTCAGTTATTTGCACACATGTTCCAATGTGTGTGAATTATCGTCAAGTACAGCAAAACTTCCTGGTCTGTTCACGTTTGCATTTCTTTTCATCTTTTCATTTATTTATTTTTCTTTTGTGTAGGGATTTATATCTCAAAAACTTTTTTTTTTATACTGATTTTGTTAGTAGCTTTTTCCTATTAGTTTTGCTAAATAATAATGAAATATACCAAGGTTCTACCTGTCTTGGAATATAAAATTATTTTTTTTTAAGTTATTGCTTTTAGATAGTTTTTACTATTCCAGTCTGGTAGTAAAATGTCCTATGATTTAACAGCTGATCACAATCTTTAAAATTTCCCATTATAATTTTATGGCAGTATTTCCCCATAATTTTTAAGCCTTTCGTGTCCAGTATTATTTCTTAACCATCCACTCTCCAATTTCAGCATTTTTTCGTTGAAGTTCTAAGTTATTGAGTTACGGAATTTTTCTTTAAGCCTTCCAATTTGTTAGATACAGGGTTTTTTTACATTCCCCAGTCTTGAGATACTATTTTATTTCAGTCCATTCAGTTTTCAGTTCTAGTGATTGGTTTTGAAATATTCCAAAATTCAGTAATGAAAATTCTTAATCGTTTTGTGTTAAATTTAAACCTTCTAATATTCATTTGTAATATGTAATTCCGTTTGTAACGTTTGTACCGTTCTTCTCCATGTGTTCTATTATGTTTTTTATTTTTTTGTATTGAATTTCTATTTATATGATTTTAGTTTATTGCTATGATCTAACCATAATTCATGTCCATATGTTTTTTGATATTGCTTATTTCTCGTTACTCTAACAGTGTATTGTACATCTACATTTGTTAGCTTGTTAAACAGTTATGTTAACCAACAGCTTTTTTTCCTTTTTCCTCAGTAACTGAAAAGTTTGTCCTTGATTTAAGAAATTCATTCATTCTGGGATTTTCCCAGATCTCATGATTCTCAAAAGTTTCCCTTTATCAGACACACCATATTTATCATTTTGAGTCATTTAATGTACAGATGCTTCTATCATTATTGTCAAGTCTTATCATCCCCCACTTTCCCAAAGGCTCAGCCTTTCTAAATGCTTGTCAGTTATTTGCATATATGGTCCAGTCATTGTGAATTATCTTAAAAGGTCAGCAAAGCCTCCTGGTCTGTCGACAGTTGTATTTTTTCCTATTTATTCATTTGTTTATTTCTTCGTCTCTGGTGCTTTCAGTCCACAAAAATCCTGTCGGGTCAACCTTACTTACAAGTAGCTTTTTCTTCATAGTATTCTGTCCTAAAATGGAAAACTGTAATATCTGCAAAATTTTCGAAATTGAGATATGCCACCTGTTGGGCTCATGAAACACTAATACACAAGTTACTGCAGTTTCAGAATGATTCTTCAATGCTTTCCACGAGTATTTAGGGGGTCCATTTTCAGTATCTGCAAAATCAGTAGTAAGGCAAGGGCGTATCTACCATTTTTCTCAGTTTTGTAGTTTTGCAAATACCTCGGTCTTCCATTTTAGGGCAGTATGTAAAACATACCAAGTTATACGTATCATCACATGAGTCTCCTGTTCATGGTTGTTTCTTTTCTTCAGTGTCGTTTGTCTTATTTCCTTATGGTTCTGCCTATTATAGATATAGAATTTAGTTGTTAAGATGGCTATTGCTTCTCAGCCTTGTTGGTATTTAAATACTCGTAGGGTAGCAAAATTTGCAGTTTTAAAGAACAGCTGAACACCCAATCTTTAAATTGTATTTGTATTTTTTGACAGTATTTATCCATTATCTTCAAGCTTCTCGTGCTTTATATTATGATTTATTTTAAAGCTCTGATCTTCAGTTATAGTATTTTTTTCGTTGAAATCCTCAGATATTGAGTTACAGAATTTCTCTTAACTTTCCTATCCTAAGATACGAAGTTTCTTTCTTTCATCTTCATAAGATACTATTTTTTTTTAGTCCATCCGTTTTTCAGATAGAATTGGTTTTAAAATCCTCCAATATTCCGTAAAAATATTTTTCTATTAAGTCGACATCGAATTTTAAATCCTCCAATATTCAGGTAATGATATTTTTCTTAAACTTCAATTGAAATTTTGTTCTTTATAGTTTTGACTTTAAACCCTTCAGTAATTTTATGTAACCCCAGTTGTATCTTGCACACCATTTTCCCAGTAATTCTTTTATAAATTACTGTAAATATACTAAATTTATTATAAATACTGTTATTTGATTAATGCTATTTCATTTGAATTTCTGTTGCTTAAATATTTCTTATTTCTCATTACTTGTACACTGTATATAGCTCGCACATTTTGTAGCTGCTTATACAATTTTGTTAGTCAGATTTTTCTTTTTGTTCTCTGTAACTGAAGATCTTGTCCTTGATTTAAGAAAATAGTTCATCCTGTAGTTTTCATCCATATGTTATGATTCGGAAAAACTTCCCTTTATCAGACTCAGGACATCATATGACTTTGAGTTTGGTATTTAATCCACAAATGCTTTTACCATTATTTTCGAGTCAGTTTATCTTTAACTTTCCCAAATACTCAGCCTTCCTTTGTTCTTACAATTATATGCATGGGGCCTATATATGTCCAATCAGTGTGAATTATCACAAAGTCGAGCGACCTGGTTCGTCCAGATTTATTTTCTTATTTATTTTATTTTATTTATAAATTTGTATTTAAATTTTTTTTTCAAGGTTTCCTGTATCATAAAAAACTGTATTTAAAACTTGCTGTTGTCCGGAACTTTATTTTCTTAATATTGATAGGTATGTGATGCTTTCTTACAATATGTCCCATTCGTTCAAAACTTTTTCCTTTTTTCAGTATTGTCCTATTTGTACCAATTTTTAGATTAAAATTTATTAGGACAGAGAGCTATATTGCTCTTAAGAATTTGTTGGTACATAAGAAGTGGTCTCGTCCTTTTAAGTATGCTGCTTGAAAGTATAAAGAAAATGTTACCAATATTTCTTTAAAAAGCTGCTTTTAATATAAATACTTTGTGACTATTTTTTTTAAGTTTCCAACCCTCTTTTAGAATTTTAGTTTTCGAAATTGTAAATATATGTTTCAGTGGCCATATATCCCCTTTGGCTTAAAGCCACACTCGCACCTGTAGTTTTGCTGCCTTTACTCTTTTAGAGAAAATTCTTAATTATTTATCACTTTTTAATTTTATGTCCTTGCATTTATACATATGTTTTTTTTTATTTGATACAGAATAAGTTTGATGTTTTAAGATGTACAGTACATACAAACCTATGTCTGCACACGAGCGTGTTTTCGTGTGAGCCTGTGAATCATATCTCTTTCTCGAATGATAATCGCAGAGAAGGCGAAGGTTTCTCCAACCCTTGTAATCTCAAGTGAATCCCAAAGACAGTTTGAGCGAAAGGTCGAAAGATTTAGGAGAGGAAATGGGGGATTCTGTTTCAGGACATAGGACTCCATGATTGTGTGCGAATCAACCGACAGGAGAAGCAAATGGCAGTTAAATCCATTTCGTTCCTCCTTAACAGGTTTAGGAGAAACGGTTGATTTCGTCCCCATTTTGCTTTTTGCATGTTTGTATTCGAAGAAAAATTCGTCTTTTGATTTATTGGGCTCAAAATTCGTTCGTTTTTCATTTTGTCAGTGTTCTTATTTTATTATTATTGTCGTTCTTGAATAAAAAAAATTAGTCTGTAATATAGAAAAAAACGTGAAAATTTAGTTTTGGTGTACATTATTATATTAAAGTGATTTATTTTTAGTGCCTGCATCTGTTGCTTAAAGAATTTTTACTTGGTATGCAATAGGAATTTATCCCCAAAGGCATCCTGTAGGCTGTCAAGTCAGTATTTTTTTCTCAGTTATTCTAAAGAATACGAAAAATTACGTAATAATTACTAAAATTAAATATTTAAATGCGTACAATGAGAACTTATGGCAGAGGACCCTTACCAGAGACTTATTTTTTTTATTCAAATTAATAACTCAGTGTAATTATTGTATTTTCAGTTAAATTTAATTGTTCTCTATGGTTTGGGAAATTGAGATCGCCCCCCCCCCTCAACATCTACCCAGGCTTCACTTGGAACACGTGGGAGCAATAGAGCGAGTGTTTGAGACGATAAACGATAAACGTACACGTGGGAACAGTATCACCGACTGTTTACTTGAATGACTTTGGTAAAATTCTTCCTTTTATGTTAAGGTGAAATTTCTATGTTGCTGCTCTATTCTTATAAAATTGATCACTTTTCTGATTATCATACATTTTACCCACTCAGTCTTACATTATAGGGTCACGTCTTGATAATGGGTTTTTTATTTACAAAAAGAAAAGTATAAAATCTCATTGTGGAGAAACCATGTCTCATTTTTTTTTTTATTGCAGTACTATTCAGTTTCATTGCCAAAGTTAATTAATTGAAAGTAGCTAGGTTAACAGAATTGAATTTTAAGTACTACTGGATTCTCTTTTTGCCAGATTTTTTTTAGGAATTTAATAGATTCTGAAAATTACTGCACGTGTACGAACCCCAGTATTTTGAAATAATTGAATTTTTAAACTCAATTTTGACAAATAATTTTGGAAGCTACAGTCAAACGGTTTTCTGTCTCATTTGTAACACTCTAGGATTTTGTACTGATGCATACACCTTCACGAAGTCCATTGATATTGAAAGAAGGGGGATTACAGTTTTCTGTTTTGTGGAAAACAGGGGGCTAGGTCATTCAGAGGTCATATCTTTACGACCACTTTCGCAAAACTCTCTCAATATCATGGGCTTAGTAAGGTCAGATCTCCACCATATGGAAGATCTGAGTCTTTATCGTTTACCTTCTAAGATTCAGTCTTCGGGACTACTCAGATAGACGTATAAACACTTTTACAGCTGAGTAAACACACACACACACACACACACACACACACAGAGAGAGAGAGAGAGAGAGAGAGAGAGAGAGAGAGAGAGAGAGAGAGAGAGAAAGAGAGAGAGAGAGATACTGTATCTCATAAAGCTGAGCATCGTCGATCAATGACTGTTCGTGTTAAGTTAAGAAAATATGATTATTGCTCACATGAATATTTGAGAAGAAATGAGAAACTTATGTATTCAAAAAGTCATGTTCCATGGGGAAAAAAAAAAAAAAAATATATATATATATATATATATATATATATATATATATATATATATATATATATATATATATATATATATATATATATATATATATATATATATATATATATATATTGAAGGAAACTGAACAAAAATTGGCAGATGAGAAGGGGCCTACTTGATGAGGTCGACGAGGAACCCTACAAAATGAAAGCATGTAATAAGGAGTTGCGAGGCTTTTTTAGCATTTCAGTCTTTTCACAACTAGCAAATTTATTTGGAGAACTTTTTGAATAAAAAATTATAAGGAAATAAGACATCCTTCGGATGCTATTGCACTAAAAGCCAAAATAAACATAAAATGTAATGGTCATTACTATCAGTAAAAATGTGAGGCAGAAGGTAAAGATTTTGGGGGATTTTTCACGTTTGGAAACCGTGGTTCGAAGGCTGATGAATAATTGACTTTGTTTTTGCTGCTCCATTATTGCAATGTCAGGTTCATGTAATAATAAATGTTAGGTTTATGTAATGATAATAATAATAGCCAAGAATTAATTAATCCAAACAACTTTGCATAAAACTTATGTACAGTACAAATATTTCAGGTTTGGAAACGAACGAAATACTCATCAATAACTTTTTTTGTTTTTTACCCTTTCATTACTACTGTATTAATTTTTGATAATAATTAATAACAATAATAATGATAATTGTGATGTTGAAAGGATCGCGATAATGTAGCTAATTGGTAATACCGTATACAGTTAATTTTTCTAGGTTACATCCATTACCTAAGTATATGTAATTGGAGAAGCTAGAGGTACTTAATGATGTGTTCTGTGTGTGTATATATATATAATATATATATATATATATATATATATATATATATATATATATATATATATATATATATATATATATATATATATATATATATATATATATATATATATTGATGGAATCTAGTGGAGACTTTATTCACAAAGTTACAAGCTTTCATTGGACTAGAATGTCCCCATTATCCCGTAGCTGGATACTGGACAATTGGGACAGAATAGTCCTTGAAAGCTTGCAAAATTTCCGTGTTAGATACCATCGTGTTTAAATGAGGCCCTATTATTTTACATACACATATGTATGTATATATATACAGTATATATATATATATATATATATATATATATATATATATATATATATATATTATATATATATATATATATATATATATATATATATATATATATATATATATATATATATATATATATATATATATATATATATATATATATATATATATTATATTCATGAAGCTGCAAATTTCACTTAATATCCAGTTCACGCTACTTTGGGAATATTTCCAATGGGGAAGTATCACCGAAGGGGAATTTTTAAGTGATAAATGGATCAGTACCGCCAGGTTTTAATCCCTCAACACGGTGCCTTCCATTGACTCTATTTGATGGTCAAATTTGACTGTCAAATGAAGTCGCTGGAAGGTAGCGTGTCGAGGGATCGAGACCCATCTATGACTGTTGAATGGAGTCGCTGGAAGGTACTGTGTCGAGGGTTCGAGACCTGGCTTTGACTGTCGAATGGAGTCGCTGGAAGGTACCGTGTCGAGAATGGAGTCGCTGGAAGGTACCGTGTCGAGAATGGAGTCGCTGGAAGGTACCGTGTCGAGAATGGAGTCGCTGGAAGGTACCGTGTCGAGAATGGAGTCGCTGGAAGGTACCTTGTCGAGAACGGAGTCGATGGAATGTACCGTGTTTTACTGTCGAATAGAGCCGCTGGAAGGTACCATGTCGAGGGATCGAGACCCAGCTTTGACTGTTGAATGCAGTCGCTGGAAGGTACTGTGTCGAGGGTTCGAGACCTGGCTTTGACTGTCGAATGGAGTCGCTGGAAGGTACCGTGTCGAGAATGGAGTCGCTGGAAGGTACCGTGTCGAGAACGGAGTCGTTGGAATGTACCGTGTTTTACTGTCGAATAGAGCCGCTGGAAGGTACCGTGTCGAGGGATCGAGACCCGGCGGTACTGATCCATTTATCACTTAAAAAATTCCCCTTCGATGATAATTCCCCATCGGAGATATTCCCGAAGTAGCGTGAATTGGATATTAAGCAACATTTTTAGCTTCAAGAATGTATATAAATCACGGTGTGATAAAAATTTCATATATATATAATATATATATATATATATATATATATATATATATATATATATATATATATACACACAATTCTGCTGAGAGAATTTATGCTGAGAATTCCCCCGAGAGAAATTCCCTTGAGAGAAGTTCTGCTGAGAGAATTTCTCAGAATTTATGCTGAGAGAAATTCTGCTGAGAAAATTTATGCAAAGAGAAATTCTGCTGAGAGAATTCATGCTGAGAGAATTTCTGCTGAGAGAATTTCTGCTGAGAGAAATTTCCAGAGAGAATTTATGCTGAGAGAAATTCGTGATTCTAGATCCCCTTTAGGGGTGGGTTGAGGGGAGGAGAACGAGACTAATGTTAAATTAGGAAAATGAGAAGTAAAATCCTGCTGTTTTTGCATGGCTGAATTCTTGGTTTTCCTTTGCAGCTAAAATTTCCAGATTGGTTCAGACAGTGTACAAGAAAGATATATTTCATTTTTTTAGGTTTATATTGAATTCAGCTTAAATTTCCTTCATTTTTTGGGCGTCTTTGTCTATCATCATGACTTATTTTTGTAAAGCCAAACTTATTTTGTGAGAGAGAGAGAGAGAGAGAGAGAGAGAGAGAGAGAGAGAGAGAGAGAGAGAGAGAGAGAGAGAGAGAGAGAGAGAGAGAGAGAGACTTTAAATTCTGCCAAATCAAGAGTTTTCCCCCCAAAATATATTCTTCGTGTTCTTGTTTTGTAAGAAAGATGATTACGATACAGATTAACCATGATAAAGAAAAGTACAGCAGACTTGGTAGTTCCCAATTTATGAACGTGGCTCAGATAAGAAGTAGTGCAAGACTCTCTTTTTAAAGCCTCATCCAACATCCAAACATCCATCTAAACGGAGGGGTTGCGGCGAGGAGGGAAGGGAACTTGGGAGGAGAGCCCTTCCGAAGGGCCCTTCTCCCTACGTCACCCCCTTCAGCAAATCTCATACAGGGAAACTCCACTTAACTGTCTGGCGTTGGGAGACGAAGTAGCTGATGGAGTGAGCGATAAAGCCCCTACATAATGCTCCGCGTTGAATGTTTTGACTACTTTAAAAAGCTTCTTCTTTTTTCCCCTCCCCGTGACAGAGGGAAGTCGAGGACCACGACGAAGACGACGACTTGGTGACACCAGTGTAAGGTTTCCTCAGATGACTGTGATAAGACTCGAGGAAAGTGTTCGGGAAGATAATACGCCCTGGGAATCAACGGCGGAATTTCCTGAAGGAACTTCTGAGAAAGTCGACGTGGGTTCTTGGATTAAGGTAAGTTTTGCGTAGTTTTATTTTTCAATTTGTAAACTTTTCATTGTCTGTAAAGTGACATCTGTTGTGTGTGTGCGTATGTGTATAGAGACTATGCATGTATATTTAGGCTCTTCATGTAAGGATTGTTTAATTTAGCTGTGTGAGACTTGGAAGCGTGGGGAAAAAACGTAGAAACTCCGATTCCCTCTATAGTTTCTTTTCTCTTAGAACCCGCAGGGCCCCTAAGGAACAAAAAATGAAACTAGAAAAAGACCTTGAGCCCCATAATCCCCATTACTCACCCATTCGTCTAATATCTTAAAGATAATGAGAAGTAACGACCCGTTTAACCGTCGACTCCAACGGCCATTTTTTGCACCGCTTAACCCTTGGCCCAGAAATGACTCTCTAACACAGGTGAAAATCAGAAGAAATGGCTGGAGGCTAAGCTCCCTCCATAAAGCACCTTCCCCTCCCCCCCCTCCCGAAATTAGGGGGACGGGGTCTGAGGTCAGGGCTGAGAAGGAAAAGGGGGGCAGGAGGGTGCCAAGGCACCAAATAGTATTTAGCGTTGATCCTCCACGACATTATAGCAGGCTGAAATTGGAGGCGACCTGCCACCGACATTATCTCTTGTTGCCAGCTTGAAGATCGTTGCTCCTGAGGCACTTTTTCTTTTTATTGATGAGGTTTCCTTTTTCATACAATTTTAGACATTGAAGTGCGAATAAATACTTTAGACATTCAATAAATACGATTGTCCATGCTCAGACATACGTTCACACAGACATTTTATTATATATATATATATATATATATATATATATATATATATATATATATATATATATATATATATATATTTATTGTGTGTTTGTATTATATATGTATATTCTATATGCATATATACGTATATATATATATATATATATATATATATATATATATATATATATATATATATATATATATATATATATATATATATATATAATGTGTGTGTGTGATCTTGTAATTCTGTGGAATAAAGAAGATACCTCGCATGGGAAACCAAGACAGAAATTATATTTGCATTATCAAATGATCTTTAGGGTGTTGAACAGTTTCAAGAATACAACTTACAAAGGAATGCAGTATGAGGTCAAATATGGCAATGAGAAGAAGTTAAGAAACTACGCAAGTTTGAGTAACGTATTCTTAACAATAAAACATTATTGGTGGAATATGCAATTGTCAAAATCGTAATACAAAATTGAGTAATTTGTACATTATATACGGCTTGTTTTACTTGTCAGTTTTCAGTAATAAACTCAAGTTCATGTTTCTAAAAGAGTTAATATGCCATTCTCCCACAACAGTCTGTCGGGAAATGATGAACTTTTGAAAACGACCTGAATGCCAGTGGATAGGGTGGTCAAAATGACTTACGTGACAAAAGATTGCACTTGAATTACCTGCCACGGGTACATTATATTTATTGTTCCACTTTTTGCACAGTTCTTTACCACATTGTTTAGTATAAGGTAGAGTATGTTACCACATTGACTAGTATAAGGTAGAGTATGTTACCACATTGACTAGTATAAGGTAGAGTATGTTACCACATTGACTAGTATAAGGTAGAGTATGTTACCACATTGACTAGTATAAGGTAGAGTATGTTACCACATTGTCTAGTATAAGGTAGAGTATGTTACCACATTGTCTAGTATAAGGTAGAGTATGTTACCACATTGAGCAGTGAGTTTTGTACAGCCCTCCTGTTGTCGTTATCGGGTTGTTACAACACTAAAACATATGTATAGATATTTTTAAAAATTCACTTCAGTAGGTTTGCGATATTAATTCAAAACCGTTGTCGGATTTCTTACCGTCTTTGCCAGGAATGTTGTTATTCACAATTTTTCCAGCCATCGCTAGGTTGAAAAGATCAATTTTTTTCTGTGCGTGGTGGGTGGAACATTCAGAATAAGTGATCCTGAGTTTTTGTTTTTTAACAAATTCAATACATTTATGAAATTCCGGAAGAGTTGTCATTCCTGGATTTCATTAATGGTTGCCTCCAAAGAGCCAGGAAAGAGCATTTATTTCTAGTAATGACAGATCAAGAACTTTGAATTCGAGAGCATTTTAGTTTTGCCATTCCGTAATAAATTTTCAAAGTTTTGAAATCACTTAAAGTGTTTGAAAATGCTTTTTCAAATGTATGGAAAAAAGTTCTGTATTTGTGTGTATTTTTGTTTTCTTTTAGTAATAACGCGTCTTCAATAACTCATTGTGCTGTAATGAACCAGTAACGCATACTGGAGAGGTGTACGAAACTGACTGCCCTTCATGCAGTATACCTTGCAATGGACAGTTTGGTAAAGAACAGTTCAAAAGAATGGCATAACAATTCAAGTGTCATTTTATTTCACGTAAGATATTTTGACTACCCTGCTGATTGGCGTTTATCTAAAGTAGTTTTTAAAACATTTCACGATAGATGTTAATTGAAGGGTGCCTTATTGACCCTAGTAACATGAACTTGAGCAATGGAATTTTAAGGTGAGCGACTTACTGAAAAGTTTCTTTCTTAAAGAGAATAAAGTAAAACAAGCTATTATGTGTTTTATAAATTGCTAATTTTTGTAGTATGATTTTGGTAACTGCATGTTCCAGCAATTATATATTGCTTTTAGAAATGTGCTGTGTGTGCTTATAATGTTCTTTAAGTGGTTTATATGTTCTATGACATGTTGCATTCCTTTGTAAGTTTTCCAAACTTTAATATCCTGAAGATGACTACATAAGTCGCATATATATATATATATATATATATATATATATATATATATATATATATATATATATATATATATATATACATATATATATATATATATATATATAATATATAAATATATATATATATATATATATATATATATATATATATATATATATATATTATATATATATATATATATATAGATATGTATATATATAAATATATATATATATATATATATATATATATATATATATATATATATATATATATATAAATATATATATATATATATATATATGTATATATATATATATATATATATATATATATATATATATATGTATATATATATAAATATATATATATAAATATATATATTATATATATATATATATATATATATATATATATATATATATATATATATATATATATATATATATATATATATATATATATATATATATCATAGGCAAACGGGGCATCCAATCCAGTACCGTTGTCTCTGTTCCAAAGAAAACCAAAAGAACATAACAGCAGAAAAAAGGAAGTTTGAGCTGTCCCGCTAGAAGAGATAAATCTGGCATTTTAAGTGACTGAAAATTATAAGTCTATGACCCAGAGAATAATTCAGTAGTAGTACAGGTTATCTGACAGGTGTTACAATGTTACCAGAGATGAGGAAAGAGACTCCAAGAGCTCAAATGTAGCATTAGCTAAAGTAGTACCTGAAGGGAAAAGAGAAGCCACCTTTCGTTGGAAATATGCAGTGGTTAAATTTAATCTACATAAAACAGAACTGTACAACTGGATGGTAGAGGGGACAGGAACCAGAACCAGGTAGTAACAGTATTTAGGATTTATGGAATTTGGAATTCGACAAAGTTGTGGGATCCACATGTAGATATACTTTACTCACGAGATCTGGTTTGTTTAGTAAAGTAAGAGCAATTCTGAATCAGCGGAACAGGTTGGAAGGTGAAGAACAGCAGAACAAGGGCGGGAGGTGAAAAACAAAACAGATTTTATGTGGTGTCTCAACAAATGCATGAATAAAAGTGGTAGACCGAAGAAACTCGATGATAACGGTCAGTAGAAGAGTAGGTGAGGAATTCCGTTATAAATAGGAAGCAGAGCAGATGTTTTGTCAACTGCAGTTTACAGTAATTATATAAAAATCTAGAAGTTAGTTGTGAAGCCATAACCATGAAGAGCCTTATGCTTGGTGCTGTCAGGTGCCTTGAAGATATTAAGGAAAAAAATCAAAATGTATTAGGTAGTTCAGCAGGTAGGATGACCAAATATTAGAAAGATAGGAAAGATTCTATTATATTTTGCCTTGTAAATGCTGTTGAGTTTTAAAGTAAGTCGAGTTTATTTAAGGTTATTTTTTAAAGTAAGTTGAGTATATTTAAGGTTATTTTTTAAAGTAAGTTGAGTAAAGTTGAGATTATTTTTTTAAAGTAGAATAAAGTTTGGATTGTCACAGCCTGAAATTGAGGGAGTAGGGAGGTTACCATACTTCAGCCATATTTAACCAACACACTTTTCAAGAGGAAGGATAAGTATATCTTTTGACATTTTGATGAAAGAGTTGGCAAACTACTAAAAGAATCATGAATGGATACATTCCTGTAGTGGGCCTGGGAATCTTTGAAGGAAGTGAGGACCCTAGATACTACAAAGCAGAAGTTCCTCGTTGGGAAGATCGGTATAGTTCTCGGCTAGCACTCTGCTGGTCCGCGTTCGAGTCTCCGGCCGGCCAATGAAGAATTAGAGGAATTTATTTCTGGTGATAGAAATTCGTTTCTCGGTATAGTGTGGTTCAGATTCCACAAGAAGCTGTAGGTCCCGTTGCTAGGTAACCAACTGGTTCTTAGACACGTAAAATAAGTCTAATCTTTCGGGCCAGCCCTAGGAGAGCTGTTAATCAGCTCAGTGGTCTGGTCAAACTAAGGTATACTTATTTTTACCACAAGCAGGGAATACTTGAAAGGTCTTAATATTAAAGTATGGCAGTTATGGAGTACCAGGAGCATGAGAATAATTGAAGGAAGTTTGCTGAAAAACCAGACCCACTAAGAGCGTTCTGTAGATCCATCAGGACGTAACACGAAGGTGAACGTGCAGCTTTCTTTTTTATTGATGTCTTTATTAGGAAGGACTATAATTTTTTCAGTGGGGGTACAAGATCTGCATATTAAATTTCTGAAATTTCAGTGAAAGCTAGTATTAAGCTGGTTACCTGAAACAGGTGAACTGAAAAATTAGATGGCCTTGCAGAAAAGTATCGTGAATTGCAATGTTTGAGTTTATTATGGGTTCATTTTTTTTTAAAGAATTGCAGTATAAAATGGGGTAACTGTGAACTGAACGACGGTGGAAGTATCAGAAACCTTATAAACCTTTAGGGCAAATAAGGCTATTTGTAGAAAATAAGGTTTGCTTGAGTATAGAAGAGAAAGGAAGAGAGAATTCAAATCTTTTGAAAATCTAGTTTGTTGTCAATAGACTTAAGTCTTCACTAGAAAAAAATTGTCTAGACACTAACAGTTATTCGCAAAAGCTAACACAGGAGCTTACAGGTCTAGTGAAATGAATCTAGGTCGCATAGTACCGCACGGTAAATAAAAATAGAGAATAACAATGAAGTTTGTAAACTGCGACATTCTAAAGCTCTCTCTCTCTCGTTCTGTTGCAAGATACTTTGCCGTAACAGAATTCTCTCCGACGCATTCTTGAGTCGTAGGCGCATGATACTGCTGAGTAAAAATGAATTCATAAGAAGGAAAATTATTTACCCTTTGTGCGACCGAAAAAAATGGACAGACACTTTCATGGTGCATTTGGACACAGTCTGATTGTACTTTTATTTCATGTTTTTTCTTCGAACTTTTCTCAGTACAATTCAAGAGAAAAATGTCAATTCTTTGCCTCTGGAAAATAGAAGTGGAGAGTGGATATCAGTGATTTGTGTCCAGGATATTTTCGGAGCGTGAACAGTGGTCCCACGGAGGAATTGGGCTAAAATCCTCTTAATCTATTTCGAACGTAGTAAAGTAGCTTCCATAGTTATTGTTCGTGTTTGGTCAGTATGCTAGTATATTTCGTAATATATTAATCAAAATGAAGGAAAGGAAACTTTTAGAGAATCGCATAACTGTTCTTGTAATTTATTTTAGTCCTTTACTCATTGGTTTTCGGGTTACTTCAGGGCATTGCTGGGCAGTTAGAACTTCTTGCAGGCGCTGTGGTTGAGTTAAACATTCTTTACGGGAATTATGGGAGAGTTAGGCTTTTCCTTGCAGGTAATGTGGGAGAGTCAGGGTTTTTTTTTGTGGTTCAATGGGAGAATAAGTACTTAGAGGAACTGTGAGAAAGTTACAACTCCCAAGTGGGCACTATAATTTTTTTATGCTGACGTCATGGGAGAGAATGCTAACTTCTAATAAATGGAGTAAACTAAAAACTTCTTGATGAATTGCATAGAGAATTTAGGCCAAAGCCTAGCACTGGGACCTATGAGGTCATTCAGCGCTGAAACGGAAATTGACAGTAAAAGGTTTGCGAGGTGTAACAGGAGGAAAACCTCGCAGTTGCACTATGAATCAATTGTTAGGGGAGGGTGGAAAGTACTATGGAAGAAAGAGAATATGAAAGGAGGAACGTTAAAGAAACGAAAGGGGTTGCAGCTAGAGGCCAAAGGGACGCTGCAAAGAACCTTAAGTAATGTTTACAGTGCACTGCACGAGGTGCACTGACGGCACTACCCTTCCTACGGGGAATTTTTTATGGGCACTGGGAATTGAAACCTTTTTTGTGGGCTTTGGGAGAAAATATAAACATGCACTGTAGGAGAATTAAAACTTTCTATAACCACTGTAGTAGAGTTGGCCCTTTGGCAAGTTCCCTAATGACTGAATAACTATGACTTGTTTCAGAATTATAGTCAATCAGAAGAGCTTGTAGCTTAGTATCCTTCATCCTGTGTGCACTGCATAATCCGTAAGCAGAAACTGCATTGTATTGTGAGCTCTTTTCTTTTCAGTAGCCTCATTTAATGTTCATTTAAATGATGTAGTAACTGCGAGACTATTATAATTGTGTTTAAAAAATTCAGTGTGGAAAAACTATAAGACATAACGTTATTGATACTCTACCAACCTATGAGAATCAAAATTTTCATTTGGAACTATTCAACTAAACTGTAATTATTTCAGTATGAGTCTATCAAGAGGGTCTGAGTATATTATGTTATAGGTTCAGTTAGTTGTGGCACCTATAACTATTTTACCAGTGTTAGCATTGTGATATTTGCTTGATTCCATTATCTTTTTTACTCTGTGTTCACCAGCAGTCCTAGTACGCTGCCCTTCGCCTCTGAACTGCATTTGTTTTTCTCAAATTTCTTTCTTGCGTCTTTTTCTTCCCTATCAGCCTGTTCTTCCTCGTTACAGTCTAAGACATTTTGTGTCCATATCAGCAGTTTTCCATCGCCATTTCACCGTCTTTTGTCCCCATTTCCTTCCCTTTTTTTACCTTTCCTTTTCTTTTCTCATAATATTCTGTCAGCAGCCAAACCTCAATGCCCATTTTCCTCTGCTTTCATATCTGCCACCACTTTATCATGTTTCCTTTTCATTGTCATTCTTCCCACACTCTGACATGTGCCATAATAATTTTTTCCTTCTCCCTTCACTTCATGTTCATTATCATACGTTTCCTCATTATTATTTTCCTCATCCTCTGCCACCTCATCGTCATCATCCTCTCTTCCTCCTTTTCTTTTTACATCCTCCTCGCCTTCATCCTCCTTCGCCTCCTCCTTCCTGGCCACCATTCATCCATCTTGCACTAATATTCTGTCTAGCCGTCTCACGGCTAATGGTTGTTATAGACCAAATTGCTTCCATAAATTGCCCCTAAATGGCTCGCCCAGATTGTCAGCTTATCTGCCCTGGTCTCCACTTTATTTTCCCGGGCATGATATCGCAATTATTGTCAGAATCGGTGTTATGAAACCAGCTGAGGAATATGAACAGCCTATTTGCCATTGGCATTCCTTTTGGTCGGCCTTTAATTTCGCTATTCACTCTGTGGGGCTTCCGACCGGATTTTAGTATATGCATGGATAGGAGCCTCCTTGTTTTGTATGCTGGAACTGCCAAAATTCGTTAGTGGCCCTCCAGTAAACCGGAACAGGTGTCGCTAACATTTAAGCCGGGTCAATTCAAAGTTCACTTTTAAGATTACGTCGTTCCCATCTTTCCCTGGAGGGCGCGTGATAACAACTTCAGCTCGTCTGCTATTGGCCGGCACTCAATTAAATCGGAGGCTGCGATTGGCTGAACCGGATCGCGACGACCAATGGAAGATGCTGGAAAAGCTGGCTCGCAGTCTGTATGGAAATGTGGAGATACGGCCTCAAGTATTGCTAATAAAACATAATTGAATAAGCGCTTCAAGATTAACTGGTGCGCACATTGAGGAGTCCTGGAAGTGGCATTGGAAGAGACACTTCGTCACGCGATTAATGTATTCCAGGATATCCAGGCAATGAATAGAAATTAGATCTGTTCTCCTGGGATATCCCCCACCTCCTCCCTTACCTCCTCCCCCTCCTCCTCGGATGCTACCTTACCCTTCCTCTTACAACAACCTTCCCCCTCCCTCGCAATCCTCCTTATTCGCTTCTTTTTCCGTCTTCCGCATCTCTTTCCAGAATTTGTCTTCCAGAGTTCCAGATAAAGAGAGATGGCGGGTGCTATTATTGCAGAGAATGAATAAGGAAGGAGCTTATTTGAGCGTACAATACCCCGGGAGTTTTTATTTCTTGTTACTTATGGAGTCTTTTATTAGTTATGCTTCACTGGGTCCAAAGCGTGACTTACATCACAGAGGTTTTATTTGATACTGGGTACAGAGAAAGAAAGTTATAGAGTTTAAGTTAAATATAATTTTATTTTTTTTACAATTTGTGTTAATATGAAATGCACTCCGTAGAACAACTTTGACAGGAAAAGTGCTATAGTTGAACAACAATTTGATTTTGGTTGTCCTTTTTAAATTGAGCAGCATCTCTCTCTCTCTCTCTCTCTCATTTTTAATGTAGCCATAAAGAAGAGGTATATAGAAATAAAACTTGATACGTAAATTTACTTGTGAATAAAAATCTGATGCATGAAACTTATGTAGGTGAGGATCATTTTATCATGAAATATTAAACAGGGTGTCATTATAGACGAAGATGTTGAAGATGGACACACGCGCACACATGCAGGACATATACAGAGAGAGAGAGAGAGAGAGAGAGAGAGAGAGAGAGAGAGAGAGAGAGAGAGAGAGAGAGAGAGAGTTCCGCCTGGTCTCTTCGGCGCCAAGTGGGCCATAAACAAAATCAATATATCTGCTGCCAGCAGGACGGCACCCACTCACTACTAGCCTGCATCACTCGGTCTCCCGTCTACCCGCCCATCTCCTGTCTACCAGCCCACATCCTCCTATCCTCCCTTCCATATCCCTCACTATCCTCCCTTCCATCTATCACAATCAGTATAAACTGGCATTTGTCATCCATATATGCCAACCATTCATACTCAGTTGCATTCGTAAGTCGAAGAAGAGTGCGATTTGCATACGATTGACTGGCGGAGAGCAAATTGGGTGCTTGTGCTTACTCAGTCTTTTGTCTTTTTGCCACGAGGCTTGAAGTGTTTTGCGATCATAGTCAATTGCTTTTGTAAATAAGGATAAAATCAGGGAGATTTATTACTTTTTTCTTCGGGCTTGTAATAGGAAATTGATTGCTCTTCTGTTGGCCTTGGGACTTAAAGGAGAGAGAAAAAAGGTTTTGGATTTAAAGAATGAAGAAAAAAAGGTTCAGTTTTATGCTTAATAGAAATAAAGGAATGAAGACTTGAAGGATAGAGAAAGAGGTTCAATTTGATGCTTAACAGAGATGAAGGAATGCGGACTCATGGCACAGGAAAATTTGGAATTTACATTTCGAAAAACTATGAATTTTATGTAAGATAAAAAATAACACATAAAAATGAACAATGTTGGCCATTGTAGATGCAATAAATTAGGAATTTCAGGAAAGGATACTAATTTATAATTCAGAAATTCGTTTGCGCTCAAAAACAAGAAGTGTATAGGCCTACATCAGAGCACATTAAAGAGCGAGATGTGAGATGGCTCAGAAAGTATAACAGCAAAAGTAAATTCCAACCGTACAAACTGAAGACCACGACCGAAAGGCCGAAGCGACTCCAAACCACTGTGGAAGAATCAAAGTGGATAACATCCAGTCGCCCCAGCGATGATAAGAATAAAACCGAAGGCACTCTTTACTAAAAGCGAAATCTGATGTTGCTCCCATTCAAACTCCTTTCAGCCGCACCGAACTTAATTGATGAAGCTGAGCAGAGACCAGGGGACGTGATAGCATATTGCTCCTGGCATGATAGAAAGTGATGTAGATGGTTAATTATGGTGATGGAAGACTTCGTGGGTGGATCCTGGGGAGCCGTTGGTGGAAGGGGCCTACTGCTGCACTTGCCCTTGCTTTTTAATGCCTAGGGTAGAAAGGTGGGTAGGGGGCACAGGTTATTAAAAGGCGTTCTCTGCTACACTAGAAACAGCTTATGTTTATTGGATTGTTTATGAAGATGGGTTGGAGGATTGGTGGGGTGGGTTGGGGGGTGGACGGCGGTTGGCATTCTAGGTGGTTGAGGATGTCGGCCTTATTTTTGTAGCATAAGAAAGGCACGCAGAAAACATTAAAGCAGTTGACGTGTTTAAGGCCTATTTTAATCAACCAAAAGGCACTGGAGAGAAGAAGAGAGATTCAAGAAACGAACAGAAGAGAGTAAAAATAAAGCACTCATAAGAGCAAACTTAAAAAATAAGACAGGGAAAAATAGCAATTAAATTGAAATAGACTGAAAATAATCAGCAAGGTGATATTAATTCTGATGTTATCTGCCGGAAACATGAAAGAAACTGTATCAAATTACCTTAGCCATTTTTCGACTGGACATTAGTTAGATCCGAAACAGGCCAGACAATTGGGCTGGGAAGGTCCATTTTGGTTTTTACCATCACCAAAAATAAAAAAGAAAAATGTGTTTCTGCCAAACTAAGCTTATTTTGTGGTTTCTTCTAAATAGCATTTTTACAGATTATTGAAAGCAGCATTGTTTTTCCAGTTTTAAATGGTTGCTGGAGCACTGAATGTACAGTAGTTGTAACATCTCAGTCTTTGCTTTTCCTCTGCATTGCGCTCAGATGGATGAATAAGTACATGTAATATATTTTTAGATATAAATATTTACTGTCAAGACAACTCACACCATGGGCACGAGGCCCCGACGATTTTTAAATATACTTAAATTTGCTGTGTTATCTATGTACACAGTCGTCTTAGTATTTTAACTGACCGATTGCAGAGAGTTGTTTTGACGGTATTTTAGTAAGCATAGATTTGTCCGGTGGGGTTCTACTAGGTAGTGTTATGGGCCGTGTTGTTTTTAGCCTCAAAGTAACGTGATTATTCACTTAAAAAATAGAACAATATAATTTTTTTTGGAAATTATGCTATCTTGTTTGCTGTTACTTGCATCTTCAGAATTAGATATGAACTGGTTTGTACGTTGTTATAAATGTAGAGAAAATCAGTGACCGCTTTAATTGTTGGAGAATGAGGAAGAATTCTAGGAAATCCGAAGCCTTTATTGATTAGTTTCTGATCTTTCCTTCTAAGGTAACCCTGTACTCAATAGCCAAGTAATGAAAACATATCCAGCATTGCCTTCAACCAGAAGCTGACGTAGCTGGAATATTGGTCAGTCTGGACGTCAGAATCATGAGGCTTAAACTGGCGTTTTTTCTTACTACGGTATTGGTAATTATGATTCTGACCACCATTTCCCGCTTGATTGGCTTCCTGAAGCTTCATTTCAATAGGGGTCTCCCCCCCTCTTACTTCTACTGCCCATGCTTGTGAAGTTAGAATGCGTTACTTGCTTGCAGTCTCTGGATGGAGAACCTATCTGCTATCCATTTCAGGGACCGCAAGTCATCATTTTTTTTCAAGTATCTTTCAAAGAAATTGTATGATCGAAATGGTACTTTGACACAGTGTACAAGACACCCTCCCGCTATTTTTTGGTAGTATAGTGCATTGTCAAGTGGTTTTGTTAAGGCGTTTACTCTTGACTTACATGGTGTTGCCAAACATCGCCAAACTATACATTCGAACGTCCTTTATCCCCATCTTGTCCCTCCCTCCCTCTCCCTACCCCCCCCCCCTCATCCTTCCCTCAACCCACTTTTTTGGCCTCCCCATCCCTGCCTCCTCTTTCCTGTCTATGGGGGATAGCGGACGTCGATTACATAGTATTCCTGCTGACTCATGCGACTTTGCCTTTAAAAGTCAAGAGTAAACGCCTTAACTAACACCATTTGACAATGCACTATTTTACAAAAATTAGCGGGTGGTGTCTTGTACACTGTGTCACAGTACCATTTCGATCAAATAATTAGTTTGAAAGATATTTGAGAAAAACGATGACTCGCGGTCCCTGAAATGGATAGTAGGTGCCAATGTTTTTAAACTCCTCAGTACCAAAGGTTTATCATTACAAATACATTTTTTTATCATGCCCAGTAGCGCTCTTGGTGTTTAGAGGCTGTAATATTTCTTGAAAGCCCCATGCTCTCTCAACCATAATTTAGCTAAATTTAATGTTGCCTACATTTTTGTCTGTTGAAATTCTTTATATTGGCTTGCCTTTATTTTGGAATTTGGTCAACAGAATAATGTACCCCCTCTCTCCTCTCTACTGCTTGTTCTCTTGTGGCATTTCTTTCAGCAGGCAAGTGTAAATTTGCTTTTTGGCTTGTTTCATGTAAATTCGCATCATTAATAATAATAATAATAATAATAATAATAATAATAATAATAATAATAATAGTAATATTTTAAAAGTTTTTGAGCGTAACTTCGAGACTAATAATAATAATAATAATAATAATAATATTGTGAAAGGTTTTGAGCGTAACTTCGAGACCATTGTAATTCTGTGCTTCAGTTGAATTGTTTTCGAGAAAAGTTGCGTGCATTAAAGTAACGTACTGTATTTATATAGAACTAGAAACAGTAAGCATTAATATTGGATCCGCGAACTGTGTTGATGATTTGTAATTGCTAAAAGATCCTTCAAAAATGAATTAGCTTTTTAAAAGGAATTTACGGATGAGTTGAAGGTAGTTAGTTGCTTGTTTTGCTGTAAAGGCGGCTGAAGTGAATGCTGAAGCCTTGGGTATAAGGTCGGAAACGCATGCCACGCTGAATTCTTTATGTTGGAACAGTCAGGAGAAAAAAAAAGTTCCAAGAAGCTCTTAATGGTTGCGTCTTGGAGGTAACGAACGAAGTGTTAAGGAAGAAAAAAAAGAATGATGTAGTTGAGGCTTCGGGTATTCAAGTGCTGAGAGAAGATTTACCAAGAAGAAAATGCGAATTTTGAGGCGAATGAAGAGATAGATGATGCTGCGTGTAAGATTGGTAATATTAATATATATATATATATATATATATATATATATATATATATATATATATATATATATATATATATATATATATATATATATATATATTATATATATATATTATATATATATATATATATATATATATATATTATATATATAATATATATATATATATATATTATATATACATATATACATATAATTTATAAATTTATATATATATAATATAAATTGTGAAGAACTTTAACCCAAATTGAAGCAACGTAATTGCGGGCAATGAATATCTGCGGAATAGCGAGAATATTGGGAGCAAGATTTCGACTATTTTGTAAATCTAGTAGCTGGTAATAGTAGGCACTGCATATTTAAAAAGTTATGCAGTTGTGAGAAATTTAATTTAAAAAATCTTAAAACGAAAATTGGACACATGAGACGTCATTTCAGTTTTTTTTTTTTTTTTTTTTTTTAATTTTCAAAGGTATGATCACATAGAACTGAAATGCACTGCTAAAGAGAAGGAGGATGATCTATGATGTGGAAAATGTGCGTTGAATCACAATCTAGGGATTGTAACTCTGTAGTTAAAAAAAAAGGTGTAGATTGAATGAGTTTTCTGAAGACAGAAAAATCATGTGGTTAATTAGGGATGTAAAACAAGAGAGGAGATTGAGGATTAGAAAAAGACCTGACCTTGGATGCTGATTCTGAGTGGTTGCAAATAAAGTGTGGTTTCAGGTACATTACTTTGGCTGAAAATCAGTTCAATAGTTCAAGTTTGAATTAGTGATTATTTTATTGTAGGAAATTTTGTGATCTCAGGAAGACGGGGACGTTTCGAGCATTCAGCGTGTAATTGAAATTTGGTGGTAAATTTTAAAAATCTGTCCCAAGATTGTTTCAAGATGATGTTAAAAACATCATTATATATAGTGTCGACAACACTAGTAAAAACAGGATTAATGATACAAGAGAAATTAATATGCATTATTTTTTTTGAGGTGCAACAATACAGAGCATCCGCTCTGACCGAGTTGGGCGAGAATAAAAAAAAAACAGTAAAGATAAAAAGTACGTGAAGTACAAGTTTTGATAGAGGAAAATGTGTTTCTGGGAATTTGTATCTTTAAAACCTGGAACTGGGATTTATTACCTTAAACATGAGTCTTTTCCCACAAATTTTTGCTTGATTATCAAAAACCTCGCGGCTGTATCCTTTGGGTTTTGACATTTAAATTTTTTTTTTTTTGTATCAAGGCTAAAAGTTTCTGGCCATAATGAGTTTCGTATCACTAGATGAATTTCCTTGAACAACTGAACAGGTAACGTAAGACACATCCTGTGCAAATGTTTTATCCCCTACAACTTTGAAATCCAGTCACTTCCTGTGCAAATGTTTTATCTTCTTCAACTTTGAAATTCAGTCACTTCCTGTGCAAATGTTTTATCTTCTACAACTTTGAAATCCTGTCACTTCCTGTGCAAATGTTTTATTTCCTACAACTTTGAAATTCAGTCACTTCCTGTGCAAATGTTTTATCTCCTACAACTTTGAAATTCAGTCACTTCCTGTGCAAATGTTTTATCTCCTGTGTAAATGTTTTATCTCCTACAACTTTGAAATTCAGTCACTTCCTGTGCAAATGTTTTATCTCCTACAACTTTGAAATTCAGTCACTTCCTGTGCAAATGTTTTATCTCCTACAACTTTGAAGTTCAGTCACTTCCTGTGCAAATGTTTTATCTCCTACAACTTTGAAGTTCAGTCACTTCCTGTGCAAATGTTTTATCTCCTACAACTTTGAAATTCAGTCACTTCCTGTGGAAATGTTTTATCTCCTACAACTTTGAAGTTCAGTCACTTCCTGTGCAAATGTTTTATCTCCTACAACTTTGAAATTCAGTCACTTCCTGTGCAAATGTTTTATCTCCTACAACTTTGAAGTTCAGTCACTTCCTGTGCAAATGTTTTATCTCCTACAACTTTGAAATTCAGTCACTTCCTGTGCAAATGTTTTATCTCCTACAACTTTGAAATTCAGTCACTTCCTGTGCAAATGTTTTATCTCCTACAACTTTGAAATTCAGTCACTTCCTGTGCAAATGTTTTTATCTCCTGCAACTTTGAAATTCAGTCACTTCCTGTGCAAATGCTTTATCTCCTACAACTTTGAAATTCAGTCACTTCCTGTGCAAATGTTTTATCTCCTACAACTTTGAAATTCAGTCACTCCCTGTGCAAATGTTTTATCTCCTACAACTTTGAAATTCAGTCACTTCCTGTGCAAATGTTTTATCTCCTACAACTTTGAAATTCAGTCACTTCCTGTGCACATGTTTTATCTCCTACAACTTTGAAATTCAGTCACTTCCTGTGCAAATGTTTTATCTCCTACAACTTTGAAGTTCAGTCACTTCCTGTGCAAATGTTTTATCTCCTACAACTTTGAAATTCAGTCACTTCCTGTGCAAATGTTTTATCTCCTACAACTTTGAAATTCAGTCTGCAGTGTGTAAGAAAACAGCAGACCTGAAAAACCGTCTTATTCATATACTATTGAAGGTATCTAAGTGCTAGTAATAGAATGTGGATCTTACATTTTCTCGTAAGTGCATTTCTACATATTTAACACCTGACACTAAAGTTAATTACATGAAACTCTGTCTTTTTAATCGTTGAATTCTATATTTAGCTCATTTCAATGAGACAAAACATTGCGTACCGCCGTTACGTTGCTGCCTTTTTAAAAGCATTTTGTTACTAGAAGCATGAGTTTTCAAAAGATTATTAGTGTTGCTGCAGTTCCCGCGTTATCGAATATTTAATTCGTGTGTGAGATAAACGCTAATCTGTCAATACATACAATTGAGAGGAGGTACCTGTCTGTATTAATAAAGTTAATGTAATGAGACAATACAGTCTGCTGTTCATTTATGATTACTGATGTGTAATATTTCTTGCGTTATTTAAATTTGTATAGTTATGAAATTCGACTTGTATCATTTTAGCTAGCAGAATTCATATGTGATATTTTTTGTTAGTGAGTCTATTTACATGTATACATAAACAACTTTATTACAACTAGGCACGCATACATTTACTTGTACTTTGCCATTACATGTTCATTTTTAACACGTACACCTTATTTGTTTTTCATTTCAGGTAATGTCTCTGGTTGCTTTTCGTATTGTTTAAACTTACGGTAATTAGCAAAGAGGTAAGTTTTAAAACTCTTAATATTTGCAGAGGCGATTTCTTTATATCAGATTTCTTTTTACAAAAAGCATATCAATTTAACAAGTGCAGTTTTCATCGGAGCCAGTTTATTGCCATCACTGGAATGTTTCGAAATATTCAAGAATCTTGTGAAGCAATTCATGATTCCCATATTGTTAATGTCGTAATTACTTCTGAATATTAAAGAGACCCGTGTACTGGTGCTCTTATGGATTTTGAGATTTATTGATATTTTTCAGTATCCTGATGAAATGCTTAACATTGAGGGCAGAGCGTAAAAGGTACAATTGCATGTAACATTAAATGAAAATAGCCTCGGATCCATATTTTGCAGCTTGTTGTTAACACATTACGGCTGTATTTCTCTATTTCTCTAAATGTTGTCAGTTTTCCCGAGTTATTTTTCCCCTCTTCTCTCTTGTTTTTGAGAATCCCTCGGTGTATATTTAGTTTCATTGCCATCTGTCACACGACCTTGCCTGTTAAAAAGCAAGGAGCCGGGTTTCCCTGAATCGTTTAGTGAGAGAGTAAATGTATTTAGGGTTAGTGTTGCCGTGTAATGGGTTCGGCATCATTAGGTGACACTGACAGGACAAAAGTACACGGAGAAAACCCTGTTATACCAATACTTGTTTTGTTTATGCTTGGAAGTTAGAAATGGTTTTAATATTTGCATATTTAGAACAGTCGTTGGCATTATTCATAACTATATCCTTTAAGTCTTGAATTAAGAATAAGTGATTGAAAGATTTTTAAATATCTATTGAATTCAGTATATCTATCAAATTATTACAATAAAGATTTTATACCTTATAAGGTACAGACAGGTAAAGACGAACAAATAATGAGTAAAGGTGACTTAAACCAAAATAAATGAATCGATAATTGTGTGCTGAGAGTAAGTAAGAGCCTTCGTTAAACACACCTGGCCACACCTTGGCTTTGTAAACATATTCAAATATTTTCGTCCACTGGACCTTCAGCTACTCTCCTCAGCTGTTTTTCAGCTGTGGTCCCAGATGAATGAGTTGCAGCTTCTCATCTGGTCGTGAGTGTACACGCATGTGGGGAGACACAGGGTGAATTAGGTAAAATGTTAGTGTGCTAAAATTGTAAGTTTCTTTAATTCTCTTTCTTTTACGTAATGTCTGTTGCGCGTGTTATGGACTTTCTTTTTAGTATTAGATTTGAGAATATAAATTAAGTTGTCAGAAAACGTAGTGCTAGAAACTAAAATTCTTTTCCTTATCATACAGTGAAAATTAATTTAAGTCTGACTTCTACCCGTTTGAAATTTTTAGATTACCTCTTGGTTTTATCCACATAATTACCGTGACTTACTCTCAAGACCTTAAATCACCGTCTGTTAAATTACTGACCGTTGTGTATGTACACACACTCATATATATTAATATATATATATATATATATATATATATATATATATATATATATATATATATATATATATATATATATATATATATATACATACATACATACATACATACATACATACATACATACATACATACATACATACATACATACATACATACATACATACATACATACATATATATATATATATATATATATATATACATATACACACACATACACATATATATATATATATATATATATATATATATATATATATATATATATATATATATATATATATATATATATATATATATATATATATATATATATATATATATATATCTATCTTTCATTCTTTCTTTGTTGTTGGTGTTTTTAGTTTTTTTTCACGTATAGGCACATATTGAAGGTTGCATTGCACCTTCGTGGGTTTTTGGTCCGTTCAAAAAGAGAATTCTGGGTGTATTAATAAAGCAATACATGCCCTTTACCGGTCCCCAGCCAGCCACCCTCTAAAAACATCCCGACATTTATGATTCATCTAAAGGTAATAACTCGCACAATATTCTCACGACTAGCATTTTTAAGTCACTGGCCTTCTTGTTATATAAAAGGGTTTCAATATCGGAATATTCATGTGAACATGGAGTGTGTCAGTTAATTGCGAATTTTTAAGTTTGGTTCAAAATCTACGTAATTTGGAGACATAATTTCACTATATGCCAAATTATAAAATGATTACAGACAGACAGATGATCTGCCTTCAAGCAAATCTATAAATCAATCAGTCATCTATATGTAAAGAGCTAGATCGAATTCATTGAAGTGCGTAAGAGCAGTGGAGCATTTGTGGTGGGACAGGATAAGCGTTACAGGCAGGTAGCCGGACTGCGCACGGACACACAGATGGACTGGCAGGCAGCGGGAAGACTGCAGGCCGCCGACTTTATCGGTTTGGGACTGCAGTAATATAGATAAATTAGCAGTATCACAAGCAACGACAAGCATCGTTAACTGATGCGGCTTAATTTGCCAGAAACCGATGCTTCTTGAACTGTGGTGAGAACTTGAATTGTTAAACATTGACAAAATCTACCAGTTGTTTTAACGCATCGGAATTAAACTGCACTTGGATGGGGTATAATCTGACTTGTTGCTAACCTGTCTGGGGATTGTGGCACTGGTTCAGACAAACCAGTGTCCTTTGGCTTCTGTGTATCTTGTGAGCAATTATTGAGTATTAGTTTTTTATATTGTCTTGTAAGAGATAAGGCCAATGCAGTGCGACAAATAACGAATTGCCCATATCCAGCCTAGGGCCGGAGAGAAGAGAGAGAGAGAGAGAGAGAGAGAGAGAGAGAGAGAGAGAGAGAGAGAGAGAGAGAGGGTGTTGCGCAAACTTAAAATCGAATGAGCTTTCATTTTTTCATGGCCGTCGCCTCCAGAGAGAATTATTAATGTCGATTGGCAAGTTGATAGTTACCTACCATACCAATAAACCAGCGGGCTGATCCGAAAATATGCTTCCTATCAAATATATTAAACTGCGCTATTTGTATTTCCACTATTTAGAAAATTACTAATCCCTAAAAACGACTGTTGATCATCCACTTGATTCCCATCATCACCAAAAAAAAAAAATGAGAAAAAAACTAAGTCGGTAAGAACTTATACTTCCTGTCATTACGCCGGTAGCAAATGGACAGCGTAAACTAATAGAAAAACATCTCTTTTGAGAGTTTCTCAGTGGCATCCTTATAAAAGGCAGCTGAGTGCCGAGACCGGATAAGCCCCAACAAAATGTCTTGTTTTTTTCTCTCATTTTTAACCAGAACTTCAAACGATCGTATAATGGGAGAAGGAAATGTTCCTAATGCCGAGAGTTAGATGGTGAGAGAAACGAAACGGGGTGGAGTTTTTTTAAGCGAAAGGAGGGAGAGGGAAAAAGTTAAGTCTACCTTAGTTTAACCAGACCACTGAGCTGATTAACAGCTCTCCTAGGGCTAGCCCGAAGGATTAGACTTATTTTACATGGCTAAGAACCTATTGGTTACCTAGCAACGGGACCTACAGCTTATTGTGGAATCCGAACCACATTATACCTTGAAATGAATTTCTATCACCAGAAATAAATTCCTCTAATAACTGAAGAGAGAGAGAGAGAGAGAGAGAGAGAGAGAGAGAGAGAGAGAGAGAGAGAGAGAGAGAGAGAGAGAGAGTGGAAGAAGACGGGAGAGGAGTTTTGATGGCTGGCACTCAACTTGTGTACCCATAATTGCGTGTGATGGGGAGCAGGAATGGGCACGTGGCCTCCTGTACACCAACCTTTTAACACGAGACCAAAACAACACCTTTCCGCTCTTTTAATGTCGTTACCGCGACAGACGGGAGGAGAAGGAGGAAGAGGGGAGAGAGGGTAGGGTGTTGGGTCACGGGGGTAGGGGAGGGGGAAGCAGAGGAAGGGGAGGACGAAGATGAGACCTTGGAAGCCAAATGGCGAATTATTTTCTCCAGAGACTTTAGGTGGTGCCCCTGACTAATAATGCCCAGTCCCCCGAGATGAAGTTGATCGCTCGAGGCGAGTTTGCATTAGTTGCTTTTCTTGTTGTTGTGATGCAACATCATGGTTGTTTGTGTTGCCGAGAGGGCGTGGCGATGAATGGGCAGCCTCCTCGCAGCAGACCATGATAGGGTACTAATGTCTCGAGATGGTAGGTCCAAATTGAGAGGAGAGAGATGGAGATAGGTTTTAGTCACTGCCTCGAAGGTGGGAGACCGTGAGATTCCAAGAGCTTTTCTTGGGTAAAAGTTTATAATGCTGATCTCTTATTCAGCGTAATGAGAGAGAGAGAGAGAGAGAGAGAGAGAGAGAGAGAGAGAGAGAGAGAGAGAGAGAGAGAGCGAGCTCTAAGTTGTAGTCATAGCCATGAGATTCCAAGAACTTGTCATGGATAAAGATATGTAATACTTATCCCTTATTCAGTATAATGAATGTTTTCAGGAACGAGAGAGAGAGAGAGAGAGAGAGAGAGAGAGAGAGAGAGAGAGAGAGAGAGAGAGAGAGAGAGAGAGAGAGAGAGAGGAAGCGTCTCTACCACAGCCTCTTGTGTGGTAGGCCGCTGCCAACTACCATTAGCCCGGGGAAGACCCATCCTTTCTCATTTTTGTACAGAAACATTTCTACTTTCGAAATATGGCTGTTGGAACTCGCCCCTTTTTTCGTTTCTTTCAGTTATTTACTAATTGTGAAGCCCATTGCTTATAATCTACTGTAAAAATTGTCAGTAATTTTTTTTTACCGATTACATATGATTTAAGACAACTGAAATTATGATTTATGGTCAGTGTATCCCTATTATATTCCTAAGATTTTTATAACCTTTGGCGGTTATACGGTCGACCACCCAGGCATCCGCAAGCCACAAATAGTCTACTTTCCCCCGTGTTTGTATTCAGTGAAAGGAAGCACACTGTAAATAAGAAGAAAAATATCGGTATTTCAATTTATATATTTTTAATTTCTGCTTAGCCAAATGTTTGGGTGTGTTTACCACCACATTTTTTTCATTATTTCTGTTTTTCTTTTGGCTGTAGTAGTCATTTGAATTAGGAGTAAACAGTTTTATTCTTCAAGTTCCGTCGTTTCTGATGTATTGCGTTTTATGCAAAGGAAGTGTAACAGATGCCTCGTTATCTTTGTCCTTTGCTTTTGAAAAGCTTGGATGCTAAGATAGGAATTAGACCAGGAAGAACGTGTTTAAATGCAATATAAATATATATAAATATTTTTAGTTTTTGTATGTGAAGTCTTGTGATTTTTTTCCTGTATATATTCATGAATAAGTTAGTCTCTGTTACCTCCACCAGTGATTTTGGGAGGTAGCTCTCTTTCCACCCGTGTCTGTGTGCATATATGATGGCTGTAGCTGGATCTCTCAAGAACGACTGAACAGAATTCGATGAAACTTGGGGATAGATTCATTGTGGCAATTTCGAGATGGTTAATTTTTTTTTTTTTTTGAGTAATTTGTTGCCATGGAAACCATTTTTACGGCAGATTTCTCACAAAAATTGATTACAGACAAACACCCATACACAAATAGGAATTTTCGGATGTTTTAGTGCTCTTTAACCTGCTGCATATTTGATTGCTCTCTCTCTCTCTCTCTCTCTCTCTCTCTCTCTCTCTCTCTCTCTCTCTCTCTCTCTCTCTCTCTCTCTCTCTCTCTCTCTCTCTCCCCCCTTTTAATGATAATTTGTCGCTATTTTTTTTCCCATTTTAATGGATGTCATCACTTGTTAAACAAAACATCAATGATAGTAATAGTTGGATAGTTGAAGGAAGACGCCTTTCGCCTTTCCTTCAGTGCTATTAAGTAAGTTGGTATTCCTTCTCTAATGCCGTGGCTGAAAGTGGATTGTTGAATAGAAAGAATTGCCCTTATAACATATTTTTCAGGCACAAAATGGCCTAAGTCCTAAGTTATGCTAGGCTAAGGCTTCCTGGTACGCTAGCTGTCTTTTGCCTCCAACACATTAACAATTTTGATTGCTGGTAGCCACAAAACTCACACAGTTTCTGTGCTAATACGCGTTACACACACTAAAAACACACCCAGTTTCTCTGCTGATACGCGTTACAAACACTAAAAACTCTTTAGTGTGTGTACTTGTAGATAATGACGATTTTAGTGAAAACATCCGAGCTGTGTTTTATATCCTATATTTACAATTTTTATAACTCATTTGTAATTTTGGCCACATGGCTGTCATACATTCTTGTCAGTAATGTAATTTTTGCACATAATGTTCTTCCCTAACCATACCAGATAAGCCGTTGCTGTCACATGACTATCATTAATTGCTCCTGAACATCAATCAGTTCTTCGTATTAAACCTTTTCACATCTTTATCTTCTATGAGATTATTTCGGCGATTCTGTGAACGGACTTTGCCTTTGGGGTACAGGGGAACAAAGCTCAAGGCTTACTAAGTGCCCGATTGTGTTGGCTAAACTCGAATTTCGAAGATTGTGGGAGTCGTCACTGTAAGGGGTCATGGGCTCTCGGTTCTTGTTTGCTCAGGGAACAGTGTAAAACCCTTTGCAGATACTGTATTTGGTGGTTTATAGTCATCAGTGTTTATGGTATTTGAAGTCGGTGTGAATGTTTCACTTTGTTTATTCAAAAAAAATTTTTTTTTCACCTCTGTATTAAGATGTTTGCATTTAATTTTCGCAAACCACATGCCTAAGATTTTACATGCACTTCTGGAAAATGACGTCGCTAAACTTATCTATGCATTGTGGGGGTCATGTAACTAAATTAGTAATTTATGTACAGTTTTGGGATGCCGGGTAATAAGGGTGTATTTGCAATTCTGGGAATCATTTGACTAAAATGTAATGTGTAATTTTTAGATTCTACGCGACTAGAAGTTTATTTGCAATTTTTGGAAACCATGTAACTAAAATTTTATGTGTAATAGTGGGCTACTACATAGTTAAGAGTTAATTTGTAATTATAGGAAACCATGTAATTAACGGTCTTATGCAAAAATGGGGTATAACAACTTTGATAAGCAATTAACCTAAAATGTTATGTGCAATTTTTGGGTCTAAATAGCTAGGAATTTATTAGAAACGCTGGGAAATATGTATATGAAAGTTAGTGCGCAGTTTTTGGGATACTAATAGCTAAGAGTTCATTTGCGTCTTTGGGAAACAGTAACAAGTCTCTTGTGCAATTTTTGGGTACTACATAGCTAAGAGTTCATTTACAGTATTGGGAACCATTTAACTAAAATGCTATGTGCAATGTTGGGATATTGTATGCATAAAGATTAACATGAAATTGTGGGACACCTTTTAACTAAACTTTTATGTGCAATTTTGGGATAATGCTTAGCTAAGAATTCATTTCCAATGTTGGGAACCTTGTAACAAATTTTTGATGCCATTTTGGGTTACTGCATAGCCAAGAGTTTGATTACAATTTTGGGAAACCATGTAACTAAAATTTAATGTGCAATTTTGCGATACAAAATAGCTAAGAGTTTATTTGCAACGTTGGGAAACCGTGTAACTAAGATTTTAAGTGCGCTTATGGAATCTTAAATAGTTAAAAGCTTATTTGCGATTTTAAGAAACTAAAATGTGAAGTGCAGTTTTGGGTTACTGCAAAGCTGAGACTCTGTAACTTTGGGAAACAATGTAATATTATTTTGCAATTTTTTGGTACTGCATAGCTGAGAGTTTATTTGCAATGTTGGGAAACCATGTAGCAAATTTTATGTGCAATTTTGGGTTACTACATAGCTAAGAGTTTACTTGCAACGTTGAGAAACCAATCTAACAAAGATTTTATGTGCAATTTTGGGATACTATATTGCTAAGAGTATGTATACAATTTTGGGAAATTATAAAACTAAAATATGTGAAATTTTGGGATTCTGTATAACTAAGAGTTCATTTGCAACTTTGGGAAGCCATGTAACTAAGGTGTTATGTGCACTTTTGGGATACTAAATAGCCAAGAGTTTATTTGCAACTTTGGGAGACCATTTAACTATAATGTTATGGTAAATTTTGGGTACTATGTAGTTGAGAGTTTATTTGCAGTTTTGGGAACCAAGTAACTAAAATTGTACTAATTTTGGGATACTACATAGCTAATTGCTCATTTTCAATATTGGGAAACCATGTAACTAAGATTTTATGTTCAGTTATGGGATATTACATAGCTGGGAGTTTATTTGCAACTTAAACTGAAATTTTCGTGTGGAATTTTGGTTACTACAAAGCTGAGAGTTTTTATTTCTAATTTTGGCAAACCACGTAACTAAGATTTTATGTGCAATTTTCGGATATTACAACGCGAAGGGTTTATTTGCAATTTTGGGAAACTATGTAACTAAACTTCTTGTGCCATTTTGGGATACTACATTGTTGAGTGTTTATTTGCGACCGTAACTAAAAAAGTTTTTGAAATTTTGGGTTACTACATATCTAAGAGTTTATTTGCAATTTTGGGAAACTATGTAGCTAAATTTTCATGTGCAATTTTTGGATACTAAATTGCTAAGTGTTTATTTGCAGCCTAAACTAAAAAATTTTTAGAAAATTTGGCTTACTAAATATCTAAGCGTTTATTTGCAATTTTGGGAAACTATGTAGCTAAATTTTCATGTGCAGTTTTTGGATACTACATTGCTAAGTGTTTATTTGCAACCTTAACTAAAATTTTTTTTGAAATTTTGGGTTACTACATATCGAGGAGTTTATTTGCAATTGGAAAACTATGTAGCTAAAGTTTCATGTGCAATTTTTGGATACTACATTGCTAAGTGTTTATTTGCAACCTTAACTAAAAAAAAAATTTGAAATTTTGGGTTACTACATATCTAAGAGTTTATTTGCAATTTTGGGAAACTATGTAGCTAAAGTTTCATGTGCAATTTTTGGATACTACATTGCTAAGTGTTTATTTGCAACCTTAACTAAAAAAAAAATTTGAAATTTTGGGTTACTACATATCTAAGAGTTTATTTGCAATTTTGGGAAACTATGTAGCTAAAGTTTCATGTGCAATTTTTGGATACTACATTGCTAAGTGTTTATTTGCAACCTTAACTAAAAAAAAAATTTGAAATTTTGGGTTACTACATATCTAAGAGTTTATTTACAATTTTGGGAAACCATTGTAAAAGATTTTTTTTAGTTTTGGGATATTACATAGCAAAGAGTTCATTTGCAATTATAACTAAAAATAATACGTGCAATTCTGGGTTAGTACAATGCGTTGCTAAGTTTGTTTGCATTTTTGGGAAACCATGTAACTAAGATTTTACATTCAGGTTTGGGATACCATGTAGCTGAATTTTATTTTACAATTTTGTGAGACAGTAAAAAATTTCACAGTTCGACCAAGATTAATGCCTAGATTTTAGGAGTCTTAAATGTATTAAAAATAAATTTATTTTACAGTTGAAGGAAAACCCAAGTCTTTTTATCATATCCGTCATAGTTCGTCTTGGTTATTGCTTAAATGCGAAATTTTGAAACTTCTAATATTTTGTGTTTACAGTTCTAGAAGAATTTGTTTTCATTATGTATATATGAATACACAGTAGATAAATATATATTAACAATATCTAATTTATTTAAACACATATGTATGTGTATAAATGCACCCACCCACATATATATACAGTATGTATGTATATATATATATATATATATATATATATATATATATATATATATATATATATATATATATATATATATATATAATCTCAGCACCAGCAAGAAAGCTTCAGCAACTTAAGTCGCTCCGTACGCCCATCAGCAGCTCTTCGAACACTCCTGCACACACTGCATTACCTTTTAGCTCCTACTGGGTATTGAGGTCATCCTGTCTTCCTTTCCAAGTCCTGTTTCAACCCATCTTCGAACACTGTACAGTAGAGCTCTATAGATGAGTTGTCGGGTATTGCATAATCATCGCACTTAACGTATTGCTATTGTGCGGTGCATTAAATCCAATTTTATAAATGGGATTCAACATTTTTTTTATTTTGTGTATCACTAAGTCAAATAATATTTGTGCTAATTACTGCTTGCTTATAATCTTTTAGTTTCTTCGGCAGCTCGTGAAAACGTAGGAAAAACTCTGGTAAATCGTGGGGCCTTAGCCTGCTTTGTAATCCGAGAATTAATATTTTATAAATAGCCAAGAATTTCTCTGAAGCTTGAAGCAAACTAGTATATTTAATTCTGTTATTGATAGGGCCTTTTTTTTTAAAGTTAGTTACGAGGCGGTAAGAACAACTGCTTGGCTTTGTTTGCTATTTAGTGCATCCCCGGAACTAAACTCAGAAACGTTAAAAGGTTTGGCGACAGATAAGATCATACGAGAGAGAGAGAGAGAGAGAGAGAGAGAGAGAGAGAGAGAGAGAGAGAGAGAGAGAGAGAGCACACAGGATATGGCCCCTAAACCCATTTGCCCCTCATCTTCCTCTTCCTATACCTCTTCCCTATCTGAAACCTACGGTTTAGTATAAAAGAGAAAATATTTAAAAAAAGCTAATATATAAAGATTATCAGAGGTCTTTTTTTTAGTGTTTGGATGCTCTTGCGCCAAATTATGCTTCTGGGAGCATTTTTTTTTCGAAAGAGGATTTGACCTCATGCAGTATATTCGGAATTTATAATAATTAACAGGTATTCTTAATGTGATTTTATTGATTTTCACAACATTCTTACTCGTGTACAACATACGCATCAATATAGGCCTATTAGTTTGTTTTAATCATTGTGTGTGTGTGTGTGTATGTGTGTGGACTTATGTGTAAAGGATAACCTAACATTATGTGGGCTTTTTTTATTCTTATTCCATGAATATCGATAATAATTAGACATTATTCAGTCCTTCCAGTTTCGGCTTCTTCAGAAAATAACAGTATTTGAAGCAACCGACAGTCTTTAATCTAAAGTTTGCAGTGAAGGATTTCATTATTTAAGGCTGTTAATTATATCGCCGATATGAGTAACTTAATTTTTTTTTGATGAAATTAAATGTTAAAGAAGAGAGTAGACTGCCTTCTGGCCGTACCGTGAAAGACAATATAAAACGCGTAGATATTGACTGCTTAAATATGAACCGCCGAAATGTAGGTGTAGTTTCTTGTTTAACGGAAATACAGAGTTATCTGTAGCAGATAAGACTACGCCGCTTATCTAGTGCCGTTGTAGTTAACAGTAAACTATGAAAATTTTCCCAAACCATCGCCTACCATGATTCGTGGAAGGTGTCTCGTATTAATTTGTGTCGCATGTGAGATGTTTTTCGAGTTACAGAGGTTTATACTGTAGTTTTTCTTGTTTTTTTTTTCAAGTGTTCTTTAGCTAGTAAGAAGGTAAGTGTTGAGGTTTCGTCAGAGTACCGTAGCTTATCGATGGAGTAAGAGAATTTTAAAAGGACAGAAACTCGAGTTGACGTCAACACACAGCTGCGTGTTTACAGGGTTTCGGGGGGGCGAACGCCCATCATTCCACTGTTTACTCGAAAGTCTGCTTGATCAGCGATTAGCGAGAACGAGAAATCCAAGATCTTATGTTGTTATTGGTACGGTACAAGATAAGTGCCTTCGCACATCTGTCCGAACCAGAATTATTCATGGAGCGATTTCCAGCCCTTTCACCTTAAGGGCATAGTTAGACATTGACCCCTGGCCCAGGCTACAAGTTGTTTTGTGTGCTAAGTTCATGGTCATTTTTAAGAACCTAACGTACAGATATAAGGAAATGTCAATCTAATGTTAAAGATTTGCAATGTTGCGACGCCAGTTTATATATATCAGTCAACCAGTCCCCCAGAAATATAGACTTACAAAATATCAATATAATTATGGTAAATATCAATACTAAATTACGGTAAATATCAATACTAAATTACAGTACAAGAAAAAAAATCCCGTTGAAACTTCATTAATATAGGATTTTTTTTTTTTAATTCATAACCGATTTTGGTGAGTGTTGCTGTTTCCCAGTAGTCTGTCTGTTATCTTTTGATGGTGAATAATAATCCAGCGTCCGAGCTTTTGGATGGAGAGTTGGAGAGGCTATTAGTTTATCAGGTTTTGTATTTACTCTTTTATGTATGGCGGCTTGGCTCATGTCTATTTTAACTGCCTTCAAGGAAAAAATGTATATCTTTGATGGTGAATAGTATTTCAGCGTCCGAGCTTTTGGATGGAGGGTTGGAGAGGCTATTGGTTTTTCAGCTTATGTTTATTTTAACTGCCTTCAAGGAAAAATTTATCAAATGAAAGTACTCAGTAGGAAAATCAGTCTATATCAGCTAACAGTGAACGTAATAGTCTTTAGTTATAAAATGTTGTAATTTATGAATAATTATCAATCATATTTTTGAATGATTTATCTCTGGCGTCAGTAACCATAGTCGTTGAGACTCCATTTTACATAAATTGCTCAATCAATTAGTCAACCTGTTCATGAACAATTTCTACTGTGAAACTCTCATTCCGAGTTTTAAAAATGTTTTTTGTAGACATTTTGACACCAAAAGGGAGGCAAATTATTCATCAGATTTCTAATACGTTCATTTGCAGAGATCTCTGTTAGAAGTTTAATTCTCATTTTATAAGGAAAGAGAGAGAGATAGAAGGGGGGGAAGAGGTAGGGGTACTAAGGAAAGGGCGGCAACGGCAACAGCAGCAGCAATCTCCTGCTTAAGGGCGAAGGCCATTTGATGAAATTACGCTTCCGGATAACCATCAAGATCGATTTAGGCCAAATAGGTTGAAGGGTATTAGTCCCTATTGCGGGTAATGAAACCAGACTGTTCGAACCTCAGAAATGGGGGTGGGGAGGGGTCCCAGACTCCCCTCTCCCTTTAATGGATAGAGTGAGCGAGCAAGGCATGGGTAAGAATTCCCCCGATCACATCCCCCTTCCCCCCTTTAATGAAACCCTAATTGAGGTAAAGCTCTCTCTCTCTCTCTCTCTCTCTCTCTCTCTCTCTCTCTCTCTCTCTCTCTCCCCGTACACAAAGCTTTCAGCAAGAACCAATATTGTTTACCCAGTGTTGACAAGTAAGTTACCGCGCATCATTCGTTCCCTGGCGGGATGCCATCTCCTTGTGATGCTGAAGGCGAATCTCCGATGACTGCCATCGCTAAAAGAATTGGACCCCCGGGACCTAGATCGAGATGATTCGAGAAATTTATCGAGGTTTTACACGAAGCCTTGAAAAAAGGGGAATTTGGAAAAATATATCATTACGCTGCAATGAATCCTCATCAGGAGCAATTCCATGGAAACATAACCCAGTCCGCCAATAGGAACGTCAGATCTTTGAGGGGCGTGGCCACAAGGAGATCCCAGATGCCGATTGGTGTGATATGGCATGGGATCGCTCCGAAGACACGCCTCCTCCTTAGCGGCCAATCAGCATCTGAAGATCTTATGACGGCCATTGTGAGGCATAAAGAGCAGCCGTCGCGCTCAGCTTCCTCATTCTTTCGTGAGGTCGTGAGCAAGCATAGTATTCGCAGAAAAGCTTCTCCGTCCTTATATAGCTCGCCTCTGCTAAATATAGCTTTAAAAGGACTGTTCACAGTGGGTAGAAGTGTTTTTGCTGTGCGATTCTTCTCTCGCGCCGTTTGTGTAGAGAATGCAGACATTTCGAATGCCGCCGGAGACGCTGGGAAACCTCGAGGATAAACTTCATCTCTTCGGTGGAAGTCAAGTTCCGTCGAGTCTCTCTTGCCCTCTTCCCTCTCATCCACCTTCTGCTGTTCCGGCTCGTAGCAGCACGCCGCCGTCGCCCACCACCGCAGCGTCTGCAGAGGAAAGCAAAAATATGAAACACAGCCCTTCGAGTGAGTCATTCATTTATTTTCGTCTAAAATTTTTGGCCAGTTCGTGTTTTTGTTTATTTTTTATGTTATGCGGACGTTTCTAGAGATAAAACGTTAGTTTTGTTGACATCTATTATCGTGTGCCTTTCACTTCGTACTTTTGTTTTTGTTTGTTTGTTTGTTTTTTTTTTTTTTTTTTTTGTTCATGTTCCATGTTAGCTGTGGCGTATTTCTCACTTCGTCAAGGCAGGCGACCTTATTTTAAGTTTTAAGTCTATGTACGTTTAGGCCCCGTTGTTCTGTCCTTGTTATTCAGACCTGAAAGGTTTAGGTTGAATTTGAAATTAAGGGATAGCGTAGAAAATATTACGGTAGGTTATGATGTGACCTGTTTCTTGTGTAAATGTGTAAATTTTCACTTTTAATAATTACTACGTGAATTATTTCTTGCATAACTTAGTAGTCAAGTTTTTTTATTGTCCCATTGTTTAATATTTTGTTTTCCTAAATAACCAGACTTTGATGGGATCCTTCTGTTTATTGCACTTGTATAATCTTTTACTAGTATACATCATTAATTTCATTTTCCGTACTTACGTACTAATCCATCGCTAGAGCTTGTTTAATTTTGCCTTCTGTGTGAAGTGGCTATTTTTCTTATCTCCTGTATGTAAAGGGTTCAGCAAATTAAATCTTCGACATTTTACCACAATTACAGACATACAACACGCGCAGTCAGCCACAGAAAAAATTTCCAGCACTACAGTAACGTCCGCAGACGAATTCGACATGCATCCGAACGCAGAACAGCAACTTCCGTCTTGCGAATCCAAGAGAATGACTGACGACGGATCGAGGAGCGGCGGCCCCTCGGCGGCCGAAATCCGAAGGTACCGAACGGCCTTCACCAGGGAACAGATCGGGTGTCTGGAGAAGGAGTTCTTGAGGGAGAACTACGTCAGCAGACCCAGGAGATGCGAATTAGCGCAGGAACTGGGACTTCCTGAGGCGACTATTAAGGTAAGGCCGGTTTGGTCTAGGAGAAAAGTTTGATTTTTAAAATAAAAATAATTCATATAAATTTTGCATTTTTGACATTTTTAGTCCTTTTTGTGTTAAGTGTTATTCTGTATGTATATATATATATATATATATATATATATATATATATATATATATATATATATATATATATATATATATATATATATATATATGTATTTATGTATATATGTATATACTGTAGATATATATATATATATATATATATATATATATATATATATATATATATATATATATATATATATATATATATATATATATATATATTTATTTTTATTTATATTTATATATTTATATATATATATGTATGTGTGTATACAGTATATAGATATGTATATGTATATATACATATGTTATTAATATTAATCAGAAGATGAACCTTATCTTGTATTATTACATATATAATTTTTAAAAATTAAGAATTATTAATATAATTTATTTTCATTTTGTCTTTGGCATTCAGTATTCTGGTAGGTTCACCCGGGTACACATTTTATATGTTAATGACCATACTAATCAAAGGTAACCGAATGATGTAGCATAGTAACGAAAGTACAAGACTAACAATAGTAATAGCTCTAAAAACGTTAATGCTAAGGTAGTTTTTTATGGAAGGGAGAAATTTTGTTAGGCTGTAGCCTGCTGCGCAGCTGCAGCACTATAAAGTATTCAAGCAGCTTCAAAACAGACTCACCCAGATTTTTGTATGTCAAAACTCAGAGGGGGAAATTTTTTCCTTGTCCTTTACTCTGTTTATTTGAGAGATTTATCCTTAATGCTTCCTTTAATGACTAAAGAGTACAACGTTCCATGTAATTATATCAGTTTTTTTTATTCAAATCATACAATTGTTAATATTTCATAAATCCTTTGTTTTCGCTTCCTAAGAGTAAAGTGCTTTCTTTTTTTTTATAAGAATTTATTCAACTAACCTAAGCAGAATTCTCGTATCTGGAAAAAATGTATATGTAGTCATTCCTGAGTTCTAACACTGAAAAATCATCTTGATTTTTAGGTCTGGTTCCAAAATCGAAGAATGAAAGACAAACGTCAGCGCCTCGCCCTGGCGTGGCCCTACGCAGACCCAACACTAACAGCATATTTACTCCACGCCGCCGCTGCGTCAGGAGTATTTCCGCCCTACCTCCCACCCACCATTGGCCCAGGGGCGTCGTGGGCGGCCACCGCAGCAGCAGCTGCCGTCGCCAACGGAAGCGTCCCGCCCTTGGCTTACTCATCACCAAGTCATCCAGCATCACTCTCCCGCTTCTCACCCTACCTAAGACCGCAACCACCCGTCCTCTCCTCGCCCTATTCACGCCAGTCTGACGTCCCCCCTTTGGCCCCGACGTCAGTGCCGCCAGTTGTCCCGCGGCCGGTCATGATGGGCCACATGCCCTCCTGCCCCGTCAAGGAGTCGCCGAAGATTGGCGTGAACGGGTGCCTTTGCGGTCTCTTCTACCCCGGCCTCAACAGTGGCTCTCCATTAGCGCCGGCCGCCAAGATCGCGGTGTCACCATCGTCGTCTTCCTCTTCCTCTTCACCTCTCACTTCACTCTCCGCCTCCTCCAGGAGTGAAGCAGAGAGTGGGTCGACGGAGGCGCTTCCGCTGACGATCCCTCCTCCTCCTCCTCCCGTCGCAGGAAGGACCAGCCCGACGTTGCACAAACCCCACAGGTCTCTCTTTCAGCCATACAAGGATGACCTAGTGTCGTCTTAAGCTACCTCTTGTTTGTCCTGTTTTTGTTTTCTATTTTTATGTGTACATAGCATATTTTATCTTGTTTTACTCAATAAATTTTGTATGTACAATATTCGTGTGTTTTGTTTGATACTCCGTTGTAGTAGGTTATTTGTATCATAGTAGGTTATTTGTCTCGTAGAAAGTTGGTGCATGGGTGAGTCGCTTTTTGAATTCTCAAAACAGTATTTTCGCCCTGAAATTGTTTTACAAGCTCAAAGAAAGCGATATTGCTTTAATGTCGAATTCGTTTTAGGATGAAGACGTTACGTGAGCATTACATTCCTACAACCATCATTAGCCAATGTAAAATCACTTCACATTTTTGGGGACCTAAAGTTCGTTTCGTAAGGCGAATATTGTCTTTTTAAGGTCTATGTTAGCATTCTAACAAAAACTGGCGAAGATTTCTTTTTCGCTAAGAATATTTTGAATATATTGAGTGTTGCATCTGACTATTCACGTATATCCTCCATTGATTTTATTTCATTTTATCACAATCTTATATTAAAGAAACATATCTTAAGCTTTAATATAACATTCCATTCTTTCTTGATTAAGTGCCTTTCAATTTCGTCGAGTTGCCCCTCACTTGACAGTGCTTCATGTAGCAGCTGAAACTAAATTGCCCATTTATATGTTGCCCTTCAATTTATTTCCTTGATCGCTGCAAAATCCTGCCTCTGCAAATTGATGTTCCGTTAGGCTTTTCGTAAATCCTCACATATTTTGGAAAAATAGTAGTGTTTTGACATAGAAAATAGTTTGCATATTGAAAATTACTTTTACTAACTTCGCTGTGTTCTCAGATGTCTATTTCAAAATAGTTTAGATTTAGCATATATCGATAAATCAGCTAATAGTTTTTGTTTTCATAGCAGCTTCAAATAGGATTTCATTAATATTTATGAATTGACTGAGAGCTTCACTGCTTGTGTATAAAAATCAGATCATTGATTGTGGTGTTTTTGTCGTCGTTCGATCTCTAAGTGTGACTGAGTGGTCACAACTTTGAACTGTCACTAACCTCTGCTCCATTCTTGGAACTTGAACCTGCTGCTCCATTCTTGGAACTTAAACCTGATCTTGAAAAAAATTCCTACCCTCGAACCTTGATGAAACGGGCGACGGCTTATTTAAGAAAGAGTACGGGACCCTTAAATATTGAAGAATCATCTTGACTGAATCTCTGCACATTGTAATGTGTGACAACATAGAAAGATGTTCGCATAAGGTTTTGTCAACAGGCCTCTTCTTTCTGTGGCGCGGATCACAGGGAAATACCTGGATTTTTATTATTAGTGTATTTTTGTAAAAAAAAAAAAAAAAATCGTTTCTGGTCAGTACCTTGAGACAAGGATAATCCTGTGTTTAACTAGGCCCTAACTTCGTGATCTGATCGTCGTTCTTAGTAGTAAGATTAAAATATTTAGTAAAACATATATATGGTACTCTTCCTCACTATACTAATGTTGGCATGACTAGTTAGTTATGAACTAGGCCTCAAAACTAGAAAGCTCCCGAAATGTTAAGTTTCACTGAAGTTTTACGGTTGGGAAGGGTTTGGGGGAAAACGAATTGATTCACTTTTGAGAGGGTCGCCTTAATTGTTGATAAGCATTAATTAATTTTGTTGCTTTCACACAGACGAAGGCCTGACCTCAAGGGTGCTATCTAACTATTCACCCGAGCAAGCGTTAGCAATAGCCATGTTATTTCATGTCCTGTGGTGGCAGGGCGATTTTCTATTTCCGCCATTACGGGAATAGCAATGTTAGATACATACTCTGACATTTACTTCCATATCCGTCCTGGCGTTAATGACATTAGTTGTTCATTCTTGCATACAATTCATTTGTATTTAATTCATGACTTGTATGTAATTCACTGACTTTGATATAAATCATTGAATTTTATACAGTTCATTGAATTTTTTGTAATTCATTCAATCTTGTTCATAATTCACTGGCTAACGAGACAAAAGCGACTTATAGATTTTCGTCACAGGGTGATTCAGGGAAATTCGAATATCCAACAAGAGTAAGAATTGTACCTGGGACAGAGAGAAAGTGTGATAAGTACATTATCATCAGCCATGAGCGCCAGTGAATATTGAACGTGAAGGCCCAATAAAAACCGGTTTCCGACACCGTAGAAAACCGATGGTTTTTCGTAAATTTTTAAATCTTCATCGTGGCGACCCCATTTTGCGCCGTGACCGAGCGCTCTTTGTAGGCCTCTGTTCTTTCTCCTTGGGCCCATCGGAAAACCGAAGCTAAGTAATTTTAGACCATGAGCACCTTCCGCCCTTTCTCTCTCTCTCTCTCTCTCTATAAGTGTAGCTCATATATATGTGTGTGTGATTCATGCAGTTTAAAGGACGAACACCGTTTTGTTTTTCCGAGGATCCACCATCTACTAGAGGAAACGGCTTCGTGTGCATATATATACACATTATATATATAAAATATATATATATATATATATATTATATATATATATATATATTTATATATATATATATATATATATATACTATGTGTGTGTGTGTGTGTGTGTGTGTGTATGTATATGTCTCTTGGATTTGAGTGAATGTATGCATATAATTATATATATATATATATATATATATATATATATATACTATATATATATATATATATATATATATATATATATATATATATATATATATATAGCCTATACATAATGTGTGTGTTTTCTCTCTCTCTCTCTCTGGGGTGTGAAATAATTGAAATGTTCCTGGCATAGGCCTGGGAACAACGTCGTGGTCCTTGCACTAGTTCCTCCGCTTTGGGAGACGACGCCTTGATCACGCCTCGTTCTCCGTAGAAAACTTAATTTGGACGCCTCCTTTTTACTGCATTCTCTCATCTCTCTCTCTCTCTCTCTCTCTCTTCCCTCTCTCTCTCTTCTCTCTCTCTCTCTCTCTCTCTCTCTCTCTCTCTCTCTCTCTCTTTTAGAATGAAACTCTGGGAATTACGAGAGATTTCTCTCGGGCTTGTTCATGGATCGAGACATATACTGTGTATACATATATACTATACATGTATGTGTGTATATTATTATACATATATATATATATTTATTATTATGATAGAATATAATATATGTAAACAATATATACTGTATATGCTATATATCTTTATATGTGAGTGTGTTTAAAACAAGTATTATAACTAGTAGTCATAAGAGATTTTTCGGTCATTTACAGATGGGAAGTCAAAATTGCGCCTGATTTCCATTGTAGAAAACCATCAGAAGTTAAGGACTGAAAAGCGTTTTTTTTTTTTTTTTTTTTTTTTGCTTAAACTGATAACTGAATGAGAAGAGAGAGAGAGAGATGAGAGGGAGGAGAGAGAGAGGAGAGAGAGGAGAGAGAGAGAGAGAGAGAGACCCTTAAGTTTCAGCATGAGTATGAGACGAGGAGTAAGAGGACAGGGAGAGGAGAAGGTAAAAGTCAGGCGAGTTTTAAAGATGTGAATTGTCCAGATTTTTAATGTTAAGGTAAGGCTGTTGTTCAAGAGCATCTTTAAAAAAAAACTATTTGCAAAGTATCATTTTGTAATTCATTATAGCAGTTGAACCACAATACTTAATTCGGATTTGTCGACTTGGACCTGTACTTTCCACATTCGGTCTGTAATTAGCTGAAGGTATATTCCTCGATTCGTGTGATGTATCATTTCCTCTAAGGTTGATCTTGCTCTCAAGTTTTTCTTAACCTTGCGCTAATTGAGACCATTGGATGCCTTAAACGTCGGTCTTTGCATTAAATAATTGAATTAATTTTAAATAATATTACAGTGCAAGCTTCATCCATTTAAACCTAAATGCCAGAAATCCAGTTCAGTACCTTGTGATTGTCTTGGCAGGTACAACACATACAGTGATGTTCTGAAATCGCAGATAAACTGGGATCCACGAAGCTTTCACCTAACCAACACCCCTGGGAAAGGACACCTATCGTAAAGGTTTGACTGAAAAACCAGGGCCCTTCAATCCCTATACTGATCAGCCATCATAACCAGTACAAATCGGGAGGTCGGGCGCTGTGGGAAATCAATTTCGGGAGGAGCCAGAGGACGTAGCCAGGTATGGAGTATGATCTCTAGGTCTCCGCTTCTTTTCCTTCCTCCTCCTCCGCCTTTCTTTTCTCTTTTTTTTTCTATTGAGATCAGATACGGAGGAATCTTTTTACTCTCCCTGGCGATGACCCATACCGTAACACTCGCTACGCTTGTTACGACGAGAACGGATTGTTTATGCTATGACTGGGTGCTCGGGTAAGGTTAGAGTGTGTGTGTGTGTTTGGAGAAAGAGAGAGTAGCCTACAGTGTTATATACACGTATCTGTCATGCATCCATCCAAAAGAAATAAAAACTCATTTTTTAGTTTTGTAAAATGATCTGTCAAATTGCATGAGTAATTCTTTTATTAAGTTTAATCTTTTCCTTTTGTAACCGAACACTCTGATGTTAAGTTCATGTTCATTGGTAAATGATGACTTACAAATCGTAAAAACTTTCATCGTGGGATTTATATCGTGAGAACCATCATTCTCCGATGATGAGTCGCATAACTGTCAAACGGGTCCTTTCAGTCGGGTCCTTGCCCACCGGAAGAGAAGAAGACGGACGTAGAAAGTTCGTTATAATCAGCTGAAGAAAGATAACGCGAGAATAAGTTATGCAGGGTACCTGCGCGCTCATCCTGGAATGATCGAGCGCGCAAAAATGTTAATGGCGCTGGGAGCACTTCGTCCCCTCCGGTTCCCACTGGTCTCACTACGATTGCACGTATTTAAGCGTATGAGAAGTTTTACGACCGCTCGAGGGACCAACAAAAGCATCTTACGTTCGCTCTGGTGGTTGGAAGGACCCCCGACCACGGCGTTGGCTAACGCAGAGCCACTTTGGTCACCCAGGGTAGTGTTATGGTCACCCAAAACTGTGGCGACTATGGGAATGATGGTATTGACGGTGGTCGCCTCAAAGAGTTTCAAGTCTTTTGGGGATGCGGGGAAGGGCGTGGAGGGATTGTGGGGAAGGGAAGGGGCAGGGGGCAGGTGAATGTTTACTCTCTCACACATCCACTACTACTACTGGCCCTGTTTTCGGGTGTTGGGCATGGCGTCCAGTGAGGAAATGATAGACGCAAGGGTATCTCTTCCGCAGCAGTGGAAGGAGGAAGAGGGAGGTTTGGGGTGGGGGTGCCTCGTGGTGCTAGAGTTGAAGACCTCACGAGATAGTTTAAATGGCGCGAAGAAAAAAAAACACACAGAACTCGTTTTCTTTCTTCTCATGACACCACTAAGTAGAGATTTTATAATACTAAGCGTTTTAAATTCATTTCTGGCTGGTAAAAGTACCCACCTCTAGGCTTCAAGTTTAAAGGGGTTGAAGAAGTGTCCTTCCCTGTCCTTTCTGGGTCTATTGATTATTTCGTCGTACTCAGTTTGATGTTTATAGTTTAATAATGAATACTATCACAGTTTCATGCAATTTTCTTATATGCAGTTTTCTTTTAATCTTTAAAACAAGAATAACAAAACTGCTACGAAAACACAAAAACAATTTTGGGCACAGTAGTGTCAAGTGTTAAGGAAAGCCCCTTCTCAGTTCGATGTTGAACTTAAGATTTGAATCGTTGGGACACTTGTTCCATATCAGAGTTCACACAGTTAACCAGATAAGTAAATCACGCTCTAAACACTTGAATAGCAAAGCCTCAGATAACTAAGATACTTGAAATCTCCTTTCTAATCTCCTGTTTGTCTCTGGTGGACACTCAGAGGCTGCTGATTTTGTTCGTTTTGATACTGACTGAACATGTGTTCGTACGCAGTTATATATTTCAAGGGTTAATTGTTTTTTTTAATCTATTAGGATGGTAACTGTAAAAATATATTTTTTTTCTCCATTAGGATGGTAACTTCAGAAAAATATTTTCATCTCCATTTGGATGGTAAATGCAGAAAATTTTTTTATCTACATTAGGATGGTAACTGCAGAAAAATTTTTTTTTATCTCCATTAGGGATGGTAACTGCAGAAAAATATCTTTTACCTCCATTAGGATGGTAACTGCAGAAAAAATATTTTTTTATCTCCATTAGGATGGTAACTGCAGAAAAATATTTTTATCTCCATTACGATGGTAATTGCGGAAAAATATTTTTTATCTCCATTTGGATGGCAACTGCAAAAAAATATTTTTTATCTCCATTAGGATGGTAACTGCAGAAAAAGTATTTTTTTTTGTCTCCATTAGGGTGGGAACTTCAGATAATATTTTTTTATATCCATTATGATGGTAACTACTGAAAAAAAAAAATTTTTCATCTCCATTAGGATGGTAACTGCAGAAAAAAATGTTTTATCTCCATTAGGATGGTAGCTGTAGACAAAATATTTTTTACCCCCCATTAGTATGGTAACTGCAGAAAAATATTTTTTATCTCCTTTAGGATGGTAACTGCACAAAAATATTTTTTTATCCTTTAGGATGGTAACTGCAGAAAAATATTTTTTATATTCATTAGGATGGTAACTGCAGAAAAATATTATTTTTATCTCCATTAGGATGGTAACTGCAGGAAAGTATTTTTTTTTATCTCCATTAGGATGTATCTGCAGAATTTTTTTTTTTATCTCCATTAGGGTGGTAACTGCAGAAAAATATTTTATTATCTCCATTAGGATGATAACTGCAGAAAAATATTTTTTTGTCTTCATTAGGATGGTAACTGCAGAACAATATATTTTTATCTCCATGAGGATGGTAACTACAGAAAAATATTTTTCATCTCCATTAGATGGTAACTTCAGAAAAATATTTTTTTATCCTTTAGGATGGTAACTGCAGAAAATTTTGTTTATCTCCATTAGGGTGGTAACTGCAGAAAAATATTTTTTATATCCAGTAGGGTGGTAACTGCAGAAAAATATTTTTTTCTCCATTAGGATGGTAACTACAGAAAAATAATTTTTATCTCCATTAGGATGGTAACTGCAGAAAAATATTTTTTATCCATTAGGATGGTAACTGCAGAAAAATATTTTTATCTCCATTAGGATGGTAACTGCAGAAAAATATTTTTCATCTCCATTAGGATGGTAACTGCAGAAAAAATATATTTTTATCCTTTAAGATGGTAACTGAAGAAAAATATCTTTTCCCCATCAGGATGGTAACTGCAGAAAAATATTTTTTATATCCATTAGGATGGTAACTGCAGAAAAATATTCTTTTTTCTCCATTAGGATGGTAACTGCAGAAAAATATTTTTTATCTCCATTAGGATGGTAACTGCAGAAAATTATCTTTTACCTCCATTAGGATGGTAACTGCAGAAAATATTTTTTTTATCTCCATTAGGATGGTAACTGCAGAAAAATATTTTTCTATCTCCATTAGGATGGTAACTGCCGAAAAATATTTTTTTATCCATTAGCATTGTAACTGCAGAAATTTTTTTTATCTCTATTAGGATGGTAACTGCAGAAAAATATTTTTTTATCCTTTAGGACAATAAATGCAGAAAAATATTTTCTTATCTCCATTGGATGGTAACTTCAGAACAATATTTTTTTATCTCCATTAGGATGGTAACTGCAGAAAAATATTTTTTATCTCCATGAGGATGGTAACTGCAGAAAAATATTTTTTATCTCCATTAGGATGGTAACTGCTAAAAAATATTTTTTATCTCCATTAGGATGGTAACTGCAGAAAAATATTTTTCATCTCCATTAGGATGGTAACTGCAGAAAAGTATTTTTTTATCCAGTGGGATGGTAACTACAGAAAAATATTTTTGTTTATTTTTTATCTCCATTAGGATGGTAACTGCAGAAAAATATTTTTTTATCTCCATTAGGTTGGTAACTGCAGACAAATATCTTTTATCTCCAGTAGGATGGTAACTGCAGAGAAAAATATATTTTTTTTTTATCTCCATTAGGATGGTGACTACCGAGAATATTTTTTTATCTCCATTAGGATGGTAACTGCAGAAGAATATTTTTTATCTCCTTTAGGATGGGTAATTGCAGAAATTTTTTTTTTATCCCTATTAGGATGGTAACTGGAGAACAATATTTTTTTTTTATCTATTAGGATGGTAACTGCAGAAAAATATATCATTGGTAATGTAAACATTTGCTGCTTTGTGTTACATTCTTTCCATTGAAAGTAACTGCACTCTCAAATGATCGTATGTTCTTATTCATTAATACTTTAGTAAAATGTTGATATTCATTGACCAGTGTATGCTGTGAAGGACTTTATGTCTTAATTATATAGATCAATTACATGACTTTTTCAGTCAGCATTACCTTTTCATGAAATTTATGTTTTCATGGACATCAATGTCAGTCATCAGTGAACTTCCTGAAGTGATGTTGCATTTGGTAATAATTCTTTAAACTGAACGTTCATGTAAGAGTTACTGATCATACATCTTGATTGGTAGTAATTTTTGTAGAACTTCCATTCTGATCGAAATCAGTCTCTTAGCCTTAAGCCTGTCATTGCAATATCTCCCTACAGTTATGTTTTACGTATAAAATGATTTTTAAATGTTTCAATCCCATGTAACTTTACAGATCTTTTTTCAGTTTTATTTTTAGGCGTAGTTGTCTGATTTGATTCCTCTTTCAGATATGATTCTTGGGCTTATCCTTTAATTATAATTGATTTACCTGCTTATCTGTTCTTTATAAGTGACTTCTGAATTTATTTTGTCGTTAAAATTTCATGATTATTTTTTGTAAATGACCTTTGATGCAAATTAATTTTCTTGGTTTACATTATAATCGCAAATAGGTTTGTAATTTGCAATGGATTACTTTTCTGTATTGATTTCTTTTGCAGTTGCTATGATTAATTGATTGCTGGTAATCGGGCGTCACAATTACCAGGGTCACTGATTCTCGTTTTATTCACAAATTGCTTTTCTGGCTTTTCATACACTTACAAACAACATCATTCAGATTTATTATTAAACTAACTGACATATTTTAAGACCGATTTCTCAATTAACAGATACTTTTGTCGGTTCAAATGCCCTTCCCACCCAAACCCCCTCCCATTCGCGCGCCTGCGCTCTCACACCAAACCCTCCAGAAATTTCCCACACAAATGGTTTCAGTTCTCCACCTGACAGAAATGGGAGAATGGGTGTGTGGGGGTGTCGTACGTGGGGAGGCTAGTTAGGCCTTGTTAGTACAAGAGGTGCTGGTGTAAGTGGTGTAGTAAATGGTAGTTATGGTGGTGTGAGCATAGGTTGGGGGTCCAGCCACACAGGACACCGTTTTGGTCGTTACTGAAAAGCGTGTCGCGCTGCTCTCTTTCCCGGGTTACGGGCTGCTCATGAGAGCGAAAACCTGTGCAGGCATAAGGCCTGTTTAATCTGTAAACAACATCTTTGTCTGTCATACTTCTTTATGCGTGAATGGAGGGAAAAGCTAAAATAAAGGGTAATGTTATATATTATTGAAGCTTTGACAACAGAAGTCCCGCAAGGTGGGATGCTATGTACACCACGGTTTCTCCCAAATTAAGTGCGACCGTATTCTTGAAAATTTATGTACTGTTTCAAGAATATGATTAAAACGCTGGAACAATTGCATTCCCATCTGTTGTGCTGCAAAAGCAAGTATAGGAAATAAATACCTTTTAAATAAAAGCTGAGAAAGGCTCGGCTGCGGAATCTTTTTTTTTTTTTTTTTTTTTCAAAACAAAATAAAATCCTGATGTCTAGATAATGGCTGCAGTTATGAAAACAAATCTTCAAAGTCAGCAGTGAATATATATATATATATATATATATATATATATA
>JANJGK010000014.1:13311702-13333284 GCA_039081455.1 Macrobrachium rosenbergii | reverse complement strand
TCCAGTTTTAAATGGTTGCTGGAGCACTGAATGTACAGTAGTTGTAACATCTCAGTCTTTGCTTTTCCTCTGCATTGCGCTCAGATGGATGAATAAGTACATGTAATATATTTTTAGATATAAATATTTACTGTCAAGACAACTCACACCATGGGCACGAGGCCCCGACGATTTTTAAATATACTTAAATTTGCTGTGTTATCTATGTACACAGTCGTCTTAGTATTTTAACTGACCGATTGCAGAGAGTTGTTTTGACGGTATTTTAGTAAGCATAGATTTGTCCGGTGGGGTTCTACTAGGTAGTGTTATGGGCCGTGTTGTTTTTAGCCTCAAAGTAACGTGATTATTCACTTAAAAAATAGAACAATATAATTTTTTTTGGAAATTATGCTATCTTGTTTGCTGTTACTTGCATCTTCAGAATTAGATATGAACTGGTTTGTACGTTGTTATAAATGTAGAGAAAATCAGTGACCGCTTTAATTGTTGGAGAATGAGGAAGAATTCTAGGAAATCCGAAGCCTTTATTGATTAGTTTCTGATCTTTCCTTCTAAGGTAACCCTGTACTCAATAGCCAAGTAATGAAAACATATCCAGCATTGCCTTCAACCAGAAGCTGACGTAGCTGGAATATTGGTCAGTCTGGACGTCAGAATCATGAGGCTTAAACTGGCGTTTTTTCTTACTACGGTATTGGTAATTATGATTCTGACCACCATTTCCCGCTTGATTGGCTTCCTGAAGCTTCATTTCAATAGGGGTCTCCCCCCCTCTTACTTCTACTGCCCATGCTTGTGAAGTTAGAATGCGTTACTTGCTTGCAGTCTCTGGATGGAGAACCTATCTGCTATCCATTTCAGGGACCGCAAGTCATCATTTTTTTTCAAGTATCTTTCAAAGAAATTGTATGATCGAAATGGTACTTTGACACAGTGTACAAGACACCCTCCCGCTATTTTTTGGTAGTATAGTGCATTGTCAAGTGGTTTTGTTAAGGCGTTTACTCTTGACTTACATGGTGTTGCCAAACATCGCCAAACTATACATTCGAACGTCCTTTATCCCCATCTTGTCCCTCCCTCCCTCTCCCTACCCCCCCCCCCTCATCCTTCCCTCAACCCACTTTTTTGGCCTCCCCATCCCTGCCTCCTCTTTCCTGTCTATGGGGGATAGCGGACGTCGATTACATAGTATTCCTGCTGACTCATGCGACTTTGCCTTTAAAAGTCAAGAGTAAACGCCTTAACTAACACCATTTGACAATGCACTATTTTACAAAAATTAGCGGGTGGTGTCTTGTACACTGTGTCACAGTACCATTTCGATCAAATAATTAGTTTGAAAGATATTTGAGAAAAACGATGACTCGCGGTCCCTGAAATGGATAGTAGGTGCCAATGTTTTTAAACTCCTCAGTACCAAAGGTTTATCATTACAAATACATTTTTTTATCATGCCCAGTAGCGCTCTTGGTGTTTAGAGGCTGTAATATTTCTTGAAAGCCCCATGCTCTCTCAACCATAATTTAGCTAAATTTAATGTTGCCTACATTTTTGTCTGTTGAAATTCTTTATATTGGCTTGCCTTTATTTTGGAATTTGGTCAACAGAATAATGTACCCCCTCTCTCCTCTCTACTGCTTGTTCTCTTGTGGCATTTCTTTCAGCAGGCAAGTGTAAATTTGCTTTTTGGCTTGTTTCATGTAAATTCGCATCATTAATAATAATAATAATAATAATAATAATAATAATAATAATAATAATAATAGTAATATTTTAAAAGTTTTTGAGCGTAACTTCGAGACTAATAATAATAATAATAATAATAATAATATTGTGAAAGGTTTTGAGCGTAACTTCGAGACCATTGTAATTCTGTGCTTCAGTTGAATTGTTTTCGAGAAAAGTTGCGTGCATTAAAGTAACGTACTGTATTTATATAGAACTAGAAACAGTAAGCATTAATATTGGATCCGCGAACTGTGTTGATGATTTGTAATTGCTAAAAGATCCTTCAAAAATGAATTAGCTTTTTAAAAGGAATTTACGGATGAGTTGAAGGTAGTTAGTTGCTTGTTTTGCTGTAAAGGCGGCTGAAGTGAATGCTGAAGCCTTGGGTATAAGGTCGGAAACGCATGCCACGCTGAATTCTTTATGTTGGAACAGTCAGGAGAAAAAAAAAGTTCCAAGAAGCTCTTAATGGTTGCGTCTTGGAGGTAACGAACGAAGTGTTAAGGAAGAAAAAAAAGAATGATGTAGTTGAGGCTTCGGGTATTCAAGTGCTGAGAGAAGATTTACCAAGAAGAAAATGCGAATTTTGAGGCGAATGAAGAGATAGATGATGCTGCGTGTAAGATTGGTAATATTAATATATATATATATATATATATATATATATATATATATATATATATATATATATATATATATATATATATTATATATATAATATATATATATATATATATTATATATACATATATACATATAATTTATAAATTTATATATATATAATATAAATTGTGAAGAACTTTAACCCAAATTGAAGCAACGTAATTGCGGGCAATGAATATCTGCGGAATAGCGAGAATATTGGGAGCAAGATTTCGACTATTTTGTAAATCTAGTAGCTGGTAATAGTAGGCACTGCATATTTAAAAAGTTATGCAGTTGTGAGAAATTTAATTTAAAAAATCTTAAAACGAAAATTGGACACATGAGACGTCATTTCAGTTTTTTTTTTTTTTTTTTTTTTAATTTTCAAAGGTATGATCACATAGAACTGAAATGCACTGCTAAAGAGAAGGAGGATGATCTATGATGTGGAAAATGTGCGTTGAATCACAATCTAGGGATTGTAACTCTGTAGTTAAAAAAAAAGGTGTAGATTGAATGAGTTTTCTGAAGACAGAAAAATCATGTGGTTAATTAGGGATGTAAAACAAGAGAGGAGATTGAGGATTAGAAAAAGACCTGACCTTGGATGCTGATTCTGAGTGGTTGCAAATAAAGTGTGGTTTCAGGTACATTACTTTGGCTGAAAATCAGTTCAATAGTTCAAGTTTGAATTAGTGATTATTTTATTGTAGGAAATTTTGTGATCTCAGGAAGACGGGGACGTTTCGAGCATTCAGCGTGTAATTGAAATTTGGTGGTAAATTTTAAAAATCTGTCCCAAGATTGTTTCAAGATGATGTTAAAAACATCATTATATATAGTGTCGACAACACTAGTAAAAACAGGATTAATGATACAAGAGAAATTAATATGCATTATTTTTTTTGAGGTGCAACAATACAGAGCATCCGCTCTGACCGAGTTGGGCGAGAATAAAAAAAAAACAGTAAAGATAAAAAGTACGTGAAGTACAAGTTTTGATAGAGGAAAATGTGTTTCTGGGAATTTGTATCTTTAAAACCTGGAACTGGGATTTATTACCTTAAACATGAGTCTTTTCCCACAAATTTTTGCTTGATTATCAAAAACCTCGCGGCTGTATCCTTTGGGTTTTGACATTTAAATTTTTTTTTTTTTTGTATCAAGGCTAAAAGTTTCTGGCCATAATGAGTTTCGTATCACTAGATGAATTTCCTTGAACAACTGAACAGGTAACGTAAGACACATCCTGTGCAAATGTTTTATCCCCTACAACTTTGAAATCCAGTCACTTCCTGTGCAAATGTTTTATCTTCTTCAACTTTGAAATTCAGTCACTTCCTGTGCAAATGTTTTATCTTCTACAACTTTGAAATCCTGTCACTTCCTGTGCAAATGTTTTATTTCCTACAACTTTGAAATTCAGTCACTTCCTGTGCAAATGTTTTATCTCCTACAACTTTGAAATTCAGTCACTTCCTGTGCAAATGTTTTATCTCCTGTGTAAATGTTTTATCTCCTACAACTTTGAAATTCAGTCACTTCCTGTGCAAATGTTTTATCTCCTACAACTTTGAAATTCAGTCACTTCCTGTGCAAATGTTTTATCTCCTACAACTTTGAAGTTCAGTCACTTCCTGTGCAAATGTTTTATCTCCTACAACTTTGAAGTTCAGTCACTTCCTGTGCAAATGTTTTATCTCCTACAACTTTGAAATTCAGTCACTTCCTGTGGAAATGTTTTATCTCCTACAACTTTGAAGTTCAGTCACTTCCTGTGCAAATGTTTTATCTCCTACAACTTTGAAATTCAGTCACTTCCTGTGCAAATGTTTTATCTCCTACAACTTTGAAGTTCAGTCACTTCCTGTGCAAATGTTTTATCTCCTACAACTTTGAAATTCAGTCACTTCCTGTGCAAATGTTTTATCTCCTACAACTTTGAAATTCAGTCACTTCCTGTGCAAATGTTTTATCTCCTACAACTTTGAAATTCAGTCACTTCCTGTGCAAATGTTTTTATCTCCTGCAACTTTGAAATTCAGTCACTTCCTGTGCAAATGCTTTATCTCCTACAACTTTGAAATTCAGTCACTTCCTGTGCAAATGTTTTATCTCCTACAACTTTGAAATTCAGTCACTCCCTGTGCAAATGTTTTATCTCCTACAACTTTGAAATTCAGTCACTTCCTGTGCAAATGTTTTATCTCCTACAACTTTGAAATTCAGTCACTTCCTGTGCACATGTTTTATCTCCTACAACTTTGAAATTCAGTCACTTCCTGTGCAAATGTTTTATCTCCTACAACTTTGAAGTTCAGTCACTTCCTGTGCAAATGTTTTATCTCCTACAACTTTGAAATTCAGTCACTTCCTGTGCAAATGTTTTATCTCCTACAACTTTGAAATTCAGTCTGCAGTGTGTAAGAAAACAGCAGACCTGAAAAACCGTCTTATTCATATACTATTGAAGGTATCTAAGTGCTAGTAATAGAATGTGGATCTTACATTTTCTCGTAAGTGCATTTCTACATATTTAACACCTGACACTAAAGTTAATTACATGAAACTCTGTCTTTTTAATCGTTGAATTCTATATTTAGCTCATTTCAATGAGACAAAACATTGCGTACCGCCGTTACGTTGCTGCCTTTTTAAAAGCATTTTGTTACTAGAAGCATGAGTTTTCAAAAGATTATTAGTGTTGCTGCAGTTCCCGCGTTATCGAATATTTAATTCGTGTGTGAGATAAACGCTAATCTGTCAATACATACAATTGAGAGGAGGTACCTGTCTGTATTAATAAAGTTAATGTAATGAGACAATACAGTCTGCTGTTCATTTATGATTACTGATGTGTAATATTTCTTGCGTTATTTAAATTTGTATAGTTATGAAATTCGACTTGTATCATTTTAGCTAGCAGAATTCATATGTGATATTTTTTGTTAGTGAGTCTATTTACATGTATACATAAACAACTTTATTACAACTAGGCACGCATACATTTACTTGTACTTTGCCATTACATGTTCATTTTTAACACGTACACCTTATTTGTTTTTCATTTCAGGTAATGTCTCTGGTTGCTTTTCGTATTGTTTAAACTTACGGTAATTAGCAAAGAGGTAAGTTTTAAAACTCTTAATATTTGCAGAGGCGATTTCTTTATATCAGATTTCTTTTTACAAAAAGCATATCAATTTAACAAGTGCAGTTTTCATCGGAGCCAGTTTATTGCCATCACTGGAATGTTTCGAAATATTCAAGAATCTTGTGAAGCAATTCATGATTCCCATATTGTTAATGTCGTATTGGTTAAATTACTTCTGAATATTAAAGAGACCCGTGTACTGGTGCTCTTATGGATTTTGAGATTTATTGATATTTTTCAGTATCCTGATGAAATGCTTAACATTGAGGGCAGAGCGTAAAAGGTACAATTGCATGTAACATTAAATGAAAATAGCCTCGGATCCATATTTTGCAGCTTGTTGTTAACACATTACGGCTGTATTTCTCTATTTCTCTAAATGTTGTCAGTTTTCCCGAGTTATTTTTCCCCTCTTCTCTCTTGTTTTTGAGAATCCCTCGGTGTATATTTAGTTTCATTGCCATCTGTCACACGACCTTGCCTGTTAAAAAGCAAGGAGCCGGGTTTCCCTGAATCGTTTAGTGAGAGAGTAAATGTATTTAGGGTTAGTGTTGCCGTGTAATGGGTTCGGCATCATTAGGTGACACTGACAGGACAAAAGTACACGGAGAAAACCCTGTTATACCAATACTTGTTTTGTTTATGCTTGGAAGTTAGAAATGGTTTTAATATTTGCATATTTAGAACAGTCGTTGGCATTATTCATAACTATATCCTTTAAGTCTTGAATTAAGAATAAGTGATTGAAAGATTTTTAAATATCTATTGAATTCAGTATATCTATCAAATTATTACAATAAAGATTTTATACCTTATAAGGTACAGACAGGTAAAGACGAACAAATAATGAGTAAAGGTGACTTAAACCAAAATAAATGAATCGATAATTGTGTGCTGAGAGTAAGTAAGAGCCTTCGTTAAACACATCTGGCCACACCTTGGCTTTGTAAACATATTCAAATATTTTCGTCCAGTGGACCTTCAGCTACTCTCCTCAGCTGTTTTTCAGCTGTGGTCCCAGATGAATGAGTTGCAGCTTCTCATCTGGTCGTGAGTGTGTTAGTGTGCTAAAATTGTGTTTTTTCATTCTCTTTCTTTTACGTAATGTCTGTTGCGCGTGTTATGGACTTTCTTTTTTGTATTAGACTTGAGAATATAAATTAAGTTGCCAGAAAACGTAGTGCTAGAAACTAAAATTCTTTTCCTTATCATACAGTGAAAATTAATTTAAGTCCGACTTCCACCCGTTTGAAATTCTTAGATTACCTCTTGGTTTTATCCACATAATTACCGTGACTTACTCTAAAGACATTAAATCAGCGTCTGTTAAATTACTGACCGTTGTGTATGTACACACACACACACATATATATATATATATAATATATATATATATATATATATATATAATATATATATGTGTGTGTGTGTGTGTATCTTTCATTCTTTCTTTGTTGTTGGTGTTTTTAGTTTTTTTCACGTATAGGCACATATTGAAGGTTGCATTGCACCTTCGTGGGTTTTTGGTCTGTTCAAAAAGAGAATTCTGGGTGTATTAATAAAGCAATACATGCCCTTTACCGGTCCCCAGCCAGCGACCCTCTAAAAACATCCCGACATTTATGATTCATCTAAAGGTAATAACTCGCACAATATTCTCACGACTAGCATTTTTAAGTCACTGGCCTTCTTGTTATATAAAAGGGTTTCAATACCGGAATATTCATGTGAACATGGAGTGTGTCCGTTAATTGCGAATTTTTAAGTTTGGTTCAAAATCTACGTTATTTGGAGACATAATTTCACTATATGCCAAATTATAAAATGATTACAGACAGACAGATGATCTGCCTTCAAGCAAATCTGTAAATCAATCAGTCATCTATATGTAAAGAGCTAGATCGAATTCATTGAAGTGCGTAAGAGCAGTGGAGCATTTGTGGTGGGACAGGATAAGCGTTACAGGCAGGTAGCCGGACTGCGCACGGACACACAGATGGACTGGCAGGCAGCGGGAAGACTGCAGGCCGCCGACTTTATCGGTTTGGGACTAATATAGATAAATTAGCAGTATCACAAGCAACGACAAGCATCGTTAACTGATGCGGCTTAATTTGCCAGAAACCGATGCTTCTTGAACTGTGGTGAGAACTTGAATTGTTAAACATTGACAAAATCTACCAGTTGTTTTAACGCATCGGAATTAAACTGCACTTGGATGGGGTATAATCTGACTTGTTGCTAACCTGTCTGGGGATTGTGGCACTGGTTCAGACAAACCAGTGTCCTTTGGCTTCTGTGTATCTTGTGAGCAATTATTGAGTATTAGTTTTTTATATTGTCTTGTAAGAGATAAGGCCAATGCAGTGCGACAAATAACGAATTGCCCATATCCAGCCTAGGGCCGGAGAGAGAGAGAGAGAGAGAGAGAGAGAGGGTGTTGCGCAAACTTAAAATCGAATGAGCTTTCATTTTTTCATGGCCGTCGCCTCCAGAGAGAATTATTAATGTCGATTGGCAAGTTGAGAGTTACCTACCATACCAATAAACCAGCGGGCTGATCCGAAAATATGCTTCCTATCAAATATATTAAACTGCGCTATTTGTATTTCCACTATTTAGAAAATTACTAATCCCTAAAAACGACTGTTGATCATCCACTTGATTCCCATCATCACCAAAAAAAAAAAAAAAAAAAAAAAAACCAAGTCGGTAAGAACTTATACTTCCTGTCATTACGCCGGTAGCAAATGGACAGCGTAAACTAATAGAAAAACATCTCTTTTGAGAGTTTCTCAGTGGCATCCTTATAAAAGGCAGCTGAGTGCTGAGACCGGATAAGCCCCAACAAAATGTCTTGTTTTTTTTCTCTCATTTTTAACCAGAACTTCAAACGATCGTATAATGGGAGAAGGAAATGTTCCTAATGCCGAGCGTTAGATGGTGAGAGAAACGAAACGGGGTGGAGTTTTTTTAAGCGAAAGGAGGGAGAGGGGAAAAGTTAAGTATACCTTAGTTTAATCAGACCACTGAGCTGATTAACAGCTCTCCTAGGGCTAGCTAAGAACCAGTTGGTTACCTAGCAACGGGACCTACAGCTTATTGTGGAATCCGAACCACATTATACCTTGAAATGAATTTCTATCACCAGAAATAAATTCCTCTAATAACTGAAAGAGAGAGAGAGAGAGATAGAGAGAGAGAGAGAGAGAGAGAGAGAGAGAGAGTGGAAGAAGACGGGAGAGGAGTTTTGATGGCTGGCACTCAACTTGTGTACCCATAATTGCGTGTGATGGGGAGCAGGAATGGGCACGTGGCCTCCTGTACACCAACCTTTTAACACGAGACCAAAACAACACCTTTCCGCTCTTTTAATGTCGTTACCGCGACAGACGGGAGGAGAAGGAGGAAGAGGGGAGAGAGGGTAGGGTGTTGGGTCACGGGGGTAGGGGAGGGGGAAGCAGAGGAAGGGGAGGACGAAGATGAGACCTTGGAAGCCAAATGGCGAATTATTTTCTCCAGAGACTTTAGGTGGTGCCCCTGACTAATAATGCCCAGTCCCCCGAGATGAAGTTGATCGCTCGAGGCGAGTTTGCATTAGTTGCTTTTCTTGTTGTTGTGATGCAACATCATGGTTGTTTGTGTTGCCGAGAGGGCGTGGCGATGAATGGGCAGCCTCCTCGCAGCAGACCATGATAGGGTACTAATGTCTCGAGATGGTAGGTCCAAATTGAGAGGAGAGAGATGGAGATAGGTTTTAGTCACTGCCTCGAAGGTGGGAGACCGTGAGATTCCAAGAGCTTTTCTTGGGTAAAAGTTTATAATGCTGATCTCTTATTCAGCGTAATGAGAGAGAGAGAGAGAGAGAGAGAGAGAGAGAGAGAGCGAGCTCTAAGTTGTAGTCATAGCCATGAGATTCCAAGAACTTGTCATGGATAAAGATATGTAATACTTATCCCTTATTCAGTATAATGAATGTTTTCAGGAGAGAGAGAGAGAGAGAGAGAGAGAGAGAGGAAGCGTCTCTACCACAGCCTCTTGTGTGGTAGGCCGCTGCCAACTACCATTAGCCCGGGGAAGACCCATCCTTCCTCATTTTTGTACAGAAACATTTCTACTTTTGAAATATGGCTGTTGGAACTCGCCCCTTTTTTCGTTTCTTTCAGTTATTTACTAATTGAAGCCCATTGCTTATAATCTACTGTAAAAATTGTTAGTAATTTTTTTTTTACCGATTACGTGTGATTTAAGAGAACTGAAATTATGATTTATGGTCAGTGTATCCCTATTATATTCCTAAGATTTTTATAACCTTTGGCGGTTATACGGTCGACCACCCAGGCATCCGCAAGCCACAAATAGTCTACTTTCCTCCGTGTTTGTATTCAGTGAAAGGAAGCACACTGTAAATAAGAAGAAAAATATCGGTATTTCAATTTATATATTTTTAATTTCTGCTTAGCCAAATGTTTGGGTGTGTTGACCACCACATTTTCATTATTTCTGTTTTTCTTTTGGCTGTAGTAGTCATTTGAATTAGGAGTAAACAGTTTTATTCTTCAAGTTCCGTCGTTTCTGATGTATTGCGTTTTATGCAAAGGAAGTGTAACAGATGCGTCGTTATCTTTGTCCTTTGCTTTTGAAAAGCTTGGATGCTAAGATAGGAATTAGACCCGGAAGAACTTGTTTAAATGCAATATAAATATATATAAATATTTTTAGTTTTTGTATGTGAAGTCTTGTGATTTTTTTCCTGTATATATTCATGAATGATAAGTTAGTCTCTGTTACCTCCACCAGTGATTTTGGGAGGTAGCTCTCTTTCCACCCGTGTCTGTGTGCATATATGATGGCTGTAGCTGGATCTCTCAAGAACGACTGAACAGAATTCGATGAAACTTGGGGATAGATTCATTGTGGCAATTTCGAGATGGTTAATTTTTTTTTTTTTTTTTTTTTTTTTTTGAGTAATTTGTTGCCATGGAAACCATTTTTACGGCAGATTTCTCACAAAAATTGATTACAGACAAACACCCATACACAAATAGGAATTTTCGGATGTTTTAGTGCTCTTTAACCTGCTGCATATTTGATTGCTCTCTCTCTCTCTCTCTCTCTCTCTCTCTCTCCCCCCCCCCCTTTTAATGATAATTTGTCGCTATTTTTTTCCCCATTTTAATGGATGTCATCACTTGTTAAACAAAACATCAATGATAGTAATAGTTGGATAGTTGAAGGAAGACGCCTTTCGCCTTTCCTTCAGTGCTATTAAGTAGAATTGCCCTTATAACATATTTTTCAGACACAAAATGGCCTAAGTCCTAAGTTATGCTAGGCTAAGGCTTCCTGGTACGCTAGCTGTCTTTTGCCTCCAACACATTAACAATTTTGATTGCTGGTAGCCACAAAACTCACACAGTTTCTGTGCTAATACGCGTTACACACACTAAAAGCACACCCAGTTTCTCTGCTGATACGCGTTACAAACACTAAAAACTCTTTAGTGTGTGTACTTGTAGATAATGACGATTTTAGTGAAAACATCCGAGCTGTGTTTTATATCCTATTTTTACAATTTTTATAACTACTTTATTTGTAATTTTGGCCACATGGCTGTCATACATTCTTGTCAGTAATGTAATTTTTGCACATAATGTTCTTCCCTAACCATACCAGATAAGCCGTTGCTGTCACATGACTATCATTAATTGCTCCTGAACATCAATCAGTTCTTCGTATTAAACCTTTTCACATCTTTATCTTCTATGAGATTATTTCGGCGATTCTGTGAACGGACTTTGCCTTTGGGGTACGGGGGAACAAAGCTTAAGGCTTACTAAGTGCCCGATTGTGTTGGCTAAACTCTAATTTCGAAGATTGTGGGAGTCGTCACTGTAAGGGGTCATGGGCTCTCGATTCTTGTTTGCTCAGGGAACAGTGTAAAACCCTTTGCAGATACTGTATTTGGTTGTTTATAGTCATCAGTGTTTATGGTATTTGAAGTCGGTGTGAATGTTTCGCTTTGTTTATTAAAAAAAAAAAAAATTTTCACCTCTGTATTAAGATGTTTGCATTTAATTTTCGCAAACCACATGTGTAAGATTTTACATGCACTTCTGGAAAATGACGTCGCTAAACTTATCTATGCAATGTGGGGGTCATGTAACTAAATTAGTAATTTATGTACAGTTTTGGGATGCCGGGTAATAAGGGTGTATTTGCAATTCTGGGAATCATTTGACTAAAATGTAGTGTGTAATTTTTAGATTCTACGCGACTAGAAGTTTATTTGCAATTTTTGGAAACCATGTAACTAAAATTTTGTGTGTAATAGTGGGCTACTACATAGTTAAGAGTTAATTTGTAATTATAGGAAACCATGTAATTAACGGTCTTATGCAAAAATGGGGTATTACAACTTTGATAAGCAATTAACCTAAAATGTTATGTGCAATTTTTGGGTCTAAATAGCTAGGAATTTATTAGAAACGCTGGGAAATATGTATATGAAAGTTAGTGCTCAGTTTTTGGGATACTAATAGCTAAGAGTTCATTTGCGTCTTTGGGAAACAGTAACAAGTCTCTTGTGCAATTTTTGGGTACTACATAGCTAAGAGTTCATTTACAGTATTGGGAACCATTTAACTAAAATGCTATGTGCAATGTTGGGATATTGTATGCATAAAGATTAACATGAAATTGTGGGACACCTTTTAACTAAACTTTTATGTGCAATTTTGGGATAATGCTTAGCTAAGAATTCATTTCCAATGTTGGGAACCTTTGTAACAAATTTTTGATGCCATTTTGGGTTACTGCATAGCCAAGAGTTTGATTACAATTTTGGGAAACCATGTAACTAAAATTTAATGTGCAATTTTGCGATACAAAATAGCTAAGAGTTTATTTGCAACGTTGGGAAACCGTGTAACTAAGATTTTAAGTGCGCTTATGGAATCTTAAATAGTTAAAAGCTTATTTGCGATTTTAAGAACCTAAAATGTGAAGTGCAGTTTTGGGTTACTGCAAAGCTGAGACTCTGTAACTTTGGGAAACAATGTAATATTATTTTGCAATTTTTTGGTACTGCATAGCTGAGAGTTTATTTGCAATGTTGGGAAACCATGTAGCAAATTTTATGTGCAATTTTGGGTTACTACATAGCTAAGAGTTTACTTGCAACGTTGAGAAACCAATCTAACAAAGATTTTATGTGCAATTTTGGGATACTATATTGCTAAGAGTATGTATACAATTTTGGGAAATTATAAAACTAAAATATGTGAAATTTTGGATTCTGTATAACTAAGAGTTCATTTGCAACTTTGGGAAGCCATGTAACTAAGGTGTTATGTGAAATTTTGGGATTCTGTATAACTAAGAGTTCATTTGCAACTTTGGGAAGCCATGTAACTAAGGTGTTATGTGCACTTTTGGGATACTAAATAGCCAAGAGTTTATTTGCAACTTTGGGAGACCATTTAACTATAATGTTATGGTCAATTTTGGGTACTATGTAGTTGAGAGTTTATTTGCAGTTTTGGGAACCAAGTAACTAAAATTGTACTAATTTTGGGATACTACATAGCTAATAGCTCACTTTCAATATTGGGAAACCTTGTAACTAAGATTTTATGTTCATTTATGGGATATTACATAGCTAGGAGTTTATTTGCAACTTAAACTGAAATTTTCGTGTGGAATTTTGGTTACTACATAGCTAAGAGTTTTTATTTCCAATTTTGGAAAACCACGTAACTAAGATTTTATGTGCAATTTTCGGATATTACAAAGCGAAGAGTTTATTTGCAATTTTGGTTAACTATGTAACTAAACTTCTTGTGCCATTTTGGGATAATACATTGTTGAGTGTTTATTTGCGACCGTAACTAAAAAAAATTTTGGACATTTTGGGTTACTCCATATCTAAGACTTTATTTGCAATTTTGGGAAACTATGTAGCTAAATTTTCATGTGCAGATTTTGGATACTACGTTGCTAAGTGTTTATTTGCAACCTTAACTAAAAATGTTTTGAAATTTTGGGTTACTACATATCTAAGAGTTTATTTGTAATTTTGGGAAACTATGTAGCTTAATTTTCATGTGCAATTTTTGGATACTACTTTACTAAGTGTCTATTTGCAACCTTAACAAAAAAATTTTGAAATTTGGGTTACTACATATCTAGTAGCTTATTTGCAATTTTGGGAAACTGTGTAGCTAAATTTTCATGTGCAATTTTTGGATACTAAATTGCTAGGTGTTTATTTGGAACCTTAACTAAAAAATTGTTCGAAATTTTGGGTTACTACATATCTAAGAGTTTATTTGCAATTTTGGGTAACTATGTAGCTAAATTTTCATGTGCAGTTTTTGGATACTACATTGCTAAGTGTTTATTTGCAACCTTAACTAAAAATTTTTTTGAAATTTTGGGTTACTACATATCGAAGAGTTTATTTGCAATTTTGGGAAACTATGTAGCTAAAGTTTCATGTGCAATCTTTGGATACTAAATTGCTAAGTGTTTATTTGCAACCTTTACTAAAAATTTTTTTTTTAAATTTGGGTTACTACATATCTAAGAGTTTATTTGCAATTTTGGGAAACCATGTAAAAGATTTTTAGTTTTGGGATATTACATAGCAAAGAATTAATTTGCAATTATAACTAAAAATAATACGTGCAATTCTGGGTTAGTACAATGCTTTGCTAAGTTTGTTTGCATTTTTGGGAAACCATGTAACTAAGATTTTACATTCAGGTTTGGGATACCATGTAGCTGAATTTTATTTTACAATTTTGTGAAACAGTAAAAAATGTCACAGTTCGACCAAGATTAATGCCTAGATTTTAGGAGTCTTAAATGTATTAAAAATAAATTTATTTTACAGTTGAAGGAAAACCCAAGTCTTTTTATCATATCCGTCATAGTTCGTCTTGGTTATTGCTTAAATGCGAAATTTTGAAACTTCTAATATTTTGTGTTTACAGTTCTAGAAGAATTTGTTTTCATTATGTATATATGAATACACAGTAGATAAATATATATTAACAATATCTAATTTATTTAAACACTTACATATGTATGTGTATAAATGCATACACCCACATTATATTATATATATATATATATATATATATATATATATATATATAATATATATATATATATATATATATATATATATATATATATATTATCAGCAATCTAGCAAAAAAGCTTCAGCAACTTAAGTCGCTCCGCCCATCAGCAGCTCTTCGAACACTCCTGCACACACCTTTTTGCTCCTACTGAGTATTGAGGTCATCCTGTCTTCCTTTCCAAGTCCTATTTCACCCCATCTTCGAACACTGTACAGTAGAGCTCTATAGATGAGTTGTCGGGTATTGCATAATCATCGCACTTAACGTATTGCTATTGTGCGGTACATTAAATCCAATTTTATAAATGGGATTTAACATTTTTTTTTCTAATTTTTTGTATCACTAAGAAGTCAAATAATATTTGTGCTAATTACTGCTTGCTTATAATCTTTTAGTTTCTTCGGCAGCTCGTGAAAACGTAGGAAAAACTCTGGTAAATCGTGGGGCCTTAGCCTGCTTTGTAATCCGAGAATTAATATTTTATAAATAGCCAAGAATTTCTCTGAAGCTTGAAGCAAACTAGTATATTTAATTCTGTTATTGATAGGGCCTTTTTTTTTAAAGTTAGTTACGAGGCGGTAAGAACAACTGCTTGGCTTTGTTTGCTATTTAGTGCATCCCCGGAACTAAACTCAGAAACGTTAAAAGGTTTGGCGACAGATAAGATCATACGAGAGAGAGAGAGAGAGAGAGAGAGAGAGAGCACACACAGGATATGGCCCCTAAACCCATTTGCCCCTCATCTTCCTCTTCCTATACCTCTTCCCTATCTGAAACCTACGGTTTAGTATAAAAGAGAAAATATTTAAAAAAAGCTAATATATAAAGATTATCAGAGGTCTTTTTTTTAGTGTTTGGATGCTCTTGCGCCAAATTATGCTTCTGGGAGCATTTTTTTTTCGAAAGAGGATTTGACCTCATGCAGTATATTCGGAATTTATAATAATTAACAGGTATTCTTAATGTGATTTTATTGATTTTCACAACATTCTTACTCGTGTACAACATACGCATCAATATAGGCCTATTAGTTTGTTTTAATTACTGTGTGTGTGTGTGTGTATGTGTGTGGACCTATGTGTAAAGGATAACCTAACATTATGTGGGCTTTTTTTATTCTTATTCCATGAATATCGATAATAATTAGACATTATTCAGTCCTCCCAGTTTCGGCTTCTTCAGAAAATAACAGTATCTGAAACAACCGACAGTCTGTAATCTAAAGTTTGCAGTGAAGGATTTCATTATTTAAGGCTGTTAACTTAATTATATCGCCGATATGAGTAACTTAATTTTTTTTTGATGAAATTAAATGTTAAAGAAGAGAGTAGACTGCCTTCTGGCCGTACCGTGAAAGACAATATAAAACGCGTAGATATTTACTGCTTAAATATGAACCGCTGAAATGTAGGTGTAGTTTCTTGTTTAACGGAAATACAGAGTTATCTGTAGCAGATAAGACTGCGCCGCTTATCTAGTGCCGTTGTAGTTAACAGTAAACTATGAAAATTTTCCCAAACCATCGCCTACCATGATTCTTGGAAGGTGTCTCGTATTAATTTGTGTCGCATGTGAGATGTTTTTCGAGTTAGAGGTTTTTACTGTAGTTTTTCTTGTTTTTTTTTCAAGTGTTCTTTAGCTAGTAAGAAGGTAAGTGTTGAGGTTTCGTCAGAGTACCGTAGCTTATCGATGGAGTAAGAGAATTTTAAAAGGACAGAAACTCGAGTTGACGTCAACACACAGCTGCGTGTTTACAGGGTTTCGGGGGGCGAACGCCCATCGTTCCACTGTTTACTCGAAAGTCTGCTTGATCAGCGATTAGCGAGAACGAGAAATCCAAGATCTTATGTTGTTATTGGTACGGTACAAGATAAGTGCCTTCGCACATCTGTCCGAACCAGAATTATTCATGGAGCGATTTCCAGCCCTTTCACCTTAAGGGCATAGTTAGACATTGACCCCTGGCCCTGGCTACAAGTTGTTTTGTGTGCTAAGTTCATGGTCATTTTTAAGAACCTAACGTACAGATATAAGGAAATGTCAATCTAATGTTAAAGATTTGCAATGTTGCGACGCCAGTTTACATATATCAGTCAACCAGTCTCCCAGAAATATAAACTTACAAAATATCAATATAATTTCGGTAAATATCAGTACTAAATTATGGTAAATATCAATACTAAATTACGGTAAATATCAATACTAAATTAGTACAAGAAAAAAATACCGTTGAAACTTCATTAGTATAGGATATTTTTTTTTTTTTAATTCATAACCGATTTTGGTGAGTGTTGCTGTTTCCCCAGTAGACTGACTGTTATCTTTTGATGGTGAATAATATTCTAGCGTCCGGGCTTTTGGATGGAGGGTTGGAGAGGCTATTAGTTTATCAGGTTTTGTATTTACTCTTTTATATATGGCGGCTTAGCTCTTGTGTATTTTAACTGACTTCAAGGAAAAAATGTATATCTTTGATGGTGAATAATATTTCAGCGTCCGAGCTTTTGGATGGAGGGTTGGAGAGGCTATTGGTTTTTCAGCTTATGTTTATTTTAACTGCCTTCAAGGAAAAACTTATCAAATGAAAATACTCAGTAGAAAAATCAGTCTATATCAGCTAACAGTGAACGTAATAGTCTTTAGTTATAAACTGTTGTAATTCATGAATAATTAGCAATCATATTTTTGAATGATTTATCTCTGGCGTCAATAACCATAGTCGTTGAGACTCCATCTTACATAAATTGCTCAATCAATTAGTCAACCTGTTCATGAACAATTTCTACTGTGAAACTCTCATTCCGAGTTTTAAAAATGTTTTTTGTAGACATTTTGACACCGAAAGGGAGGCAAATTATTCATCAGATTTTTAATACGTACATTTGCAGAGATCTCTGTCAGAAGTTTAATTCTCATTTTATAAGGAAAGAGAGAGAGAGAGAGAGATAGAAAGGGGGGAAGAGGTAGGGGTACTAAGGAAAGGGCGGCAACGGCAACAGCAGCAGCAATCTCCTGCTTAAGGGCGAAGGCCATTTGATGAAATTACGCTTCCGGATAACCATCAAGATCGATTTAGGCCAAATAGGTTGAAGGGTATTAGTCCCTATTGCGGGTAATGAAACCAGACTGTTCGAACCTCAGAAACGGGGGTGGGGAGGGGTCCCCGACTCCCCCCTCCCTTTAATGGATAGAGTGAGCGAGCGAGGCATGGGTAAGAATTCCCCCGATCACATCCCCCTTCCCCCCTTTAATGAAACCCTAATTGAGGTAAAGCTCTCTCTCTCTCTCTCTCTCTCTCTCTCTCTCTCTCTCTCTCTCTCTCTCCGTACACAAAGCTTTCAGCAAGAACCAATATTGTTTACCCAGTGTTGACAAGTAAGTTACCGCGCATCATTCGTTCCCTGGCGGGATGCCATCTCCTTGTGATGCTGAAGGCGAATCTCCGATGACTGCCATCGCTAAAAGAATTGGACCCCCGGGACCTAGATCGAGATGATTCGAGAAATTTATCGAGGTTTTACACGAAGCCTTGAAAAAAGGGGAATTTGGAAAAATATATCATTACGCTGCAATGAATCCTCATCAGGAGCAATTCCATGGAAACATAACCCAGTCCGCCAATAGGAACGTCAGATCTTACAGGGGCGTGGCCACAAGGAGATCCCAGATGCCGAGTGGTGTGATACGGCATGGGATCGCTCCGAAGACACGCCTCCTCCTTAGCGGCCAATCAGCATCTGAAGATCTTATGACGGCCATTGTGAGGCATAAAGAGCAGCCGTCGCGCTCAGCTTCCTCATTCTTTCGTGAGGTCGTGAGCAAGCATAGTATTCGCGGAAAAGCTTCTCCGTCCTTATATAGCTCGCCTCTGATAAATATAGCTTTAAAAGGACTGTTCACAGTGGGTAGAAGTGTTTTTGCTGTGCGATTCTTCTCTGCGCCGTTTGTGTAGAGAATGCAGACATTTCGAATGCCGCCGGAGACGCTGGGAAACCTCGAGGATAAACTTCATCTCTTCGGCGGAAGTCAAGTTCCGTCGAGTCTCTCCTGCCCTCTTCCCTCTCATCCACCTTCTGCTGTTCCGGCTCGTAGCAGCACGCCGCCTTCGCCCACCACCGCTGCGTCTGCAGAGGAAAGCAAAAATATGAAACACAGCCCTACGAGTGAGTCATTCATTTATTTTCGTCTAAAATTTTTGGCCAGTGCGTGTTTTTGTTTATTTTTTATGTTGTGCGGACGTTTCTAGAGATAAAACGTTAGTTTTGTCGACATCTATTATTTTGTGCCTTTCACTTCGTACTTTTTTTTTTTTTTTTTTTTTTTTTTTTTTTTTTTTTTTTTTTTTTTGTTCATGTTCCATGTTAGCTGTGGCGTATTTCTCACTTCGTCAAGGAAGGCGACCTTATTTTAAGTTTTAAGTCTATGTACGTTTAGGCCCCGTTGTTCTGTCCTTGTTATTCAGACCTGAAAGGTTTAGGTTGAATTTGAAATTAAGGGATAGCGTAGAAAATGTTACGGTAGGTTATGATGTGACCTGTTTCTTGTGTAAATGTGTAAATTTTCACTTTTAATAATTACTACGTGAATTATTTCTTGCATAACTTAGTAGTCAAGTTTTTTTATTTGTCCCATTGTTTAATATTTTGTTTTCCTAAATAACCAGACTTTGATGGGATCCTTCTGTTTATTGCACTTGTATAATCTTTTACTAGTATACATCATTAATTTCATTTTCCGTACTTACGTACTAATCCATCGCTAGAGCTTGTTTAATTTTGCCTTCGGTGTGAAGTGGCTATTTTTCTTATCTCCTGTATGTAAAGGGTTCAGCAAATTAAATCTTCGACATTTTACCACAATTACAGACATACAACACGCGCAGTCAGCCACAGAAAAAATTTCCAGCACTACAGTAACGTCCGCAGACGAATTCGACATGCATCCGAACGCAGAACAGCAACTTCCGTCTTGCGAATCCAAGAGAATGACTGACGACGGATCGAGGAGCGGCGGCCCCTCGGCGGCCGAAATCCGAAGGTACCGAACGGCCTTCACCAGGGAACAGATCGGGTGTCTGGAGAAGGAGTTCTTGAGGGAGAACTACGTCAGCAGACCCAGGAGATGCGAATTAGCGCAGGAACTGGGACTTCCTGAGGCGACTATTAAGGTAAGGCCGGTTTGGTCTAGGAGAAAAGTTTGATTTTTGAAATAAAAATAATTCATATAAATTTTGCATTTTTGACATTTTTAGTCCTTTTTGTGTTAAGTGTTATTCTGTATGTGTGTGTGTGTGTGTGTGTGTATATATATATATATATATATATATGTATTTATGTATATATGTATATATATGTATACTGTAGATATATATATATATATATATATTTATTTTTATTTATATTTATATATTTATATATATATATGTATGTGTGTATACAGTATATAGATATGTATATGTATATATACATATGTTATTAATATTAATCAGAAGATGAACCTTATCTTGTATTATTACATATATAATTTTTAAAAATTAAGAATTATTAATATAATTTATTTTCATTTTGTCTTTGGCATTCAGTATTCTGGTAGGTTCACCCGGGTACACATTTTATATGTTAATGACCATACTAATCAAAGGTAACCGAATGATGTAGCATTGTAACGAAAGTACAAGACTAACAATAGTAATAGCTCTAAAAACGTTAATGCTAAGGTGGTTTTTTATGGAAGGGAGAAATTTTATTAGGCTGTAGCCTGCTGCGCAGCTGAAGCACTATAAAGTATTCGAGCAGCTTCAAAACAGACTCACCCAGATTTTTGTATGTCAAAACTCAGAGGGGGAAATTTTTTCCTTGTCCTTTACTCTGTTTATTTGAGAGATTTATCCTTAATGCTTCCTTTAATGACTAAAGAGTACAACGTTCCATGTAATTATATCAGTTTTTTTTTATTCAAATCATACAATTGTTAATATTTCATAAATCCTTTGTTTTCGCTTCCTAAGAGTAAAGTGCTTTCTTTTTTTTTTATAAGAATTTATTCAGCTAACCTAAGCAGAATTCTCGTATCTGGAAAAAATGTATATGTAGTCATTCCTGAGTTCTAACACTGAAAAATCATCTTGATTTTTAGGTCTGGTTCCAAAATCGAAGAATGAAAGACAAACGTCAGCGCCTCGCCCTGGCGTGGCCCTACGCAGACCCAACACTAACAGCATATTTACTCCACGCCGCCGCTGCGTCAGGAGTATTTCCGCCCTACCTCCCACCCACCATTGGCCCAGGGGCGTCGTGGGCGGCCACCGCAGCAGCAGCTGCCGTCGCCAACGGAAGCGTCCCGCCCTTGGCTTACTCATCACCAAGTCATCCAGCATCACTCTCCCGCTTCTCTCCCTACCTAAGACCGCAACCACCCGTCCTCTCCTCGCCCTATTCACGCCAGTCTGACGTCCCCCCTTTGGCCCCGACGTCAGTGCCGCCAGTTGTCCCGCGGCCGGTCATGATGGGCCACATGCCCTCCTGCCCCGTCAAGGAGTCGCCGAAGATTGGCGTGAACGGGTGCCTTTGCGGTCTCTTCTACCCCGGCCTCAACAGTGGCTCTCCATTAGCGCCGGCCGCCAAGATCGCGGTGTCACCATCGTCGTCTTCCTCTTCCTCTTCACCTCTCACTTCACTCTCCGCCTCCTCCAGGAGTGAAGCAGAGAGTGGGTCGACGGAGGCGCTTCCGCTGACGATCCCTCCTCCTCCTCCTCCCGTCGCAGGAAGGACCAGCCCGACGTTGCACAAACCCCACAGGTCTCTCTTTCAGCCATACAAGGATGACCTAGTGTCGTCTTAAGCTACCTCTTGTTTGTCCTGTTTTTGTTTTCTATTTTTATGTGTACATAGCATATTTTAT
>JANJGK010000014.1:13301702-13306702 GCA_039081455.1 Macrobrachium rosenbergii | reverse complement strand
GTTTCAAGTCTTTTGGGGATGCGGGGAAGGGCGTGGAGGGATTGTGGGGAAGGGAAGGGGCAGGGGGCAGGTGAATGTTTATTCTCTCACACATCTACTACTGGCCCTGTTTTCGGGTGTTGGGCATGGCGTCCAGTGAGGAAATGATAGACGCAAGGGGTATCTCTTCCGCAGCAGTGGGGGGAGGAAGAGGGAGGTTGGGGTGGGGGTGCCTCGGTGGTGCTAGAGTCGAAGACCTCACGAGATAGTTTAAATGGTGCGAAGAAAAAAAAAACACACAGAGCTCGTTTTCTTTCTTTCATGACACCACTAAGTAGAGATTTTATAATACTAAGCGTTTTAAATTATTTCTGGCTGGTAAAAGTACCCACCTCTAGGCTTCAAGTTTAAAGGGGTTGAAGAAGTGTCCTTCCCTGTCCTTTCTGGGTCTATTGATTATTTCGTCGTACTCAGTTTGATGTTTATAGTTTAATAATGAATACTATCACAGTTTCATGCAATTTTCTTATATGCAATTTTCTTTTAATCTTTAAAACAAGAATAACAAAACTGCTACAAAAACACAAAAACAATTTTGGGCACAGTAGTGTCAGGTGTTAAGGAAAGCCCCTTCTCAGTTCGATGTTGAACTTAAGATTTGAATCGTTGGGACACTTGTTCCATATCAGGGTTCACACAGTTAACCAGATAAGTAAATCACGCTCTAAACACTTGAATAGCAAAGCCTCAGATAACTAAGATACTTGAAATCTCCTTTCTAATCTCCTGTTTGTCTCTGGTGGACACTCAGAGGCTGCTGATTTTGTTCGTTTTGATACTGACTGAACATGTGTTCGTACGCAGTTATATATTTCAAGGGTTAATTGTTTTTTTTTAATCTATTAGGATGGTACGGTAACTGCAGAAAAATATTTTTTTTTATCCAGTAGGATGGTAACTGCAGAAAAATATTTTTTACCTCCATTAGGATGGTAACTGCAGAAAAATATTTTTTTATCTCCATTAGGATGGTAACAGCAGAAAAATGTTTTTTATCTCCATTACGATGGTAACTGCGGAAAAATATTTTTATCTCCATTGGGATGGCAACTGCAGAAAAATATTTTTTATCTCCATTAGGACGGTAACTGCAGAAAAAATATTTTTTTGATCTCCATTAGGTTTGTAACTGCAGATAAATATTTTTTATATCCACTAGGATGGTAACTACTGAAAAAACATTTTTTTTTATCTCCATTAGGATGGTAACTGCAGAAAAAAATGTTATATCTCCATTAGGATGGTAGCTGCAGAAAATTATTTTTTTATCTCCATTAGGATGGTAACTGCAGAAAAATATTTTTTATCTCCATTAGATGGTAACTGCATAAGAATATTTTTTATCTCCATTAGGATGGTAACTGCAGAAAAAATCTTTTTTACTCCATTAGGATGACAAACGCAGAAAAATATTTTTTTTATCTCCATTAGGAACGTATCTGCAGAAAAATATTTTATCTCCATTAGGGTGGTAACTGCAGAAAAACATTTTTTTTTTATATCCATTAGGATGGTAACTGCATAAAGGTTTTTTTTCTCCATTAGGATTGTAACTGCAGAAAAATATTATATCCATTAGGATGGTAAATGCAGAAAAATATTCTTTTTTCTCCATTAGGATGGTAACTGCAGAGAAATATTTTTTATCTCCATTGGGATTGTAACTGCAGAAATTTTTTTATCTTCAGTAGGATGGTAACTGCAGAAAAATATTTTTATCTCCATTAGGATGGTAACAGCAGAAAAATATTTTTTATCTCCATTAGGATGGTAACTGCAGAAAAATATTTTTTATCTCCTTTAGGATGGTAACTGCAGAAAAATATTTTTTTATCCATTAGGACGGTAACAGCAGAAAAATATTTTTTATATCCATTAGGATGGTAACTGCAGAAAAATATTTCTATCTCAATTAGGATGGTAACTGCCGGAAAGTATTTTTTTTATCTCCATTAGGATGTATCTGCAGAATTTTTTTTTATCTCCGTTAGGGTGGTAACTGCAGAAAAATATTCATTATCTCCATTAGGATGGTAACTGCAGAAAAATATTTTTTTATCCATTAGGATGGTAACTGCATAAAACTGTTTTTTTATCCATTAGGATGGTAACTGCAGAAAAATATATTTTTATCTCCATTAGGATGGTTACTACAGAAAAATATTTTTTATATCCATTAGGATGGTAACTGCAGAAAAATATTCTTTTTTCTCCATTAGGATGGTAACTGCAGAAAAATATTCTTTTTTCTCCATTAGGATGGTAACTGCAGAAAAATATTTTTTATCTCCATTAGGATGGTAACTGCAGAAAATTATCTTTTATCTCCATTAGGATGGTAACTGCAGAAAAATATTTTTTTTATCCATTAGGATGGTAACTGCAGAAAATTATTTTTCTATCTCCATTAGGATGGTAACTGCAGAAAAATATTTTTTTATCCATTAGCATTGTAACTGCAGACATTTTTTTTATCTATTAGGATGGTACCTGCAGAAAAATATTTTTTTATCCTTTAGGACAATAACTGCAGAAAAATATTTTCTTATCTCCATTGGGATGGTAACTGCAGAACAATATTTTTTTTATCTCCATGAGGATGGTAACTGCAGAAAAATATTTTTTATCTCCATTAGGATGGTAACTGCAGAAAAATATTTTTTTTATCTCCATTAGGATGGTAACTGCAGAAAAATATTTTTCATCTCCATTAGGATGGTAACTGCAGAAAAGTATTTTTTTTTATCTCCAGTAGGATGGTAACTACAGAAAAATATTTGTTTATATTTTTTGTCTCCATTTGGATGGTAACTGCAGAAAAATATTTTTTTTATCTATTAGGATGGTAACTGCAGAAAAATATTTTTTATCTCCAGTAGGATGGTAACTGCAGAAAAATATTTTTTTTTGTCTCCATTAGGATGGTAACTACCGAGAAATATTTTTTTTATCTCCATTAGGATGGTAACTGCAGAAAAATATTTGTTATCTCCTTTAGGATGGTAATTGCAGAAACAAAATTTTTATCCCCATTAGGATGGTAACTGGAGAACAATATTATTTTTTTTATCTCTATTAGGATGGTAACTGCAGAAAAATATATCATTGGTAATGTAAACATTTGCTGCTTTGTGTTACATTATTTCCATTGAAAGTAACTGCATTCTCAAATGATCATATGTTCTTATTCATTAATACTTTAGTAAAATGTTGATATTCATTGACCAGTGATGGCTGTGAAGGACTTTATGTCTAAATTATATAGATCAATTACATGACTTTTTCAGTCAGCATTACCTTTTCATGAAATTTATGTTTTCATGGACATCAATGTCAGTCATCAGTGAACTTCCTGAAGTGATGTTGCATTTGGTAATAATTCTTTAAACTGAACGTTCATGTAAGCGTTACTGATCATACATCTTGATTGGAAGTAATTTTTGTAGAGCTTCATTCTGGTCGAACTCAGTCTCTTAGCCTTAAGCCTGTCATTGCAATACCTCCCTACAGTGATGTTTTACTTACAAAATGATTTTGAAATATTTCAATCCCATGTAACTTTACTGAACTGGTTTTCAGTTTTATTTTTAGACTTGGTTGTCTGATTTGATTCCTCTTTCAGAAATGATTATTGGGCTTTTCTTTTAATTATAATTGATTTATCTGCTTATCTGTTCTTTATAAGTGACTTCTGAATTTATTTTGTCGTAAAAATTTCATAATTACTTTTTGTAAATGACCTCTGATGCAAATTAATTTTCTTGGTTTACATTATAATCGCAAATAGGTTTGGAATTTGCAATGGATTACTTTTCTGTATTGATTTCTTTTGCAGTTGATATGATTAATTGATTGTTGGTAATCGGGCGTCACAACTACCAGGGTCACTGATTCTCGTTTTATTCACAAATTGCTTTTCTGGCTTTGCATACACTTACAAACAACATCATTCAGATTTATTATTAAACTAACTGACATATTTTAAGACCGACTTCTCAATTAACAGATACTTTTGTCGGTTCAAATGCCCATCCCATCCAAACCCCCTCCCATCCAAACCCCCTCCCATCCAAACCCCCTCCCATCCAAACCCCCTCCCATCCAAACCCCCTCCCATCCAAACCCCCTCCCATCCAAACCCCCTCCCATCCAAACCCCCTCCCATCCAAACCCCCTCCCATTCGAGTTTGCGCTCTAACACCAAACCCTCCAGAAATTTCCCACACAAATGGTTTCAGTTCTCCACCTGACAGAAATGGGAGAATGGGTGTGTGGGGGTGTCGTACGTGGGGAGGCTAGTTAGGCCTTGTTAGTACAAGAGGTGCTGGTGTAAGTGGTGTAGTAAATGGTAGTTATGGTGGTGTGAGCATAGGTTGGGGGTCCCGCCACACAGGACACCGTTTTGGTCTTTACTGAAAAGCGTGTCGCGCTGCTCTCTTTCCCGGGTTACGGACTGCTCATGAGAGCGAAAACCTGTGCTGGCATAAGGCCTGTTTAATCTGTAAACAACATCTTTTTCTGTCATACTTCTTTATGCGTGAATGGAGGGAAAAGATGAAATAAAGGATAATGTTATATATTACTGAAGTTTTGAAATGGTCAGAAGTCCCGCAAGGTGGGATGCTATGTACACCACGGTTTCTCCCAAATTGACTGCGACCGTATTCTTGAAAAAGTTATGTACTGTTTCAAGAATATGATTAAAACGCAGGAACAATTGCATTCCCATCTGTTGTGCTGCAAAAGCAAGTATAGGAAATAAATACCTTTTAAATAAAAGCTGAGAAAGGCTCGGCTGCGGAATCTCTCTTTTTTTTTTTCAAGACAAAATAAAATCCTGATGTCCAGATAATGGCTGCAGTCATGAAAACAAAACTTCAAAGTCAACAGTGAATATATATATATATATATATATATATATATATATATATATATATATATATATATATATATATATATAT
>JANJGK010000014.1:13211702-13296702 GCA_039081455.1 Macrobrachium rosenbergii | reverse complement strand
ATATATATCCTATATATATATCCTATATATATATCCTATATATATACATGTATATATATGATATATATATGTATACATACATACGTACATACAAATGCATAAATTTTACGCTTGTCTGGTATCTTTATAGTACACAAAGATATATGTATTATGTATATTGTATGTATTTTTCGAGAATTAAACAGGTTTTGCGGATATTGGGAAATGCATATTAAATTAGTAAGAGTAAAGAGTAGGTTCAATATATGTATAAAATATTTATATTATAAAATGCGTTTTTATTGACAGTACTTCCGCCGTTTATGTATGAAATATACACAAACAGAAGTGTAATTGCCGTATGCTATAAATGTATGCTTAAACTATTAACATGCTCATAAATGCTTTTACGATACGTTCATACATTTAAGCCGCGTGTTTACACTTACACTAATGCACAATTATTGATAGCTTGAGTGTTGAAGACGCAAGTGTATAAATCACACTGGCAGTTTCTACTGACACGTACATGAACACTTTTCTGTGTATAATTATAGACATGCACAGATGCATAGCGTAGATATTTTAACCATGTGGATATGCATGTACGCATAAGTAAATACTACACCGTAAGTGGATGTGTACATAAAAGCTGTCTGCGTTTGCATGTGCGAATTCATAAACGTGCACCTTAAATGGATGTGTGTGTATATATATATATATATATATATATATATATATATATATATATATATATATATATATATATATATATATATATATATATATATATATATATATACATACATATACAATATATGTATGTATATGTATATTTATATGTATATATAATATATATATATCTATATGTATATGTATATATATAATATATATACGTAATATATATACAGTATATATAATATATATACATATATATAATTTTCTTAGGTAACTTATACGCCACTTGTATTTTTAGTTAATTGTGATATTCAGAAATTCAATTATTGCTTAGCTGTACACTTTAACCAGGCAATGTGTCAAGTGCCTAGTCAATGTCAATATTAACTAAGCCCCATCAAATGAAATTCGAATTTTATCTCAAATACGCAAATGAGTATTTTAACTAGGGAGTGTGTAAACTAACTAGTTAAAGTTTACATTAACTAAAGGAAGATGAGCACTTATCTCTGAAAAATACTTTTATTAGTTATAATAAGAAAATAATAAATAAAATGTGATGTTGAAAATTCTCAGTATGAAGAGAAATCAGTCAGTTCAAACTTATGAATCAAATTTTGTAATCGAAGGATAAACATATGAGACCAAAAAATGACAAATTAATATTATAAAAATAATTGCGGGCTTTCTTCGAACATTTTCGGTTACTTGTGTATTAGTACAACGTAACGAACGATGAAATGTAAAATTGTATATTAAATTTTTTTTTTTATATTCTTCTTAAGCATTTAGATTTGCATTTATACTTCCGATATCCTTGCCAGGTCAAGATACTCTTTATCTTGAGGACGTTCATATTTTTTAACAATTTATTTATATATTCCTTTTATGTATTTTTGAAGCTGTGATCAGCTATATTATTATTTTGTCCGGAATTTGTGAAAGCTGTCTTTTGTTTCATGAGCCACAGCACCGAGAATTGAACAACTGTCCATCTTTGCTCTGTCTACGTGAGGTTCTTTGACGGACTTTGAATTACCTGTTACTCGTATCACAAACTACCTGTAGAGTTAAGGTGACAAATAATTTTTTTCGAACTTTACGGCACTGTGTAGTTAATTTTAACAATAACTGGGGGGCGTTAACAATTGCTACTTTTGAGTGACTGATTTTATTTACAGCACTTGTGTAGTTAATTTTAACAATAACTAGGTACCGTTAACAATTACTACTTTTGAGTGACGGATTTGATTAAATATAGGTTTTCAGGCCAAGCACTGGTGCACTTTCAACCATTCAGCGTTTAAAACAGTGAAAAGGAGTTGGAGTGGTTTGACGGCAAGTCAAAGAAATCCAGAAATAACGGTGATGAAATGCAAGGCTCTAAAAATGGAACAGGGAGGAAACATCACGCTTACACTAAGAGGTAACAACTGGAGAGGTTGGACAGCAAGATTGAAGAAAGCAAGCGGGAACGGAGGTAAAGTAAAAGGCTAAAAAGTTGGTGAAACTAAGGGCCGAAGGGTAAAGGCTTAAAAGTTGGTGAAGCTAAGGGCCGAAGGGGCGCTGGAAACACCCTTTAGGATATGCCTACAGTGTACCACGTGAGGTGTATTAACGGCTTTACTCTACTACGAGGCTACGACTTAACAGCATCAACGTCACCATACATACGCGCGCGCACTTGTGCTTTCGCTACCCCGGGGAGAACCGGGATCTCTCTCTCTCTCTCTCTCTCTCTCTCTCTCTCTCTCTCTCTCTCTCTCTCTCTCTCTGTCTTTGAGCCGTTTAAAAAGCGTCCAGGTCAGAATGTCTTGGTCGTGGTGGTGGAGTGAGACGGGATTAATTATACTTTTGGCTCTTATGATTTATGGGTAATGCTGACTCCTCCTCCCTCGTTATGATAATTGCCAGATGACGGCTTCTGCTCTCTTTGATGGATGTCGACCATTATCGACAGGTACAGAATGCATTTGCCTTCTGTTTTACGCCATTTAAAACATTCTTTTACAAGACGCATAATTTTAAGATGCCATGAGTACGTCCTCTCTCTCTCTCTCTCTCTTTAAAAGTGGAAGGAGAATCTGTCCTTGTCGAAAATGGATTAGTAATTAACATGAAATGGATTCATAATTAACATGAATTAGATTCATAGTTAACATGAAACAGATTCATAAATAACATGAAATAGATTCGTAATTAACATGAAATGAACTCGTAATTAACATGAAATGGATTCATAATTAACACAAACATTCTTGAATATAATTTTATCGAAATTAAAAACTGTAAAATCTCTTCACTTTTGTGAGTTATTATAAAACCCTTTTCCTATGTCCGTTGTGAAAGAAATTTGTTTCTTTTAAAAAGATTTAAGATTACAAAAGTTAAAACTATTATATAATAGTGAATTAAGCTGATCTTATGCTATCATGTCTTGTTGATCAGAGTTTTATAACAGTTGTTTTGCTTGGTCATCAACTTGTGCCCCTTTGAGAATGCTTTGAAAAGTTTAAAAGGAGAAAATATTCGGCAATAGATTTATGCTGTGCAAATCATAATCCATTGACGACTAATGAGATTTCCTAAACCCAGTATCGTGAAATGAATGTACGTTGTTTCATGAGACTTTTGTTTGTTTTTAAAGGGAATTACAGGTTTTACCAAAATATTGATAAGGCTAATTCATCAACAAGAAGTTTAACTTGATTAGATCTTGTTCTCTTTTATTTGTGATAATCATATTAAAATTTCCCTATGTAATTTTATATATATTGTTCAATTAATTTAGGATGTGGATTTGGTACCAATGAAGAGTTGGTATCTGTATTCTTCATTTGGCTTATCTGAGGACTGAATGCTGTATAGATCTCAACATGTTTCATATTAGGAAAGAGAGTTGTTAAACTTCTAGTGGTGGTTATCTTAATAACTTACATTTTTTCCGTAATGAAAGCAATTGGTGACGTATCTCCTTTTTATAGTCATAAGTCAGTCGACAATGAACTTAGAAAGAAATTCATTTGATTGTATTTTGATTTGTAACGCCAATATATTTTTTTTAACCAGCATATTGTGAATTGTAAGTATTATGAGTCGGTGAAAGTCAGCAGTGTTCAAGTGATCGTATTATTTTTAAATAATAAAAGGTAAAATCTGGAATCCGAGAAGGAAGTGGACCCAAAGGCCTTCCCTGGGGGATCCACCTCCTCTTGCTTGTGATAATCATAAGTAAATTTTGGATATGTCGTGCAGTTCAGTTAGTAATTTAGGATGTGCATTTTTTTATGAAGGAAAAGTTGGGATCTCTAGATCTCTAGTCTCCATTTGGCTTATCGGGCGACCGAATAATATTTGGATCTCAAAAATTATAGTATTAGAACAACAAGCTATTGAAATTCCAGTGGCGATTGTTTTATTTACGTTCATTTTATCCGTCAAGATAAAAATTATTGATACAACGCATTTGCATATTTAAAAGTTTGTTGGTCATGAACTGTGAAAGAAGTAATACCTTTATTTGTTTTTAACTATCGTAACGTGTGCCAATTTAAAAAAAACTGTCATTTAAAAATTAATTAAGCACTCAGATGATCGTTTCTCTTGTATTGTTTTTAAATAATAAAAGGTAAAAACTTGAATCCGAGAAGGAAAGAGAATCAGAGGCTCTCCCTAAGGGACCCCGCCTCCTTTATGGGGGACCTCGCGCTCACCCGAAGACCTGTTCTTTCTTCATCTTCCATATTCCATCGAGTAGGAAAGACGGACAGATTGTTGATGATATTTTGAGTGATAGGATTTTAAGCGAAAACCTGGCCCCTCCTCCTATATTCGTCGTCTCGAGTTTCTTTGGGGGAATCGGCGGCGTCTGTAGGATCTGAAGGTGGAGTCCTTCTAAAATGTCCAGAGGATTCTTCAGCCTCGTGGCTCATTACTTTATGGCTTTCTCTTCGTTTATGTGTAATTGCTGTCTGTTGTCGGTTGTTATTTTTGTTATAGGTAGTAGTATAAATCATGAGTGTTATTAGTTGGAAATATCTTTCTGAACTTCCATCAGTTGGTTATATTTTTTGCATTTATGTATGAAATGAAAGTTCCTGTACCAGGAAGTTTTCTTATAATCGATTTTGGTTTAAAGTCGTGGCTTTGCTGCTGTTGTTCGGAGAGCGAGAATGACAGAGTAACAGTCGCTTGTTTTGATCATTCGATTCGGCGTAATGACCATTGTCGTTGTTTTTCCACATTGTCATCAATTAACTAATTGAAGAGTTGACTTTCGATCCGCCCATGGTCGTGAACTTTACTTGTACGGTCATATGCATATGTGTTGCAGATGTTAAAAACAACTTTCTCTGAGATTTGAATGCATCTAAGCATAAATTATATAGATTTATAATGGATTAAAGTGCTAAAAGTTTCAGCCTATGGCGTTATCAGATTTTAGTAATGTCGTAAAATAATTATAGCTTTCATTCTCGTGACATTTCATGAATTCTAGCAGATAGCAAGCTGTGACCAGTTGGCAATAGAGAACTTGATTTTGGAACCTCAACAATAAAGTAAAGTGGAGAAGGATTTACGGGCTTCTCCCAATACAGTGAAGATAATTTAAGAAATATAACCGATTTGTTCGATCAAGTGCCTTCAGCTGGCCCCACACAAACACTGGTCAGCGACCCATGTAGGCAATTTGCCGTTGACAATTAAATGTCATCTTCTTTGCGACACTTTTATGACCACCTCCGAGTGACTCGTTTGGGAACCTTTTGTTGAAGTGGGATGTTTTGGGAAGCCATTAGCAACGACAATCTCTGGGTCAGAGGTCACTTACGACGGTCCTCCATTCACGTCCCCAGAGAGAGAGAGAGAGAGAGAGAGAGAGAGAGAGAGAGAGAGAGAGAGAGAGAGAGAGAGAGAGAGAGAGGGGACCACTGAGTTAGTTATAAATCGAGAAAAATCAACTCAGTTTGCGAAAATGTGTAGGTTTGTACACTTTTGTGATACATGATTTGTGAACGGATCTTACTTTTATGCTATTTCTTTTCAGTTTTGTCTTCCCTAAAATAATGATGAGAAAGAGAAGCGAAGGGTGGGGGAGGGGGGGGACAGAATATTGAACTCATATTACTGAAGATACTTCGTCATGTTCGTTACAGCATGAATCATTTTTTCTAATGTTTATTTGCATTTTGACATTTGCTAAAGTTAATTAGTTAATTGCGTCCCCAACAATACTTGAACGAGTGTCTGTATTCATTTTCGTATTATTGAAAAGAGAGAGAGAGAGAGAGAGAGAGAGAGAGAGAGAGAGAGAGAGAGAGAGAGAGAGAGAGAGAGAGAGAGAAATTCTACCTTAAATTAGAGATAATGACTTTAGCGGGCCACACCTCTCTGGGCCGATTTGCCTCGCTCCGCGACCTCGGGTCAGCGGAGGGCGGGCATCACTCCGTGACAGGTCATTAAGGCTTATTCCCAACAGAGTCATCGATTAGACGTCTGTCATTATTAACATCAACCTGCGGTCTGTCCTTATCATGGAGACAAATGACGGAGGAACCGAATCGCGGCCAGTGATGATATATTCTTAAGGCTCTTGCAAGACTTCAAGTCTTCCTTTTGAGCAAGACTTAAAGTCCTCATTTTGAGGTCTTGGTCACTTAATCCGATCACTCGTGTTTAAGTTGTGGATAAGATAGAGAGAGTAGTGTTCCCTTATTTATTTATTTATTTATTATTTACTTATTTATTTATTTTATTGTGGGATATAATATACACGTAAAATGCACACTTACGAACCGAAATATATTCTTATCTTTCGTGATAGCTTGGTTGGTTAAGTGCTGGGCTGATACTTCTAGCGCAGGTTCGAATTGTAGCGTGTAGCAATAACTTTTCCAGCTGTTTGCCAACATATGTATCTCTGAAAGCAATATTAAAAATAAACAAAGTAATAGCACTTTTTCGATATCAGTATACAGGAGAACAATATTTACAGGACTCATAGCCAAATTTTCCCGCATTCATTCCTATAATGAAGTGGTTTTCAACCTTTTTATGCCCATGGCCCATCCCTAAATACGCATGGCCCACTGCACTTCAGAATTATTATAAAGCATTTTCAGAACACTTTATTAGTTTTACATTTTCATTCTTATTTTTCAGAACACTTTATTCGTTATACATTTTCATTTATGAAAGAAAGCACTGGCCTGCATTTACTGTAAATGATTTTTCATTTTTTAAATACTATTTTGAAGATGTCCGTGGCATGGCCCCCCTCAGAACTGACCATGGCCCACAGGTTGAAAACCACTGCTATAGTGTATAAGCGTAATTTAGTCTTGACATCCGTGATCCGTGTCTTTAATATTTATCCAAGTTATTTTAGTCTTCATTCAGAATTTCAGTTTATACAAGAAATGCTTCATAAAAACGTTTTAACATTGGTCTAATAGATACATACGTTGGCAGACAGCTGGAAAAGTTATTGTTACCGAAAGTTTCTATTTCAAAAGCCCATTAAGCAGTGCTGTATTTTATTGTTTTTTTTCTATGTAATAAGATTTGCTCTATTAAAACTAGACTATTAAAACTTATAAGAGAATTTGAGTCCCAAGCTAGTGCCAGGGTAGTATTTAAACCTAAGTACACCATTGGTAGCTTGTTTAAGTACAAAGACGTCGCGCCCCAGAACTACGATCTCACGTTGTTTATGAGTACGGGTGCAATTGCTGTAATGCAATTTACGTGGGATAAACAAAGCGCCAAGCACGCGTACGGTGGTTTGAACATCTAGGAAGATCTATTAGAACAAACGGGCTTTGAGCAACCACCATTCAGTGCCATACGGGATCATTCTTTCTAGTCGAGTTGGCAACAGTGGAAAGCCTTAACACACTTCAAAATTGAAACCTTCCTTCAGTAACAACGAGAGGTGCACGGAGATGCTGTGTTTTTAATTTTTAGTGTTTGTGTGTGTGTGTGTGTCTTCATGTTACAGATATTTATTTATTTTAGTGTTTATCTTTTCCGTTATTTATTTCAGTATTGATCTGTTCCGTTTTTTTATGATTATATATTACCAGTTTTTGTGTAACCTTTTGTACAACATTACTGTGTTCCAATGATCGTTTATGATTTAGTGATTTTTCAATTTTTCTTTCTGTGTTTTTGTTGTCAGACCTGATGACGAAGACAGTTACTCCGAAACCGGTAGTCATAACTGAATAAGGGATGTTTTTATTTAAAAGTGCTGGCTTTAATCTTTCTGTCAAGACTTCGCTTTCCACGGAATAAATCAGTTGCATACATAAATGTGTATAATTATATACGGTATGTATGTATATATATATATATATATATATATATATATATAGTAATATACATTATATATATGTATATATATATATATATATATATATATATATATATATATATATATATATATATATATATATATATATATATATTATAGTGGATTTTTTGCAACATTTTTAACATTGATATGATACTTTCTTTGGCGTTCTATTTTGTCGATTCCTGAGACTTCATTTGGTGCGTTTGTTTCTTCGTTATTTTCATTGATTTTTTCAATGTCATGGATAAAAATCTGTATTTTAGCGATTCTTTTTGTGCTTTATCTTAGGTGTTGATGGATTTTAGTTTCGTCTCGATGTTTTTAGTTTTTTTTTTTGCATTGGAATTCTTCAAATTATTATAACCTGTTCTGCGGTATTCATTAATGCAATTTTTAGTCTGTTGCACATTTTTATTTACTTATTTAGGTTTGTGTTATGTGCTTTTTTATGGTTCTTAGTTTATGTAGTTTTTAGAATTTTCTGGTATTGGATATTCTTTTCGCTTGTCGATATCCAATAAATTTCGTTTATATGCTTGTTCAGTATTTACTTAAGTGTCGCCTTTTAATGTTGACTATTTTCGTTATTTAGATATTTAGATTTCTTGTAGGCTGCCATTTTAGTTGTATATTTTTTCCTTGTATTATTGCTTTTCACATTAATTGAGTGACTGATGAGTTCTGCCATGTCACTTTAATTGAGTGACTGATGAGTTCTGCCATGTCACATTAGTTGAGTGACTAAAGAGTTCTGCCATGTCACGTTAATTGAGTGACTGATGAGTTGTGCCATGTCACATTAATTGAGTGACTGATGAGTTCTGCCATGTCACATTAATTGAGTGACTGATGAGTTCTGCCATGTCACATTAGTTGAGTGACTGATGAGTTCTGCCATGTCACATTAGTTGAGTGACTAAAGAGTTCTGCCATGTCACATTAATTGAGTGACTGATGAGTTCTGCTATGTCACATTAGTTGAGTGACTGATGGGTTCTGCCATGTCACATTAGTTGAGTGACTAATGAGTTCTGCCATGTCACATTGAGTGACTGATGAGTTCTTCCATGTCACATTAATTGAGTGACTGATGAGTTCTGCCATGTCACATTAGTTGAGTGACTGATGAGTTCTGCCATGTCACATTAGTTGAGTGACTAATGAGTTCTACCATGTCACATTAATTGAGTGACTGATGAGTTCTGCCATGTCGCATTAGTTGAGTGACTGATGAGTTCTGCTATGTCACATTAATTGAGTGACTGATGAGTTCTGCCATGTCACATTAGTTGAGTGACTGATGAGTTCTACCATGTCACATTAATTGAGTGACTGATGAATTCTGCCATGTCACATTAATTGAGTGACTGATGAATTCTACCATGTCACATTAATTGAGCGACTGATGAGTTCTACCATGTCACATTAGTTGAGTGACTGATGAGTTCTGCCATGTCACATTAGTTGAGTGACTGATGAGTTCTGCCATGTCACATTGAGTGACTGATGAGTTCTGCCTTGTCACATTAATTGAGTGACTAAAGAGTTCTGCCATGTCACAGTAGTTGAGTGACTGATGAGTTCTGCCATGTCACATTGAGTGACTGATGAGTTCTGCCTTGTCACATTAATTGAGTGACTAAAGAGTTCTGCCATGTCACATTAGTTGAGTGACTGATGAGTTCTGCCATGTCGCATTAGTTGAGTGACTGATGAGTTCTGCCATGTCACATTAATTGAGTGACTGATGAGTTCTGCCATGTCACATTAATTGAGTGACTGATGAGTTCTGCCATGTCACATTAGTTGAGTGACTGATGAGTTCTGCCATGTCACATTAGTTGAGTGACTAAAGAGTTCTGCCATGTCACATTAATTGAGTGACTGATGAGTTCTGCTATGTCACATTAGTTGAGTGACTGATGGGTTCTGCCATGTCACATTAGTTGAGTGACTAATGAGTTCTGCCATGTCACATTGAGTGACTGATGAGTTCTTCCATGTCACATTAATTGAGTGACTGATGAGTTCTGCCATGTCACATTAGTTGAGTGACTGATGAGTTCTGCCATGTCACATTAGTTGAGTGACTAATGAGTTCTACCATGTCACATTAATTGAGTGACTGATGAGTTCTGCCATGTCGCATTAGTTGAGTGACTGATGAGTTCTGCTATGTCACATTAATTGAGTGACTGATGAGTTCTGCCATGTCACATTAGTTGAGTGACTGATGAGTTCTACCATGTCACATTAATTGAGTGACTGATGAATTCTGCCATGTCACATTAATTGAGTGACTGATGAATTCTACCATGTCACATTAATTGAGCGACTGATGAGTTCTACCATGTCACATTAGTTGAGTGACTGATGAGTTCTGCCATGTCACATTAGTTGAGTGACTGATGAGTTCTGCCATGTCACATTGAGTGACTGATGAGTTCTGCCTTGTCACATTAATTGAGTGACTAAAGAGTTCTGCCATGTCACAGTAGTTGAGTGACTGATGAGTTCTGCCATGTCACATTGAGTGACTGATGAGTTCTGCCTTGTCACATTAATTGAGTGACTAAAGAGTTCTGCCATGTCACATTAGTTGAGTGACTGATGAGTTCTGCCATGTCGCATTAGTTGAGTGACTGATGAGTTCTGCCATGTCACATTAATTGAGTGACTGATGAGTTCTGCCATGTCACATTAATTGAGTGACTGATGAGTTCTGCCATGTCACATTAATTGAGTGACTGATGAGTTCTGCCATGTCACATTAATTGAGTGACTGATGAGTTCTGCCATGTCACATTAATTGAGTGACTGATGAGTTCTGCCATGACACATTAATTGAGTGACTGATGAGTTCTGCCATGTCACATTAGTTGAGTGACTGATGAGTTCTGCTATGTCACATTAATTGAGTGACTGATGAGTTCTGCCATGTCACATTAGTTGAGTGACTGATGAGTTCTGCCATGTCACATTAGTTGAGTGACTGATGAGTTCTGCCATGTCACATTAATTGAGTGACTGATGAGTTCTGCCATGTCACATTGATTGAGTGACTGATGAGTTCTGCCATGTCACATTGATTGAGTGACTGATGAGTTCTGCCATGTCACATTAGTTGAGTGACTGATGAGTTCTGCCATGTCACATTAGTTGAGTGACTGATGAGTTCTGCCATGTCACATTGATTGAGTGACTGATGAGTTCTGCCATGTCACATTAATTGAGTGACTGATGAGTTCTGCCATGTCACATTAATTGAGTGACTGATGAGTTCTGCCATGTCACATTAGTTGAGTGCCTGATGAGTTCTGCCATGTCACATTAAATGAGTGACTGATGATTTCTGCCATGTCACATTAATTGAGTGACTGATGAGTTCTGCCATGTCACATTAATTGAGTGACTGATGAGTTCTGCCATGTCACATTAGTTGAGTGACTGATGAGTTCTGCTATGTCACATTAGTTGAGTGACTGATGAGTTCTGCCATGTCACATTAGTTGAGTGACTGATGAGTTCTGCCATGTCACATTAATTGAGTGAATGATGAGTTCTGCCATGTCACATTAGTTGAGTGACTGATGAGTTCTGCCATGTCACATTGATTGAGTGACTGATGAGTTCTGCCATGTCACATTAGTTGAGTGACTGATGAGTTCTGCCATGTCACATTAGTTGAGTGACTGATGAGTTCTGCCATGTCACATTAATTGAGTGACTGATGAGTTCTGCCATGTCACATTAATTGAGTGACTGATGAGTTCTGCCATGTCACATTAGTTGAGTGACTGATGTACTTACCTGTAAAACGACCAAAATTAAAAGTAAAGGAACAAGCGCGAACGATCCTCGGCTCCTTCGCGTCACGGAGCGAAGAGAGGCATTCGCACACGAGAGGAACCGTCCACGCGAAGATCCGAATCAATTTTTCTTCTGCTATCTCGATCAAGATCCCAGGGCATCCCCCGGGCGGAGTCTTGTAGCTGGTGGACTAATATTCCTTTAAGTATCCATTACAAGGAACGCCATGATGGGGTGGGCCGAGATATGCGCCTACCTTTCCCCTCCTTATACCTTACTCTCGCCTCCGGTGGGCCTACCTAGGGACCCCCAACCCCCGTCCTCCCAAGGCAGACCTAAAGACTCCTTCCTTACCTGTCCTCCTCAGTCCCCAGGACCTCCTGGGGATGGAGTCTTTCCTACAGTAGCGGCCTCCATTAGTAGACACCATGCAGGTGTGGGGTTGGAGGCGCTGATAAAACCTTTATGACTCCGCCAAACTCCTCATTTCCCCCCATTACGTTCAACCCCCATACACGCCACCCCATCCCCGTTGGCACCGTCACTGCACAACACTTCAGTTCAGTCGGAGGTGGAATAGGTATTTTTTTTATTGTTGAAAGTGCGACTGATGAATGCAAGTATCTTTTGTCAGTCAGGAAACCTGAAGAGTCTTCTAAATATACTTCTCGGTAAATAAGGAACGAAGAAAAAGAAGTTCTGTTATTGTCTCGATAAACTATTAATAAGTTTGTAAGTAAATGATTTATGGGGCGAGAACTTTTATTCTTTGGTCATATTCATATATTATAGATGGATGATTTACTGTATAACATAAAAAATTAGTTAAAAACAGGTATATTTGTTATATCTGATGGTACTTGCGAGGTAGAGTAATGTATAAATTGTATTAAATGACGGCATTTCAGCATTTACATTCCTTTCCATGAAAATAAGTGTCTGTTTGTAAGATTTTATTTAACAAATATCGATTAAAATGTAATGCAAATTTCCATTCCATTACTACTTTGCAGACTCTCACATTATCGTGAAAGTGAAAGTCCTCAGTAAATCATTTTCATTTAGCGAGAAAAGAATGAAGCGGATGAATGGGAGAGAAAACTAACTACAAAGTAGGCTTTGGCAGCCCTCAGTAGCTTCTGTATCTTGGTCATCAGATCAATTAAGTAACCGCCCGGTCCGAGGTCAGGGCGAAAGATAACCCTGATGTGCTAAAATGCCCTTCTACCGCTTCTTAGTCGATGCCCTGGAAATAAATCGTCATTGGTGGGTAGTCCGTGTCCTGAGGTCGCCAACAGGCCTTCTACTCCCTTTCACGCCTTTAATCTAAACTAACACGCCGGAGGAAGATTTATGTTAGTGATGCTCGTACTGTTACGTGCATTTGTATGTGCGTTATTGGTGCTTTTCTCTTATATTTTATCGTTTGTGAGTGTGGAGTTTTATCAGTAAAATGTTAAAATTTAACTGTTACAGTTTTATTTTACATCTTGGTAGTCTATTTTGTACAGTCGTATGTTGCATCTACATTCTGCATTTTTATACGACCATTGATTTAGATAAAGTATATTGTTACTAGTAATGTCGCCTCGGGTTTTGTACCGTAAGGACTTGCGTACCTTGATATACTGTAAATAATAATAATAATTTTTTATAAGAAATTACCACTATCATATTGCGGTGACATTGAGAAAACCAGTAAAATATACCACCGATTAAAAAGAAAATTAATAATATTAAAAAGGAAAAGCGAACCCACCATTCAGTGTTTCTGGATGAGGGGGTTGGTCAGGGGTACCCATTGGGGGGGATAAGGATGACTGGGGAGGAGGGTGATAAAAAGAGTATAAAAAGTCATTATCAGGAACATTAAAGACGATCTTCGTATATTCGGTAAAAAAAAATGTCGGGTCTTAGAATGGGTGAGTGGATGCGCATGCGTGCGTGTGTGCGCTTCGGCGTCAAGGAGAGGATAAGAGATCTGAGCTGATGGATTCATTAGAGGTTTTATTGCCTTCTTGTTTACTAACAGTGTAATGGAGCCGGCGAGACAGAGAGGGAGAGAGAGAGAGAGTGAGAGTGAGAGCACTGGAAAACATGGCTCTGCTATCGGGTGATAAATCGGAGGAGAGAGAGAGAGAGAGAGGGGGGGGGCGTGATACCGACTTTTTCTGTTCACTTCCAATAAAAGTAATTTACTTGAATTGATTGTAATAGTAAATCACTACGCGATATGTGCATGTACATTAATACATGTGTGGTGCGATGTATGTTTGTATATATTTACCGTACGTCGCTTGGACACATGAAAGATCCACAGATATTTCTTGTGAATCTTCGTCCAAAATTATCGCGAGGTGTCTGACATCGACCAGAGACGATGCATGGTTTGTGCTATAGGCAGTATAGTGGCAAGGCTTTCAGCTTAAAATCGAGCTCAGGCTTTTCTGCTTGTATTTATTCTACGATTTACCCCCCTTCTTTTAGACGACCTTGCCTCAGATACCAAGAGATCTGTTAATGTTGTCCATGATGACATTCTAAGACACCTGGCAAATATCCACAGCTACAATTATGTCACACAAGTCATCACTGAAAACCGTTTGAACAGTTCGTTGATTTTCAGCGTAAGAAACAGCATTATGGAAGAGAGAGAAAAAGTTCAGTATACCTTAGTTTTACCAGACCACTGAGCTGATTAACAGCTCTCCTAGGGCTGGCCCGAAGGATTAGACTTATTTAACGTGGCTAAGAACCAGTTGGTTACTTAGCAACGGGACCTACAGCTTATTGTGGAATCCGAACCACATTATAGCGAGAAATGAATTTCTATCACCAGAAATAAATTCCTCTAACTCTTCATTAGCCGGCCGGAGAGTCGAACTCAGGCCTAACGAGTGCAAGGCCACAACTAGAGAGAGAGAGAGAGAGAGAGAGAGAGAGAGAGAGAGAGAGAGAGAGAGAGAGAGAGCGCTCCAAGAGTGGGGTCTTTATACCTTGATGAGGAGCTCTTCAGCGTCTGTTTGGCTTATTTTATACGTCAGTTGACGTCACTGTATTCCTCTTATTATTCTTCGTATGCACATGATCTTTGTGGAACAAGGGAAAAAAATGAAAACATGATTTACTGAGCAAGCTTATTCGAAACAGAATGCTCGTTACCCTCTTGGATGAGCGCAAGCTTAGTAATAGAGTGCCTGTTCCAAAGAGAGGTATATCTGCAGACTACAGTAACTACTGGCCAATTTCTATTCTCCCTGTGCTCTCCCAAGTTGCTGAAAAACTTATTTTTAAGCCACTATATAAGTATGTGGAACCTAAAGGATTGTTAGCTGATAGCCAGTATGCATATGGAAAGCAGTTAGGTACCTGCGATGCTCTTGTGGACTTGAGATGTTATTTGCAAGAGAACCTTGATAAGGGTTTTGAGTGCAGAGTAGTTCAAATAGATTTTAGTGCCTCTTTCGATTTAGTAAATCATAAGGCATCTATTTATAAACTTCAGAATCTTGGAGTGGGTGGATATGTTTTAGGATTACTTCAAGATTTCCTTTACAGGTAGGCAGCAGCGAGTTGCTGTTGATGGGATCTTCAGTGAAGCAAGACCTATTCTGTCCGGAGTTCCACAGGGTAGTGTTCATGGTCCACTATTAATTTTGGTGCATACAAGCGGTATGGTTGTTGGCCCGGAAAACAAAGCTGTTCAGTGTGCCGATGATGCAACACTTGTGGGTGTAGTAGCCTCCTCTTATGAGAAATGAAGCTGCCCTTAACCTCAGTGGGGACATGGACCGGATCAGTGAATGGTGTAGTCGGTGGGGTAAGAGGCTGAACTCCAGTAAAACGAAAACACTGTTGTTAGCAGATCTCGTACAGATTTTTACCCCATCTTCCCCCTCAGGTGGATGGGTCTTTGCTGAATGAGTCTGAAGCTTTACCTATTCTAAGTGTAACTTCTGAGTCACATCTTACTTTTGAGGAACATCTAATGCCGGACGGAGGTTAGGTATTGTTCGTAAGGCCTCACATATTTTTAACAGTGATAAAATCAGTGCAACCCGTTTTAGGTCATTTGTACTTCCTTTGTTAGAATACTGTTCTCCGGTGTGGATGTCTGCTTCTGCCAGAGATTTATCTCTTTTAGATAGAGTGGTTCGTGGTGGTAGGTTTCTGTTCCCTGACATTGGCAGCTATGACTTGGACCATCCACGGACGGTCTCTAGTTTGTCACTCTTTCATAAGATGTATTTTAATAGAGATCATTCACAATCACAATTGATCCCCGATCCCCTTTTCCTGCAGAGAGCAACAAGATTCGCTGAATAGCAGCACCAATATGCAGTAAATGTGCCTCGCTGTCGAACTTATCAGTTCCACAGGTCCTTTATTCCTCACACTGTTAGACTGTGGAACAGTTTCCCTGAGGATGTCGTGCAATTGGAACTTCAAAGATACAATGCATTACTACCCTAATGCTATTCTCCTTGCATTTTAATACATATTTACATATTTATTAATTTATTTGTTCGTTTTTATAAGCGAGAGCTCTTCTTTCTGTATTATCCTTTACCTTCTCTTACTTCCTAATGAAAACCATATTCTTTGGAAGCTGAACTTCAAGTCAGTGGCCCCTGTGGCCTTGTTCCATATGAATAGGGTTCATTTCTGAATAATAATAATAATAATAATAATAATAATAATAATAATAATAATAATAATAATAATAATAATAATAATAATAATAATAATAATAATGTAGTTCAGCTGTGAAATATAGGCGACCATATTATTTTGGGTGCTGGCAAGATGGCGACTCTTTTTTGCATAAGACATAAACTGCTATTATTGATATTCTGTGAAAGAATGGGATTGCAATATAATAATAATAATCTGTTGCTGTTGGCGTGTGAAGTGCGTTCCTTTGCTTAGTTTCTTCATTCGCTATCTTCCTATTCACCAATAAACTTTGATCTCAACCTGCCATCTTTTGCAGATTTTCGACTTTTCACTTAGTGGGTTGTTTTCCCACAGAATCAAATTTCTGGTCCTTTATTTAGTCAGATCTTATCTAGAGCGTGTCTGAATAGAAAGCCCAAAATTAATTTGGACAGATTGACTGCCTTCATTGAACGTCACGTGATGTACTGTAGGCACTATACCAAAGAGTGTTTGCAACGTCTCTTTTGTTCTTAGCTGCACCCACTTTTTAGGCTTTTACTTTACCTTCATGCCCACTCCCTTTTTACCAACTTGTTATCCAGCCTCACTAGATATTACTTGCTACTACTGTTGTGGAGTTTTCTCTCAGTTCAGCCTCAGAACCCAGTACTTTATGTCGTGTACAGTATTTCCTAGATCTCTTTATCCTGCTGTCCAACCACTCCAACTCCCACTTTTCACTGTATTAAACCCTGACTGGCTGAAAGTGCCCCAGTGCTTGGCTCTTTGGCCTGAGTTTTATGGTCCATTCATTCATTCATTAAATAGTTTTGGCCCATTTCCCATTCTGATCACCCTTCCAATACTTTTACGTTATTTAATGATGACGAAGCCTAACCCGTAATCTCAAACTTTTGAGCATCCAGATTGTCATTAGGAAATTAGATGGTTATTCTTGGTCACTGTTAATTTTCTAAGGTGGAGGTGTTTCATTTTGACTTAGCAAATCCTTTTCTATGTCTGAGATTTATACAGATTTTTGTTAGTTTCATCCGTTCACACGCAGCGCATTTCTTTTGTTGTATTTCCGTTTTTTTTATACAACGCCGGATTATTTATAGTGATGTATGTACTGAATGAATATTAAAATTTACCCTCAGTATTGTCTTACAGCATGAATAAATTACTGTATTTTCAACCAGGATTTTGTTTCCCTATTTTATTCGCCTTATTTGAAGTGTAACTAGGTTATATATGTTATTTATTAGGTTGCGGATCTAGATTATATAATTTATTAGGCTGTGAATCTATATTCAATATTTTATTAGGTTGTGAATCTAGATTATATAATTTACTATGTTGGGAACATAGGTGTTATAAACGTTATAACGTATTAGGTTGTGAATCTTGATTTTATAATTTATTAGGCTGTGAATCTTGATGTCATAATTTATTAGGTTGTGAATATTGATTTATAATTTATTAGGTTGTGAATCAAAACTATATAATTATTATGTTGGCGATGTAGATGTTATAAATGTTATGATGTATCAGGTTGTGAACCTTGATGTTATGGATGTTATAATGTATTAGATTGTGAATCTTGATGTTATAATTTATCAGGCTGTGAATCTAGAGTGCATAATTTATTAGATAAATCTATAATCTTATATTCGATTATTCAATTATTCATACAAACTTCGACGTAAAGTTGGCCTCTCGCTTCTCTTAAAACATTTGAATAACAGTTACGTCTCGTCGTTGGACGTAACAAAATTTATTGTCTTAAGTATTACGATTTGTTTTTATGTTTCACTTTTTCGAGAATAGTGTATGTTCTTTATAACTAGTGATGACTGCTTTCTTTCAGAAGTTAATGTGTAAACCTTTGACAGCTTTTTAAACTTTTTATAGCAGTCTGGTCTTACGATTTAGGCTATAACTGTTTCTCTTAAAAGTGGCTTGTTATGTCTTTCTAAAGTTTCATTTTTAACGCTGAGATTTTATTGACAAAACAAAACAAAAGCTAAAAGAAATTGGTGAGGTACTAGTAGCTGAGTAGAGCATATAGGAAGGAGTATATTCCATGTTTTACTGGCGCGATATCGGTAGGATGAACGTTCGATGCAGCTTTAGTATTGCCGTAATTTTTTATTTCTGCCAAGACGATATATATATATATATATATATATATATATATATATATATATATATATATAATATATATGTATATATGTGTATTTCTACACATGCAAGTAAATATATATATATATATATATATATATATATATATATATATATATATATATATATATATATATATATATATATAAATACGAGTATATATGTATATATATGTATATATATGTATATATATCCCCCAAAGGCATAGTTTTTCATGGAAAGAATTAAGACTGATAATTCTTTGATACACGCCTGAGAAAGCTAAGTTTGCCATTAATATACTTTGTAGAGGAGGATGATGACGTATGGTAGGCGAACCAATCAGTTCCAAGTCATTCTTTCAAAATGAACTTCGAGCAGAAATGTAGGTCACGCGACGAACATCTGAAGCTCAGTCAAAAGATATGTGAAGCAGGCAGCTATCGTAAGTGTTACAGTAATCTTAACCCCTGAGACCCCGACGTCAAATAATGTAAGCAACTTAACTAACGTTCAGTTTCAGTAATGTTGAAGCCGAAAATCGCCCTCCTAACAGGACAAACGAGTCAAGAATAACTTCTGAAAGCAGGTCTAAAATGCGCCGAAGTTTCTTCGGCGCAATCGAGTTTTCTGTACAGACGCTACAGCGTATAAACAAGGCCACCGAAAATAGATCAAACTTTCGGTGGTCTCGGTATAATGCTGTTTGAACCGCGGCCCATTAAACTTTAAACGGCACGGTGGTGGCCTATCCTATATCGTTGACAGAAGAGCGATCATGACTAACTTTAACCTTAAATAAAATAAAAATTACTGAGCTAGAGGGCTGAAATTTGTTATGTTTGATGATTGGACGGTGGATGATCAACATACCAATTTACAGCCCTCTAGCCTCATTAAATTTAAGATCCGAGGGCTGACAGAAAACGCGGACAGAAAAGTGCGAACGGACTAGACAAAGCCGGCACAATAGTTTTCTTTTACAGGAAACTAATAAGGAGGCAAAGTCGCTCCACCAAGCAGGCAAGATTACAGAAGTAACTTCCCTTAAGTCTGATATATTACATAAACTTTCGAGTCACATCGTCCCTTAAGTAGACAGCGAGTCAAGATGGAGGCGATACGATTCTTTTCCGTTGACAATCTGGGATGATCTCCGTCCATCCCTTCCTCGTCCCCGGCAGGAGGAGGAGGAGGAGGAGGGAGAGATTTTGCCCTCTCCGGCGATCGATGCCGGGAGAGAGAAATGCCAGCGATTTGTTCTGCTTTCTTCACAAACCACAAATAATCTCTTTTTCGCATCGTTCCCGCAGAGTGGAAATGGAAGACGACTTTGTCTAGTATATTCACATTATTGTGGTTGCGTTCCCAACAGCAATTTTTATTTTCCTTTCATCGACTCTGCGCCCTGCTCTCTCTCTCTCTCTCTCTCTCTCTCTCTCTCTCTCTCTCTCTCTCTCTCTCTCTCTCTCTCTCACACATAATCTGTAACTGCCTCTTATAGATTTGGGGAGACTTTATGGAGGATGTGAACATGATCATACCTGTTCTGTAATATGCACGAATTGTTGGAAATTCGTATGAGCCTAATGATAGAGAGATGTAATAAAGATTAGTGAATTATTATACACAGGTAATTATGCTACAGGCATGTTAACATGTACACCTACAGTAAGTGTTATTATATAAGTTTTTGTGTATGGATGTCTACATTTCGGTAAAAAATCAGTTTGATCCCTAGGCGGGGGCACTAAAAGGTACATTGCATGCCCATGATCATTGTCGCATTTATTCCATGAATTCAAAATCAAGGAATTATTAAAGTATCAGCTCAAGAAACCTCACCAACAACACGTTGGCTCTTTACATACGTGCGTGTTATGTCATGGTTCCTACGTTATTTTTACCTACGATTGTTTTTCAGCTTATAACGGTTTAGCAATCATTCAAACTTCAGTTTAGATAAAAATGGCTCCTTTATATCGTAAATTCTGCTGCTGCTTTCAGTGATTTTATTTGCTGTTTTGTAAAATTTTATCCCTTATATTTCACCTAGATCTTGAATTCTGCCAATCTGCCTTATGGAACACCCCCCCCCCCCACCTCTTCCACTGGAGCTTGTAGTTTGGTAGCCTTAACTGTTCATGCATACTAGTTACATTACTCGCAATTTTACAATGTCAAATGCGTCACTTCCTTGCTTCCTTTATTAAGTAAATTACTTTCACGTTTCCTTTATCAATTATATTATATCCTTTGTTACTTCGTTGACAATAATAAACATCTCTTCCTCGGTTTTAATTTTGTGCACTTAAGATTACATTGCTCCTTGAATGTTTGTTTAATAACGGTAATGATAATGCTCATATTAGTACATCCCAATGGGACTGACTCTAAACTCTGTTACATTCTTTCCCTCCTACCTGTGTAATTGAATTTGAATCCCTCAACTTGATGAAAAATTTTCGAAAATTTGAAAACTGTCCCTTTCATTTTGATGAATCCTGGAAAAACATCATAAACTGCCATTTCTCTCTATCTATATGTTTGTCTGTCTGTCGCTTTAAATATAAAGTAAAAACTAGAGAAGAGATTACATATTTAAAGCGTTTTTTATTGCGCACAATATCACGAATATAATTATAAGAAAGACTCGTAAAAACAGAAGTCTTGACAACATATCCATCGACTTTCATATCCATAGGGCACAAACACCTGTTGTGCGTGAGAGAGAGAGAATTCCATATTTTCAGCACAGGCGAGAAGTTACGCCAATTTGCGAGAGATGAGAGAAAGATAAGGAGGAACTTATGTCACTAACAATGTCACTTTGCCCTCAAATCTTAGGCTGACATCGCTGATTCGTGTATTTAAACGTCCGGAAAGGTGTCAGCCATGAATTCTTCTCGCCTGTGATCTCCGTAAGGCAAAGGTACGGGGAAAGTAACAGTGCCGAATAACAAAATACATATTTGCATTCCTACGATTCGCTGGTTTTCTTGTTTTTGTTTGATATCTTGAGGACAACAGTCGCTTTTCAGAACAGTAGGCCGTGTAGATTATGTCTTGAAAATATAAATTTATAATAAATAGCTCAGTTGTTATGGCTAAAAGTATGCCAATAATTTCAGCCAAGTTTTTTCCTAGTTATAAGATAAGGTACGTTGTGGTTTTACAACAGTGGATATTCTAGAAGTCACCTTTATTACTAGTAAGTAATTTACTTTCTGAAGTAGCATCGTAAGGAGTTGAACGATGAAATCATCATTTAATATCAGCGTTCACAATAAAGTCATTGTTAGTGCGAAAGGAAAAGTCTGAGCATATCTCTCCTTTTCAAGAGAGCTATTGATACCGCAGCGAATGGAAGACTATAGGACTGCATGGTTGCTGGAACGCCCTCCGGGGGCATCATTTGGACACTGATTTACAGCGCCAATCCACCTGCATTTTCACACATTTTCGCTTCATTGTGTCGTTTTCAGCAGAGGCAGGCGGACTTTATGACACCTGGCAGAGGCAGAGAAAGACAACGGGAGAGAGAACAAGACACACAGAAGGAGGAGAGATGTTATCTGAGTTGTCTCGCGCTGAGGAGAGTCTGTGCCATTGCTGGGGGCCAGTCATTCGCTATGTACACAAGTCAACACCTTTTGGAAACGACTCTCGGGCCCGGCCATAAGTTATAATATGGATTGACTATACAACGTCCTCTTTGTCTTCAGAAGGGCCATTGGGGCTCGCTAAGCAGCTATTTCGACCCCATGATATTTTGATGGGCGATTTCTTACCTGGTGGTGTTTGGAGCCTTTATTATTGTCGTCTCGATATTCAAGGGTTTTTGGGGCCATGAAATGCCCGTTCCCTCCAAGGTTTAACATCTCTATTGATGGTATGATACAAGAATTGTATTCATATGCAGTATTTCAGGAAAAGAAAGTGAAAACAATGTAATTTTCTGCCATTAGATACTATCGGCAAGGCATGATTAGAAATTTGTTTGGTAAAATAAGCGAAGAAAGTGATTTCCACGCATTGCTGACTGTTGGTAAAATAGAAATTTGTATTTATTTTTAATGAAGATGTTATTTAATGTGCAATAAGTCCACGCTGATACTTTAGGTGATATCACGAAAGCAAGATTTAAGATGTTTATATAAGCATCAAATGAGGTGAGAATCAAGTTTCTGTGTAATTTTTTACGAGACAAGTTTTTGTATGGAGAAAAAAGGCGAGCATCAAACGATTTCACCCCAGATAAGGTAAATAGGATGGGTCGTAGTCTGCCTGAATACATAAAATGCTCTCGGAAAGCAGAAGATTAAATAAAGAAGTTCAGAGTTAAGACGTTGACTTAAAAAAATGTTATCCGCAACTTAAACAAGTAAGAATTGCGCCGAAGTTTCTTCGGCGCAATCGAGTTTTCTGCACAGCCGCTACAGCGCATAATCAAGGCCACCGAAAATAGACCTGTCTTTCGGTGGTCTCGGTATAATTCTGTATGAACCGCGGCCCATGAAACTTTAACCACGGCCCGGTGGTGGCCTGTCCTATATCGTTGCCAGGAGCACGATTATGATTAACTTTAACCTTAATTAAAATTAAAACTACTGAGGCCAGAGGGCTGCAATTTGGCATGTTTGATGATTGAAGGGTGGATAATCAACATACCAATTTGCAGCCCTTTAGCCTCAGCAGCTTTTAAGATCTGAGGGCGGACAGAAAAAGTCCGGACAGACAGTCAAACCCAGCACAGTAGTTTCCTTTTACACAAAACTAAAGATGGGATGAAGATGTAGGTTACGTTTGATAGCTGATATATATAGCAATGATAATTTGAAAAATAAATCAATGTTACTTTTTAATCAACTATAATATATTTATATATATTATATGTATATATATATATGTATATATAAATGTATGTATGTATGTATGTGTGTGTATATGTGCCAGCATAACTCTGAAATGCATTGGGCAATTTCAGCCAAACTTGATATACATATGACTTTCTATCTAGAAATCAGCACTTTGGGGGTAAGACATCACTAGCTCAAAAGGGGATGGGGGTGGGAGGGGGTTCCTTGAAACGGGGCTGGTTATGGCCATAACTTAGTAACTAAAACTTTACGAATTTATTATACCTAATGTCGATATACATATGACTCACTATCTGGAAAAGAATGCTGTGGGGTAAGACATCACTGGCACCAAAGCAGGTGGCGGTTGGGAAGGGGGTGACAGAGAGAGAGAGAGAGAGAGAGAGTGAGTGAGAGGTAGAGGAAGTGAGAGAGAGAGTAGAGGGGGTGTTAGGGAGAAGAAAGAGGGAAAGAGACAGGGAGGGTTGGAGAGAGAAAGGGAGAGAGTGAGAGGGAGAAAAAAGTTAAGTATACCTTAGTTTTACCAGACCACTGAGTTGATTAACAGCTCTCCTAGGGCTGGCCCGAAGGATTAGACTTATTTAACGTGGCTAAGAACCAATTGGTTACTTAGCAACGGGACTTACAGCTTACTGTGGAATCCGAACCACATTATAGCGAGAAATGAATTTCTGTCACCAGAAACAAATTCCTCTAACTCTCATTAGCCGGCCTGGAGAGTCGAACTCGGGCCTAGTAAGTGCAGGAAGTGAAAGAGTAGAGGGGGTGTTAGGGAGAAGAAAGAGAGAGAGAGAGAAGGGGGGGGGGGAGGTATTGTGTTAGGGAGTAGAAAGAGGGAAAAAGTGAGAGAGAGAGAGAGAGAAAGAAAGAGAAAGTTTATCGGTTGTCATTCAGAGTTATCCCGGGCAGCACTGTGTTGGTCAGCTAGTGTACGCGTTATTTATTTTTTAGTTCTTTATTCAAATTGTATTTATTTATTTTTTATTTATTCAATCATATGTATTTATGTGCTCATTTATTTTATATTTATTAGTTTTCTGAATTGCTTATGTGTGTTTATTTAATTATTCATGTATTTTGATTTAATTATTCCTTTAACTTGATTCATTTATTTAATTTTACGTATCTCTATGTTTATCTGTTATGTTTGTTTGTTTATTTCTATTTGTATTTGTCGTTTGTTTATTTTTTCATTTACTTCTAAATTTGTATACCTATTTTTTATTTTCTGTTTATATGTTTTTTAAATACATTTTTGCTTTTATTTATTTTTTATTGTTTAATTTAATTCAATCTTTATATATTTTATGTACCAGATTTTTTTTTTATTAATTTTGTTTATCTGCCAGATTTTATATTTTTAATATTTTTATTTTATTAAGTAATTTAGTTTTAATTTTTTTAAATATGATATCGCTTTTATGTATTATATTTAATTTAATTTTTAATATTTATTATTCCTATTGATTTTTCTTTTATACATAATGCATTTTATTAATGTGTCTGTTTATTTTATTGTTTGCATTTACTGGTTTTTATTGGTTTTTATTATAGTTCATATATTATGTACATTCCAATCTCTTGAGCTTTGACAAGTAAGCTTTTATTGCATTGTCCAAACATCGGCGGTTTCCTTGGAGTCTGAGCAATTCGTATTTACAAGGTCTTTACAATCAGCTCATATTCATGAGCCTTGTAGCGGGATAGTGCCGTCAGTGCCTCTCACGGGGGCCACTGTATGTATTACTAAAGGTTCTTTGCAGCGTCCCTTCGGCCCCTAGCTGCAACCCCTTTCATTCATATTATCTTTCTTCCATTTTGCTATCCAAGCTCTCCTAACAATTATTTCATAGCGCAACTGCGAGGTTTTCCTCTTGTTAAACCTTTCAGACCTACCTACTGTCAGTATCCTTTCCAGCGCTGAATGACCTCATAGTTCCCAGTGCTTAAACTCCATATTCCATTCCATTCCATCCATATTCATGAGGTCTTTACAAGAATGTTTGGTTTAGAACGTTTTATTATACAAGCTTTAGTGAAGCTAAAAAAAATGATTTAGTTATAAGGAGAAGATAAGAATAAAGACTCCGAAACTTCTCTCTGTATTTTCGTTATCCATTCATTTTCAAGAGGTTCTAAGTCGATTTAGTTTTTAATTGCAGAAATACCATTACGGAATATTACGTAGAGTCGGTAAAGGAATATAATTGAATTCGCTCGGTCGTTATTTTGAGGACATGAACAACATTTCCAAACAGGATTGAATTTAAGGAAGTCGAGGATTTATAGCATTTACTTTGTAAGAGCCAGAATATTATGCAGAAACTCGGGTGTGGGTAACTGTGGGTTGGCCAGTCGTACTTATGAACTCAAATTTTTCACTGGAGAGAAATTGAGTCTTGAAATCAAGTGGATTTAAAAAAAAAATCCGCCTGTTCACGGCGAATTAATAGGTGTGCAGCTTTCAAAGAGCAGGTGACTTCAGTACTTTAAAAGGAGCAGTTCAGCAGTAAAGACGGTTGGTTGTTTACCATGGCAGGACGATTGAATGAACTAATGTTTTAACAACAATAAATCCATTGTTTTCATGTTTTATTTATTTAATGGGACAGGATATCTCCTATTGAAAATGGGCATTGATAGAAGTCTTGAGAGATGATTGTAGTTTTGATCTAAAAACATACTTTTAAGCTGATGATTATTTTGAGTAAATCCATTCTAGACTCGAATGAGGATTATAAGGGCATACCTGGATAATCACATAAAGTCTGAAAAAAATTTGTATAAGAAGCAGTTAAGTCAAATATAAATTTAGAATGTGTGCATTGCTCGGCTCTTCATTTTATGTTGTGCTTTGCGATGGAGAATATCTTGTGTCGAAAGGTAGAATTTAGTATTTCTTGTATATACGTAACAAAATAGAGGCAATGCAAATATTGGACAAAGGTCTGGTGAATGACCGGAGCTGTCAGGTAAATTACCTGGTTATATTTGACAAGAAGCGCACGAATTTCACGAGGTGTTGTAACTAATACTTGGCCGGTTGGTAAAATTCGTCGAACAGAAATAAATAAAATCACTTGAAGCTACTGGTTGTTTTGTATTTTTTTTTTCTCATGTCGCCATATATGATCGAAGAGTAAAACTGTAGGTATCGTGAAGGTTATGAATGACTTGATTCTAGTATCCAGCAATTAGCGAGCCCTTAAATCCTCAAATTCACTACATTACCCTTCCTAATTTATTTACACGTGCTGTGATTTTTAGTTAGTGCATGCTATTACTGATATATTTGATGATTTGAAGAAATACTGCTGAAATACGCCAAAATTGATATTTTTTCCTCGTTCTATAAGAATGCCTGAGTAAGGAAACTCAGATTTTTTTCCCGCAAAACTTAAATAACGTTTGGCGCAGAAAGAAGCAATGATGAATAAAGTACGCAGCCTTCAAATATACGGATTTAAGCCCATTTTTTATGTAGATCTCAATTTTCTTCCCTGAGTTATCAGCTGACTTCCTTTTTCATCCGCCCATGAGGGGTTAGTGCCGCCATCACTAAAGGTTATCTGCAGCTTCCTTCGGCCCTTAGCCCCCCCCCCCCCACACACACACACATTTTAGCCTTTTACTTAACCGCCATTCACGTTTCGTTTCTTCATTTCTACTGTCCAACCTCTCTTGCACTTTCTTTTTCACTGTTTTCAGTGCTGAATGGTTGAAAGTACCCTAGTGCTTGCCTTGGGAGCTTAGATTTCGTAAAATTAATCTTTTTCATTCCATCAGCGTTTGATTAATCATACCATTTCGTGCTTTGCAAGTTCTGCAGCGCAAATTAACATTTTTCACATCTACTTTCTCAAACTCCGGAAGGCATTTAACAATATCGAACTTAAAATGACACCGTGAACATTTGCAATTGACACGATGGAGTAACAATCTTGTAAATTAAATGACAAACAGCTGACCTTATTTTAACGGTCGGAAATTTTACTTTGACAGAAATTTTACGCTGACGAGGAGACAAAATCATGAACTGCATTTTAACCAAGTGACCGACCATCTTAATGCTGTCAAGGGTAAAATCGTACAAACGCTTGAGAATGGACTAACTTTTCGAATGTGTTTCGTACTACAACTCTGTTAATGTTCTTGTATTTCTGTTTACTGTCTGGAAGCATGTAGTTTTAGGGTCACATAATTGGACCTGTTGTTTTATTGTAAGTTTGGCTTTCATTTCGTTAATTTTCAGATGGAAATTGGAAAATACTATAATGTGAAATATCAAACAAAATAATGTGATGATCAACACAAAAATACCTTGTTTGAATTTACGGTATTGTGCTACTTACAGACTATGAGGAAATACTAAGAAATATAATTCGTACCGTTCAAAATTATTCCCAATTTAAAGTTACTTTATTAGAGATCAAAGACCTGTTTTAAAATTACTTTATTAGAAATCAAAGACCTGGTGTCATTTTAGCTTAAAGTTTCATTGTTATTAACATTAAACATCAAACCAGTTGAGAGTTTTGATAGTTTGTAGTTAAATAAAGTTACATGGTGGTTATTAGTTTTATTCGGTATTGAAATTTTCAAATGTATTACGTTCAAATATTTTTCAATATTCAAAATATATACAAATAATTTCTAAGTATTTATTTTATTAAACCTGTTTGATCTTCAAATCTTTATACCTTTGAAAAATTCACTCGTTGCATTAATCAGAGCCTTTTACCATAAGCCGTATTACTTGGCCTTTACTATTTATCGTTTACTCTTGACTCGTATGAAAAGATATTTAAAACTGCATCGCTTAGTTATTGAAAAGAATTTATTTTGATTTGTTACTGTGCGCGCACACCAAAATTTTAATACAGACCAAAAAAAAAAAAAAGAAAGGCTTTTAGAACTGACCAAAAACAAGGCTTCGTGAGGGGTTTTGTTTCAGGGCTATACATAAAACTAGAAGCGATCCAAGATTACCCTGTGAGATATTACGTACCATTAACTCTAACAATCCACTTTTCAAAAAATTCCATCACACACAGATCACGAAGCAAGTACTCTGATTTAGAGTTAACGAGCAAGCATTTTCGCAGACCTGTTAATAAAACCATCGTGCGGCCTTTAGCGAAATGAGTTCATATGAAAATCTGTGTAGAATGTTCGAATTATCGTATAGACTGCAACGAACGGCCGAATTGAAAGACTATACAGGTTACTTCAACAACCTTCATGGAGAAAATATCGATAAGCAATCAATGCAGAAGAACATAAATCCCTAGCCACCGTTGCTTCTGCCACTGAGTTAAATTTCGGCCGAAACAAAACAATATATTGAAAGCTCTTCTCAACACAGCGAATATAAAAGCAGTAGGGATTGAATGCTTGATGTTAGCAGTTTCAATCAATGCCCACAACTCTGACGTAAACAGATAAGCGGAATACATGAATGTTAGACAGCCATACCTTCAGCTAGAAGCCTAATGATAAATTTTGCTTATGAGAGTGAAGATGAATTTTTGGGGGAAAGGTGGAAGTTCTTCTGATAAGGTGAAGTTAATATTCCACTCGGTTGCATTCCTTGGATATATCATCGCCTTGTTGCTGAAAGGGGTGCATTTACAAAATTTGGAAATTACCAGTGCTTCCAGTAGTGTTTATGTTAGACACCGTATGTAAAGATGAGTTTCAGATAATAATTTGGCCGCATCCATATATTTCCGGGCGCAGTTTGAAAGGTATGATCTTGAAGACTTCAAGATAAGAAGCCAAATAGGCAAAAAAAATAAAAATAAATAAATAAATAAAATAAAAATAAAATGGATAAAATGTAAAAATTCAAGGAGTTCACAGCATTTGAAATTACAAGCTCCGTACCAACAGAATTGCAATTTTGATTTTGTAACCCATGTACCCCCCATACCATAAAAAAATTACATTAATGTTACAAAGGTTCTAGACAGTTGGTCTCGACCCGAGGGCCATACGTACCTTCCTGAGGCTGGGATCAAGATCACCAGGGTACTTATCGATATCGATGAGTTCATTACCCGAAGATTATCGTTGTTACACACATTGGCCTCACATTCTTTGTAATATATATATATATATATATATATATATATATATATATATATATATATATATATATATATATATATATATATAAGTAGAAAAGTAATGTTTTGATTAATTCCAGAAGCTTCAGTACGATAAATACAGCATTTCTCATTTTAGTATGGGATGACGTACATGTTTCGTCAGCCCTTGTATTTACTTCTTAATTTTCACAAAGAAAGCCCATAGTTGTCAGTAAGCAGCTTACTCGGTTATGGTGATTATTATAATTTTAACTATTATACATCAAGTGTGATGTCATCCACATGAGGGAGGCTAATTTAGATCGTATAGTAAACTTAGAAATTATTTTTCTGCAACAAATAAAACCGAGAATGGAGGTATTGAGAAGTCATTATTATTTGAGACAGTGTGATTGGGAATATGCCATATTAGCAAATTCCAGTTTTGCAGATCCTGTATTATCTAGAATAGAAGAAGAAATGAATCACGTGACGTTTTTCGTCAACATACCCGGATACTTAATAAAACTCCCAGTGCGTAATCAATGTTGCTAAAGACTTCTCGACGGAATGTCCAGCATAACGCGAATTCATTTTCCATAGGGTCAGATTGTCACCTGCCACCCTGGCGCGTCTTAATGATGCGTTCATAAATATAATCGAGGAGCGTTCCTGCCGCCTCACCAACAACAAACCAATTACCCCCGGGTCGGGAGAGAAGCCAACCAGTAGCCAGGTATCATGAACGGTCCCATTCCCTCATAAATAGGACAATTACGCAGATTTACTGTCTGATCACAAGTTTTGGCCACCCTTGTTTGTGTTGGAGTAAATGGTGATGCCCGAGTGCTTTGTCTATGGGAACACCCCTCCACCCCTTCGGTCTGTCGTCCCCTCACCCATCACACACCCCCCTCCCTCCCCATTCCTGCATCCCCCTCCATTCCCAACCAACCTGTGTCTTCACTTTCCCTCCCCCCCCCCCACTCTCTCTCTCTCTCTCTCTCTCTCTCTCTCTCTCTCTCTCTCTCTCTCTCTCTCTCTCTCTCTCTCTCTCGTATCACCTGGCATCAGTAGAGAAAATTATCTAATGATTTCCCTGAGGTCACTGAACTCCCCCGATAGTAATTTTCGCTGACATGCTTCCCTGTCTGTTTCTCTCCCTCTCGTTTGTCTGGAGTTTTATTCAGATTAGTAAAGACTTCGTGATAAAAAGGAAATAAACCTCTGTATTGGAATCTCTTAATAGTTCTATTCACACTGTGAGGTATTTTTGATAAAGTGTTGTACTATTCTACCCGAGTGTGTCATTGACCCAGCTCATTATCAGTTGTCATTTGGTAAAGTGGGCTTCATGAATTATGTAACACATCACGCTACGCTAAGGCAGCTCCCAGTATTGTCACTAAATTTTATAACTTAAAAAACATTACTCTTGCGTTTGGTAAAGGTTCTTTTCATCTCGAATTTTAAATGCTTGACTACTTTGTTTCACAAGCAGCAGTGCCAACAATTTCTCGTTTGATATACATGGAGATATTACCTGCTATATGGTGGAGCTGTCATAGGACAGACATAATGTCTGCTATATTGTGGAGTTGTCAGAAGGCAGACATTATCTGCTTCATTATGGAGTTGTCATAAGACAGAAATATTATCTGCTATATTGTGGAGCTGTCATAAGACAGATATTATCTGCCGTATTATGAAGTTCTCATAAGTCAGACATAATATCTGCTATATTGTGGAGTTGTCAGAAGACAGATATATTACCTGCTATATATATGTGGAGTTGTCTTAATACAGAGATATCTGCTTTATTGTGGAGTTATCATAAGACAGACATAATATCTGCTATATTGCTGAGTTGTCAGAAGACAGAGATATTATCTGCTATGTTGTGGAGTTGGCACAAGACAGAGATATTATCTGCTATATTGTAGAGTTGACAGAAGACCGAAATATTACCTGCTGTATTGTGGAGTTGTCAGAACACAGTAATATTACCTGCTATATTGTGGAGTTCTCAGAAGACCGAAATATTACCTGTTGTATTGCGGAGTTGTCAGAACAGTAATATTACCTGCTATATTGTGGAGGTGTCAGAAGGCACAAATATTACCTGCTGTTGAGGAGTTGTCAGATCACAGCAATATTACCTGCTATATTGTGGAGTTGTCAGAAGACCGAAATATTACCTGCTATATTGTGTATTTGTCAGAAGACCGAAATATTACCTGCCATATTGTGGAGTTGCCATAAGACAGAGATATTACCTGCTATATTGGGCAGTTGTCAGAAGACAGAGATATTACCTGCTATATTGTGGAGTTGTCAGAAGACCGAAATATCACCTGCTATATTGTGGAGAGTTGTCAGAATGCAGTAATATTGTGAAGTTGTCATTAGACAGAGATATTACCTGTTATATTGTGGAGTTCTCATAAGACAGAGATATTACCTGCTATACTGTGGAGTTGTCAAAAGACAGAGATATTACATGCTATATTGTGGAGTTGTCAGAAGACCGAAATGTTACCTGCTATATTGTGGAGTTGTTAGCAGACTGAAATATCTCCTGCTATATTTGGGAGTTGTCAGAAGACAGAGATTTTACCTGCTAAATGTGGAGTTGCCAGAAGACAGAGGTATACCTGCTATATTGTCGAGTTGTCAGGAGACAGAAATATCACCTGCTATATTGATGCGTTGTCAGAACGCAGTAATATCACCTGCTATATTGTGGAGTTGTCATAAGACTGAGATATTACCTGCTATATTGTGGAGTTGTCATAAGACAGAGATATTACCTGTTGTATTGTGGATTTGTTATAAGACAGAGATATTACCTGCTATACTGTGGAGTTGTTATAAGACAGAGATATTACCTGCTATGATAGGGAGCTGTCAGAAGACAGAGATATTATCTGCTGCGTTGTGGAGTTGTCAGAATTCTCCTCTGCTAGCCGTGATGTGTACGAAATTTCATGAAATCAGTTTTACCAACAACTCTGTGTTGATCGATCAATAGATTTCGTAAACATTTGTCTAGTGGTTACAGCGTGAGATTGATTATCAAGCATTCATTGGTTTCTGTTGGCTTGCCAAGAATGTGGACGTTCTTCCAACGTGTTGCTGTTGAGATACTCAGGATATTTTCCAAAATTCTGGAGTAGAATACTGATTGCTGGAGTTCTTGGGATGAATATATTTGATAAAAGGATTAATAGATGATGAAGCGATAATAATAATATGTCCATAGAAGAAAACAAACCACTTTCTCCGCACGTTATCCTTTATTAATTTTCCTTCAAACTTTGGTCACACACACAAATGTATATATAATATATATATATATATATATATATATATATATATATATGTATGTATGTATGTATATTATATATATATATAATATAATATATATATTATATATATATATATATATATATATATATATATATATATATATATATATATATATATATATATATATATATATATATATATACACTATATCTTTTTGTTTTAAGTCATTATTATTCCGTTCTGCAATTCAGTATGGTAAATTGTTCGACAGTAACAAAATATTTTCATTTATTTCATATGTAAATTTCAAAAATTTCGTGCGAGACTAGTATACATAAATCTGCTATTATCAACGTTACCCGTGAAAATTTTTATTTGGTGAGGAAACATATTGGCATTATCCTTTTAATTCCTTTACATCTAAATGATTTAAATATAGTTATTTTTATATTTATTGTTATGATAAAGTGCAGTTTCATGGACTTCGATAGAATGATTGTTTAATTGCTGATTCATGAGAAGAATAGGTAATTACGATTTCCAAAGGGAACATCTCCCATGCTGTCCAAGTATTCTGTCCAAGAACACTGTACCTGACCTCGCATGCCTCGGATTTTCCGACAGAAACCTAACAATAAAAACGTGTCCCGAGAATTTCGCTTTCGGGCACATCAAAAAAGGGGTCAATAAAAACATGAAAGCCACCCATCTCAAGCCCCCAAGACCCATTAGGCATTTTGAAGGGTCTTATCAACGCTTTCGCAGACCTTTTAATCGTCGAATTGTGTCTCCCAGGATTTGTTTAACATTTTCCTCCTCTCGTCGAGGGCTCTGGATCGACGGGCGTAATGGCGTTGGAATCTGGCGCCCTTCGCGAGAATTCGGGGGTCCCCCGCTGCTAAAAGTGGAGAGCGCCGAGTAAAGACCCAAAACAGTGGCTTAGTCCCGAAAGCCCCGCACAAAGCACTTTATAGTTTGTTTACACACATGAAGACAGACACTTGGTCACAGAGAGCGAGGCTCAGTTCGCCCCGTATTGTCATTAAGTCCACAAGATCAGGCTTAATGCCGCAGAATAGGTCTGCTTGGTCTTGGAGAGAGAGAGAGAGGGAAAGTATCCCTTACTTTTACATCCACCTAGCAAGGTCTGAATAAATTAGGCTGCCATTGGTTTCACGCACGTATTATTATTATTATTATTATTATTATTATTATTATTATTATTATTATTATTATTATTATTATTAATGTCCATACATCCTCAAGAAGAAAAGGAAAGAAAGCGAGATGCATGTGAATAATTTGCTTATTTTTTCGTATGATGATGATAATAATAATAATAATAATAATAATAATAATAATAATAATGTGAATATGGGTCTTTATGATAATGCATCCTTAGAAATTTAGTATTAACTTAGGACATCAGTTGCTCTCGTTTATAAAACCTTATGGTTATTTTGACGCTAAGGTCATTAGGCATTCCTTGTAAGTCTTGAGGAATTCCATTTTATATAATTTTTCGTCCACAGTACGTGATGATTGATGTCTAACAAAATCCATCATCTGTGGCATAACTGTGAAGGTTTAGTTCTCACTTTTGAAGATCCTTCTTTAGCGTTTCTGCCTGAAAACAAGATATTGTTCTACTTAATCTGCGTCCACCTAATATTTCAAACTGTTACCAAACTACCGACGCTTTAATAAGTTGCATATTTCTGAAGAAAATGCGTAATGCATCAGAGTTTTAATGAGACAAAATAGAAAACGTAACACTCGTTATCTTGACGTGTATGAATCCATGCTTATCGTTCGTAGAATTTGTACAGAACGGTTGTTAAGAAAAAGAAACATAAATTCCAAAAGATAAAAATCCCATGTATTGCGGGGTATGTATGTACACATGATACACCATGTATGTATGTGTGTATATGTATGTCTATATATGTATATATATATATGTGTATATATATATATATATATATATATATATATATATATATATATATAATTTATATATATATATATATATATATATATATATATATATATATATATATATATATATATATATATATATATACTGTATATAGATAGATAGATATATATACAAACATACACACGCAGATTGTACAGTACTTACACACACACTCGTGTCATTCCTGAGCTTAACATTGCACAAATCTCCACTGATTTCCAGGCTCCCTTGCGATTCTCACACAAGAAGGCTTGGGTCTTCCAACTCGTTTGGTGCCCACAAGAGCCAGCCAAGACTACCATGTACAGTTCTCCCATGTGATGTGAAAAAGACATGTCCAAACCATCGCCATCTCCCTTTCATTATTATCTCTTCTACGTAGGGAACCTCCGTAATTTCCCTTAAGGTATCATTTTTAACTCTTATCTCATCATCTGAGTCCTTGTATTCTTCTGAAAGCATTATTCTCAAAATGTCAAAAGCATTCAGATATAGTTTTCGGTGTTACTCCATGATTCATGTCTAAGTAGCAATAAAGATGGTACTAAATGTATTACATAATCTTATTTCGTGTGCGATTTCAGTTTTGTTTGATTTCCAAATCTTACTCAGCTTGCCCATTGTCTGACTGCCTTTTTTTAGGCTTTCACTAAATTACAAATCAAGAGAACCTGTAATGGATATCACTGTATTTGAAATATTCGACCTTTTATAAATTTGCCATCTAATAATATTTCGCACGTTTGTGCATACCCTGCCCTCTTTAATTCTGTTTTTGTAGGATTATTTTGAATTCCACCTTTAGATATTTGATGCATTCCATTAAACAAGTATTTAGATCTTGTGGCAGTTTGCTGAATAAAGCATCATTTTCAACTCGCAAGTCTGTCAAGTTTCTGTAGTTACCCCTCTCTAGACAGACCTCTTCCATCTCCGTCCGTTTTCAGTTTTCTGTAAAAGAAAACTATTGTGCCGGCTATGTCTGTCCGTCGGCACTTTTCTGTCCGTCGGCACATTTTCTGTCCGCCCTCAGATCTTAAAAACTATAGTGGCTAGAGGGCTGCAAATTGGGATGTTGATCATCCACACTCCAATCATCAAACATACCAAATTGCAGCCTTCTAGCTCAGTAGTTTTTATTTTATTTAAGGTTAAAGTTAGCCATAATCGTGCGTCTGGCAGCGCTATAGGACAGGCCACCACCATGCCGTGGCTGAAAGCTTCATGGGCCGCGGCTCATTTAGAAAACTCGATTGCGCCGAAGGAACTTCGGCGTATCTCTTACCTGTTTTTCGTTGATATATCTATTAGAAGGTGGAACAGCAGAGGTGAAACAATATTCCCTTTGCATATTTGACTTCGCAAATCTAACGGCAATTCAGTAGTGGCACGAGACCTTCCATAATATTGGTGTGTGGACGCTGTCAAACGCCTACTCGTAATAAGCAAATGCCATCAGCCAGGGATTTTTTAATTCCATACATTACTACACAAATATTTGATCTGTGCAACTCATGCTTTTCTAAAACAAGTTCATCTTTCACCATCTTATTGAAAATAAGCAGACTGAATATTTTCATTACCATTGACGAAAGTGCAATGCCTCAATGATTACCTCGTTCAGTCAGGTCCCCTGTCTTTGGTACCGTAGCCATGACTTTCAGTTCACATTCATCAGGCCTGTTTCCTCATTCCATATTCTACAAGAGTCTTGTTAGTGTACGAGGTGTCATTTCAGTTTCAGGTCAAATCACCTCTGCGGTGAATCCATCATAACTTGGTGTTTTTTTTCATTCCTGTCTTCATAATTCCTCCTTTTGTTGTCTTTCCCCTTCTGGTGTTAATTATATACACACACACACACACACACACACACACATATATATATATATATATATATATATATATATATATATATATATATATATATATATATATATATATATAGCCTATACATAAAACTGAATCATGAAAATATGAAACTATATATATATATATATATATATATATATATATATATATATATATATATATATATATATATATATATATATATGTGTGTGTGTGTGTGTGTGTGTGTGTGTGTGGTTAAAAGTCACTGTACATCGTTGTTTCTAAACCAGGCAGCGATTCGAATCCTACAGGTAACGAACCACCTAATTATAATGTCCCTTGAGTGTAAGTTATACCAGGCATTGCGAATTAGATATAACACGATGTCTGTCGCTAAATATTTGTGTATATAAAAATGTCACCGCTTTGGTGACAGTTATATATATATATATATATATATATATATATATATATATATATATATATATATATATATATATATATATATATATATATATATATATATATATATATATATATGTCCCGTGTGTGTATGTGTACATGTCTAAAAGACTTACACATCCCCTACCTTAACTGTCGGAAGAAGAAGCAATCTGTCTAATTAGCAGTAGAAGGACCGACCGGCTCGAATATTCAAAAAGGAACCTCCGGCGTCCTTCAGAACTGCATCGGATCCTTCTCAAGTCGCAAATGAAGTTATCCGGCGGTTGTAAATATTTAAATACGTCCTTTAAAAGCATCCTGAGAGGAAGCTAGTTTGATTCAGACGGATAATCGTAGTCGAGGGTTTTCTGTTAGTTAAAGTAATACTTGAAAGTTTTTGGTGATGGAAGAAATGATTTACTTCGCTGAATAAGTTAATGTTACTCAAGTGTCTTTCTGTTTTAAAATTTTATAATTTCAAGTACAATGAGCTAGTTGTTTCTGGAAGTCAGGGATTGTTCAAGATAAAGGGAAGACTATTTCTTTTAGTGCCTGGTTCCTTTTTATATTAGTTGTAAATTTGGAATAATTATATAGTATTTGTGAAAGAGTGATATAAGTTTTCAGGTGTTATTCATTCACAAATGAAATATAATTATTTTGCATTTGGGAATAAGTCGTTATTTAAGCAAAGCAAGAACAATCGCTAGTGGGAAAATATCATTTTTTCGTGAAATTTTCAGAGAAAAAGAGACCGAAGATTATGTTTTTATGCTAAATATTTAGAGGCTGATAAATTGATATGTGAAGACTGGCGTTACAGTTTAGTCGTCGAATTTTATGTGTGGAGATTGTAATCAGAGCTTTTGGTTTAAGTGTTTGTGTGTTTATGTGTGTATATAATAGGTTGATGACTTAAAAGTAAATGAAGAGACAACGGATGCCCTGTGTGTTTGTTTTAAATTTATTATTTTCTCTCGAATATCAGTCTGTCATTCACGAGTTTCTTTATATATATATATATATATATAATATATATATATATATATATATATATATATATATATATATATATATATATATATATATATATATATATATATATATATATATATATATATATAGTCGTTGAGGAGTATGTACATGCTTGAGAGAGAGAGAGAGAGAGAGAGAGAGAGAGAGAGAGAGAGATGCATGACGCAGGTAATCATGTTAACATGGATCACATTCGGAAACTAATCCCAAAAACCGATTTTAACTAAGAATTTCTGCTCGGTCAGACTTAGGGGTCTGTAACCTTTCGCACTACCAGTCCTTTTTAGTGCGGAACCCTCAAACCAGTGCGAATTCGGTCTCGACGCGCCGGTCTCTGAGGAGGAGGAGGAGGAGGAGGAGGAGGAGGAGGAGGGGGGGGAGAGCCTACCGAAAAGATGGGCAGCCCCTCCGTGACCAACTGCTTAATGAAGGATGAGGCCTCTTTCGGTTTTCCGTCATCTCCGGACCAGATTGGTAAACAACCGGCCATTTTTTCTTTTCTCTCTCGTTTTACCTCAAATGGGTGAATATCTTAAGCGTATGTTAAAACAGTTTAGTTGCGGGATGTATTATAATTTTCAGTACGTTGGTGTCTTAAATATGTTTGAAAGTGTTTCTGACTTTTTTTGTCATTAATTAGAGGCCTGTTCTTCCACCTTTTTGTCTGTTTTTGCTTTCTGGTGTTTTATTGCATTAATTAATTCCATTTATTCATGTAACTATTGTGTCTATACTTGTCAAGCTTAGGATTTGAACATTGAGGAGGACAAGGGACTTATTATTATTATTATTATTATTATTATTATTATTATTATTATTATTATTATTATTATTATTATTATTATTATTATTATTATTATTATTTTAGACCAATTCGCCCATCGGTTGTTCATGATTGAAGTAGAAAACCAGGCTCGACTTCTGTCTAACACGTTCCTTTCATAATTTATTGAGATGAGACGGGAGATTCTACGTTTTACGATATTCCTAAAATGGTTATTTTTATTATTTGATGCTGCAGAATAAGTATGATTACTTAAACATAATCAGTAAACTAAATTGCCATCAGTACTTACAGTATTGCATAGTTTTTGTCATTGGCTATATTGCTGATGTAAAAGTATCAAGAATTGTTTGAAGAGCATATTATTATTATTTGACGCATTTTATGATGCTGTAAATAAAGAAGACCATTTAACATAGTCAGTTAACAATGTAAAAATGCCCTCAGTGCTTGCTGCATATCTTACAAGTCTTGGGCTGTATTGCTCAGAAAGAAACATTATTTTATATGTTGTGTCATTCTAATAGAATGTATGCATAAATCCAGTTGTACAGTGGTCTGTAAAGAAAAATGTGCTTATGCAATTGTTAACATTCATGAAGGCCATAATATTTTTAAATATTAAGGATTGTTGTTAGTGCGGCGTTCGCGTATCCAGTTAGTCACTAAAAATCGAGATAGAAGTAATGTGGTAGATTTATGCGTTTTTTTGTGTGTAATTTTTTTCCTATATATTTCTGAGGGATGCATATCTCCCTAGGCGCTGCAAGAAAGGTTTGCGTTAATATATTGTTTTAAAAATATGATAAACGCTTAATTAAAAAAAATGGCGACTAGATTACTCTGGGATAATCCAATGGGCGTTTCTCCAGGAATGCTTCAGGAGCTGAAGACGACTTCACAGGATCCTGGAGTTGTGAAGACGTCTTCAAGAAGACTTTGTAATACAGTGGGCGGTTCTCCAGCTGAAGACGGCTTCACATGATCGTGGAGTCTTTAAGACTTCAAGAAGACGTCATAATCCAATGGGCGTTTCTCCAGGAATGCTTCAGGAGCTGAAGACGGCTTCGAAGGATCCTGGAGCAATGAAGACGTCTTATAAATATAACTTACTTGACCTTTAGAATTTACATGAAGTGTTTAATTAACCTCATGTGGTAACTTTGAACCACTTGCATTGGGGGTGGGGGACGGGGAAGGGGGAGGGGAGGAAGAAGAGGGAGGGGAGGGGAAGGGGGAGGGGAGGGACACTCACAGATACGCAGCCACACACACACATACACACAGAGACAGAAAGGCAGCCAATGAAATTAATGTAATAGATGCGCTAAAAAGTAAAAGAATAATTTTTTGAGACACCCGGATTTTCTTACAAGTAATCATGTCTACAAAAATAAAAGCTTGGGCGCCAAACATGGAAGGAAATTCTACGAGAAATAAAATTTTGTTTTTCTTGTAGTATTTCCTTCCATGTTTGGCGCCCACGCTTTTATTTTTGTAGACATGATTAATTGTAAGAAAATCCTGTTGTCTCAAAAAATTATTTTTTACTTAGTGCATTTTGATAAAAGCATGTGTAAAAATTATTTATTTTTATTTTTTATTTTATACTTTTTAGCCTCGACAAAAATTATAACCGATTTATGATTGTAGCCAACGAAATTGAACGTGGTATTCAGTAATATCCTGTCGAGCCCAAACAAGAAGGTATGAAAAATCCGAAGAGTTATTCACTTCACACAAATCCTGAGATACTAGGAAAGGTCATTGTAGGGTCACTATAGGTCACTGCTGACCTACTGATCATGTATGGTTGTAATGTCACCAGGATTGAGGAACATGTCGAAAATTGAGTTACAAGATAAAGATTTTACCAAGACAAACAGACAAAAAAGCAAGTTGAATAAAAGCGTATAATAATATAATAAAAAAAAAGGACAGTTCCGGGGTAAGGCCGTCGTCAGGAAGTGTCACCGAAGATCGTCCGGTTCTCGACAGTACGACAGACTACGATTATTTCATTAGAACTCGAGGTCCCTAACTTGGAAACACAAATGTCATTTGGCCAGTTAATTAGAGAAGACAGGTAGTTAACAGGTGCCGGAATTTGAACACTACGGAAGTGTTTGTGGTGCTTGTGAAGTGTTCATCGAGTGTGAAGGAAGGTACGGAAGTCTTCAAGTGGAGATCGGATGTAAAATAAACAAATTAAAATTAACTTTTTTTTCGTTTTGTGGATTGACTAACTTGAATTTAACTCTGTAAAATAAATTACAGTTAATGAGTTTGAAAAAGTAAAATAAATGACATTTGATGAGTTTGAAAAAGTAAAATAAATTACAATGAATGAGTTTGAAAAAGTAAAATGAATTACAATGAATGAGTTTGAAAAAGTAAAATAAATTACATCGAATGAGTTTGAAAAAGTAAAATGAATTACAATGAATGAGTTTGAAAAAGTAAAATAAATTACATCGAATGAGTTTGAAAAAGTAAAATAAATTACATTGAATGAGTTTGAAAAAGTAGAGTAAATTACATTGAATGAGTTTGAAAAAGCAAAATAAATTACATTGAATGATTTTGAAAAAGTAAAATAAATTACATTGAATGAGTTTGAAAAAGTAGACCCTAAAAATGAAAATAAATGACAATAAAATTCATGACGTAACTGGATGCAAGGAAAAGTTAAGTATATCTTAGTTTAAGCAGACCACTGAGCTGATTAACAGCTCTCCTAGGGCTGGTCCGAAGGATTAGACTTATTTAACGTGGCTAAGAACCAATTGGTTACTTAGCAACGGGACCTACAGCTTATTGTGGAATCCGAACCACATGTAACAGGGTTGGATTGCAGGGGAGTGAATGCTAAGACATCAGACCTAGACTACACAAACTTGTCTTTGCTTAGGCGTATCACACGAGCGCCCTATTTGGCATTTCATAAAGAGCTCTTTGTCGGGTGAGTCGGTAGAGCTGCGGACTGTCGCTCGATGGACCGGAGTTCAATTCCCCGACCGGCTGATGAAGAGTTAGAGGAATTTATTTCTGGTGATAGAAATTCATTCCTCGCTATAATGTGGTTCGGGTTCCACAATAAGCTGTAGGTCCCGTGGCTAAGTAACCAATTGGTTCTTAGCCACGAAAAATAAGTCTAATCCTTCGGGCCAGCCCTAGGAGAGCTGTTAATCAGCTCAGCGGTCTGGTAAAACTAAGGTATACTTAACTTAACCACTAATAAAGGCATTAAAAAGCTGATCGTGTTTGCTCAGTGGTCAAATCGTGCTTTCTTATTCTTATACCATGATAGAGTAAGAGTTTGTGCCTACTTGATACTGAACTGACATGTCGCTCTCCACATAGTTGAATTAAGACCGAGATCAATTTCAAAAAGTGGTTATTTTTATTTTTCATAGATTTTTTCATAAAACTCAGCAGTCTACGTGCCAGAATAGCTGTTTGCTTTCCATGAAAAATTTCAAGTACCGTTCCGTTCCTAGAATATCTTAGATATTATGATTACAAGTACTTGGAATATTTCCAGTGTGCTAATATAAGTGTGTATAGTGTGAAAATATGTAGTACTGGACATGTAAGACATCTTTTCGTCCCCCTCCAGACCTATGACAGCATTACGGAGACAAATACCAGTAACAGATGCGATCAGATAAATTACAGTGATATTTTTCAAAAGAAAGCAAATACATCAGATTACCACGAACCGATGTAATTATAACAACCGTAACAAAATTTCTTGATATTAAGAAATTATAATTATGTGTACGGGGTTTATGCATCCAGGTAGTGAATAAACCAGTAAAAAATGCGCCGAAGTTTCTTCGCAGCAATCGAGTTTTCTGTACAGCGTATAATGCTGTATGAAATTCTCAGCCACGGCCCATGAAACTCTCAGCCGCAGCCCGTGAAACTTTCAGCCACGGCCCGGTGGTGGCATGTGTTGTTGGCACTTATAGCGGTGCTAGAAGCACGATCATGGCTAACTTTAACCTTAAATAAAAATAAAAACTACTGAGGCTAGAGGGCTGCAGTTTGGTATGTTTAATGATTTGAGGGTGAGTGATCAACATACCAATTTGCAGCCTCTAACCTCAGTAGTTTTAAGATGTGAGGGCGGACAGAAAAAGTGCGGACGGACAGACAAAACCATCTCAATAGTTTTCTTTTACAGAAAACTAAAATCGGGATGTAAGTAATGTGATAAATTTATGCGTGTTTTATTTTTTTAAATTATCGTTTGTTTTATAATACTGAGACTAACATGTCTGCCTAAGTCAGATTTGGGCATTGCAAGAAAAGTGTGCATTGATAGGTTGTTCAAGTGATAACATACGTTCCTTAAAAAAAATAGTTGTTTAAATGTCGGGGGAAAATTATTCAGGGAATACCTGGATCCTGGGGAATACGAAGGAAAGCATCCTCGAGTTGGCACCTTTTTTCCACAAGGTTCTGGGGATCAAAGTTGAATGTTATTTACAGGTAGTCAAGTAGAATTTGCTGGTACGAGCTTATAGCCCAAATGCTTTGAATAACAAAGTCGATCTCGGTAGTAAAAATATCGAAATCGACGTGTGCAGTGCATTACTACCCTAATACTATTCTCCTTGCATTTTTATACATTTTTAGCTGTTTATTGATTCATTAATTTATTTAATTAATTTACCTCTTCTCTCTGTATTTTCCTTTATCACCTCTTACTTCTTCGTAGTGAACACCAAATTCTTCGAAAGCTTGAATTTCAAGTCAGTGGCCCCTGTGGGGTTGTTCCTTATGAACAGGGTTCATTTTCTGAATAATAATAATAATAATAATAGTAATAATAATAGTGTATGTACGTAATTGAGGAAGTGACCAGATAGTGCTGTAGTCTGTATTAAAAAAAAAATGGCAGTCGGCGTTAGTTCCGGAGCAAAGCCTTTGTCAGGAAGTGTCACCGAAGATCGTCTGGTTCTCGGAAATAATATAGACCATGATCAGTTCATTACAACTCGGGACTCTTAACTTGGAAACGCAGTTGTCATTGGGCCCGTTAATTACAGACGACAGGTAGTTGACAGGTGCCGGAATCTGAACACTACAGAAGCTTTTGTGACAGGTAGTTAACAGGTGCCGGAATCTGAACACTACAGAAGCGTTTGTGGTGGGAGTGAAGAGTTCATCGAGTATGAATGAAGGAACGGAATTCTTTCAAGTGGAGATCGGATATTAAGTACATGGATTAAAATTAATGTTTTTCGTTTTATAGATTTTCTAATTTGAATTTACCTGTAAAATAAATGACAGTTAATGAGTTTGAAAAAGTAGGCCATAAAAGTGAAAATAAATGACAAGCAAATTCATGAAATAATTGGATGCAAGGGAGCGGTGTTGGAATATAAGGGAGTGAACACTACGACATCAGGCCTAGACTACACATGCAGGCCTGTACCGAGGAGGGGGAGGGGGAGGGGGAGTTCGGGAGGGTCGAACGACAACCCCCCCAAAAAAAAAAAAATTCTGGAAGTCCATATTTTCTGTGACTATCCTTTTCATTGAACTGTACTTATAAAGTAATAAATAACGATCTTTTGTTTTTCTGGCAAGTCTTCTTTTATAAATTTTGTTATTAAACATTTACATCATTCTTTAATAGTAGGAAATACAATTCTGTTAACCAGAGTCAGTACTTTGAATAACATCTAATCGGGTAGAAGGGCATAGACCGCATGCCCAGTTTTTCTTCTTAATATAACTAAAATAACATTTTCAAGTATTTCATCTTGTATATTCCTATATATGCAATGACATATATAGAAGAAAAGGTCCAGTTTTGGGAAAAACGACCTCCCCCCCATAAAAAACTCTGGGTACGGACCTGACATGCATATGTTAGCTTAGGCGGTGCCAAACGAACGAGCTCTTTACACATCTCTTGGCATTTCGCTGATATTAAAGGCAGCAAAAGTTTTTGTGTTTTTCTGCACAGTTCAAGTCGTGTTTTCTTATCCTTATTTCATGGTGGGGTTTGAATAAAAATCATATGTCTGATGTAGAAATGACTCAGAGCTCTCTATCTGGTTAGAATATACACCGTATTTACCGGCATTTAGACGCGGCTTGTTCCTATGAAAAATCTGTCTAGTCGGGCCGTAGTAGCCTACGCTTGTTTTATTAATGAACTGACGAGTTTCCCAGAAAGTAGGCAAAAATTGAAAATGCAGTTATTGCACTATAATGAATGTCGTTATCGGCGTTAGTCAAATAAGGTATTTTATTTTCATGTGTTAAGTTTATAAGCAAAATAGTAGTTCATTACATACGTATAAAAGGTAAACAGTATAATAATCGAAATAAACTAATGTGTAATAAGAAAGTAAACGCAGCCTTGCACTCAAATGGTCACGTGCATTTAGAGCAGATGTCACGTTTACTAGGGGTTCCAGGTAAAAAGAGAAAGAGAGAGAGAGAGAGTACTGATAAATGGTGTAACAGTGTAAAAATGAATGAGAAATAAATGAAATTTATATGATATATCGTAAATAAAAGTCTACAAAACTTCCATTAATCAGAATATACAGTATGTCATTAAGCCAAAATTGAAACGAATATTTACATGCTCCCTTAAGGTAGGCTAAAAATATAGCTTTTCCTTTGAAGTATCCTCGTATAATAGGAGAGTGTCAAATGCGCTTTTGTGTCATTCTCCAGCTGTCAGATGCGCTTTGTGTGTCATGCTCCAGCAAGTAAGGCAGTAAGAATTTCAACAGGATTATAATTTTCCAATTTTCCATTTTGTGTGTGTGTGTTGGGGGGGAGGGAGGGGGGGGGACTCAGGAGGCCAAATTAGCGATACAGAATTTCAGCATGGATGATTTTTCCCGTAGATGTTATGTAGCACGCTCAAGAGGCCAGGTTAGCCAGACAAAATGTCAGCGGGGTTATTATAATCTGTATATTTTATTTTTTTGGCACTCAGCTGGCTACACGTTAGAAATTTATTTGTTGTTTACCAACAAAAGTAGCAAGAATCGTTCCAATCCTAGATTATGTCATATATTATGATTACTAATAAATAATGAATATATTTCCCAAGCACTAACAGAAACATGTATGGTATAATAATGTTAGTGTAAATCTGGCTTCAAATTTTCAAAAGAGGTCCTCAAGATGTGCCCATACGCCCCCACCCTTCACTTACTCACCATTAAGACATATGAAAGCATTAAGGGTACAGATAGCAGTAACAGTTTCAATCAGATTAAAATGAAATGTTTTAAGAAATCAAGTAAATGCAACAGACAACCGGGTGAGGATGGATGGTAGTTGGCGAGTAGCCTACAGTAGTTGAAATGTGGCGCCATTTACCCGGTAGGAGAGACTTGAAATCATAAGCATGGTGAATGGTTCTGCCTTAATTTTTTCAAAAAGGTTGCCACATACACTTTGTACTTCTTTGGTTACTGCTGTCTTGTAGTGTTTTCAATATACTGTATTGCTGTGTTCATCTCATCCACTCTGTCCCAGGTAATAGTTAAAGGAGATAAACTGTGTAGGAATGGTTACTTATAGTTACTTGCACGACGTTGAATATGTTGTATTCTCTGAGGACATGCTGAAGCAACATGTAATTCCTATTGGCGCGCGCGCGCGCACACACACACACACACACACACACACACACACACACACATATATATATATATATATATATATATATATATATATATATATATATTATCTACTAAGGGATTCAGAGCCGTTGAAACACGGCTTTTCGCCAATAACTTTTTATCAAAGCATCGGACAAAGTTAAAAGTTGGCAAGCGTATATTTTATAACCCTATCTAATTTTTACAAGTATTATTTAGTACCTAAGTTCGATAGTTTTGATATTTATAGAGTAAAATGAAGTCGCCGATGCCGGAACCGAGAAAATCAGACAAAGATCCTCAAACAATTCGTTACGTAAGCGTAATATGACGTCATGAAGCTCCGCCCATCCACCAGGTAGGCGGTGAATGGATATGCTCACAGTCTAGGCTTCAACAAATTCGATAATGGCCAACAGGATATGGAATTGTCCCCGTGGTTGCAAAACTGCATTTGTGCTACAGCTTGCCACTTTGTATACAAGCGAGAAGACCCGTGACAAGATTTACTATAGCGTGAATAGGTAATTATTTTTATAGTGGGTAATAGTTACTTGGCCACCCCAGAAGTGCGGGCAGCAGCTGTTAGACAATATCCATGAGAGCGTGGATTTGGGAACCAGTCATCATTGACATTGCTAGCGACGATGAGGACGGGGATGATGACCTCTTCCTCGAGAGTGACAATGAAGACATTTTGTAAATAAATTACGTATAGTGTTAGACGTTTTATTTGTATATCTAAAACATATTTACGAAAACGCAATGATTATAACAGTATGTTCCTCATTCGAACTGATTCCAATATATTTTCCCTTCCATGCATATCAGTATAAACCGTGTTACATTTGATTGATATTAAGTAGGTAAATAATAGCCTGCCCTTAGATCTTGACTCCTGCCATTACCTTTTATTTGCAGCGAGTAGGCTATACGAGCACTGTTTAGGTTATATGGCGTTGACCTTTACATCTCCAACAACTGAGGGAAATGAGCTATCATTGCTTTTCATTTGAATTCACTTCTAGTGACCGCTCCTGACTTGCTACAAATAGAAGGCTATAGTGTCGAAACCTGAGACAAAACAAAACGGATTGTCTTTTTGTATCCCCGCCCTGAGTAGATTTAGATCTAACAAATGAGCTATAGACGGGTTCATTATGTGGATGAATTATTTGTAAAGTAAAATCAATACGAATATCAAGGAAATGGAAGAATTTCAAGCTAACAACTTAGTCCCAACAACTGTTGTGGAAGTTGCAATGAAACCTCCACAAAATAATAATAATAATAATAATAATAATATAATTTGGCAGCAGACCCTCTTTTAAACAGGTTCTATTGAATATTATTGCTGCTTCAGCTGCATTTATTTTGTAGAAGACTTTTTCTATTTTCCTTATTGCGGACTTCTCTTCAGTGGAGGTGCGTGCTAACAGCTCGCCTATATTTGTCATTTCATGACAGAAAGAGTAGATAATGACAGAGTAGATAATGACATCATTCATCCGCAGCCCAATAGCAGCCAAACTACCGATGATGTCAGCCGGCATGACATCACGCAACGGCAGGCCAATGGGAACCCTGGAATGAATGACATTCCCAGGTTGCGAAGATCTGTCAGGATCGAGCTTCGCCGCAGAAATTTGGCTTGAAGTTCGCTGACTGCAACCAATCAGAATTCGCCATCCATGACCCCCCGCTGAAGCCCGTGTATAAATTCAGAAGGACCTATGCAATCTGCCAGTCCTCTACTAGCTCCCGCTGGAGAATGATAGAAGAGTCTGTCGAAACGCGTCGCGGCAACAATTGTATATAACTAACTGTATAGAATATATAAAGAAGCAGAATCCAGATTTTGACTTTTCCCCCCATGAAATGACAAATATAGGCGAGCTGTTAGCACGCACCTCCACTGAAGAGAAGTCCGCAATAAGGAAAATAGAAAAAGTCTTCTACAAAATAAATGCAGCTGAAGCAGCAATAATATTCAATAGAATAATAATAATAATAAAATTATTGAGAATGCTCGCCATCATTGATATCGCTGAAACCTAGGATGGGTACCGATATTAATTAGTGAATATGTCATCGTCAAGTAGGCAGAGCCACAGTGAAGAGACGTTTTCCCCGTATTGTAAACTCTCTTCACTGTGGGCGGAGCCTCATGACGTCACAGGTTAACGTCACTATTGTGTTCAAAACCCTTACCTGCGATTTTGATGGCTCTGGCATAGGAAACACACTTGTACTCTGATAAGTACCAGAACTATTGAACGTAGGTACTAGATAATGCTTGCAAAAATTAGGTAATTTTATAAAATATACACTTGCCAACTTTAACCCTTATGGATGCTTTGATAAAAAGGTATTGCCGATGTATGTGTATGTATGTGCCACAATTACTCTGAAGCGCATTGAACAGTGTCAGTCAAACTTGGTATACATAATTATGACTTACTATCTAGAAATCAGCAATGGGGGTAAGACAGCACGAGCACCAAAGGAGGGAGGGGGGAGAGGGCTTCCCTGAAACGGGGCTGGATATGCCTTTAGACTTAGTAACTTTACGAATGTATCATACCTAATTTCGCCATACGTATGACTTACCATCTGGAAAAGAATACGGTGGGGGTAAGACATCAATGGCACCAAAGAGGGTGGGGGTTGGGAAGGGGGTGACAGGGAAAGGGAGAGGAAGTGAGAGAGAGAGAGTAGAGAGGGTGTTAGGGAGGAGAAAGAGGGAAAAAGTCAGAGAGAGAGAGAGAGAGAAGAAGAAGTGTGTTTGTGTGTGAGAGAGAGAGTGGGAGAGGAAGTGTGTGTTTGTGTGTGTGTGTGTGAGAGAGAGAGAGAGAGAGAGAGAGAGAAAGAGTGAGTGGGAGAGGAAGTGAGAGAGAGAGGGAGAGAGAGCAGAGGGGCTGCTAGGGAGGAGAGCGAGGGAAAAAGTGAGGGAGAGAGAGAGAGAGGAAGTTTGTGTTTGTGTGTGTGTGTGTGTGTGAGAGAGAGAGAGAGAGAGAGAGAGAAAGGGAAAAAGTGAGAGGGAGAGGAAGTGAGAGAGAGTAAAGGGAGTGTTAGGGAGGAGAAAGAGGGAAAAAGTGAGGGAGAGTTAGAGAGAGAGAGAGAGAGAGAGAGAGAGAGAGAGAGAGAAAGTTTATCGGTTGTCATTCAGAGTTAATCCGGGCAGCGACATATATATATATATATATATATATATATATATATATATATATATATATATATATTATATATATATATATATATATATATATATATATATATATATATATATATATATATATATATATATATATATATATATATATATATGACTTGCAAAACTTAAGTTGGAGAGATTATGTATACGTATGCGTATACGGCAGGCACAAGCTACAGAAAGGTCGTTCATGCATAACTATGTAAACAAATATACTATTTAATATCAGCAGAATTGTCATGTATTAAAATATACATACATAAACAGATATTTTAAGACAGTTTAATTGATGTTAGAAAAATAATTAAATAATAAAATATAAATCTAAACAAATATTTAATCATTTACATGAGCATATTGTTTTATCTTACTCATATCCCCTGACCTGGGTTTGAGCGATTGACTGTACCCATAATCCACCCGTGGCCGCGAGAAGACTCCTGAGGGAAAACCGGTTTTCCCTTGACCTTGAGGTGGTGGTGGAAGGGATTGGCGTTTGAGCAGTAGCAGACAGTATTCCAGATCATTAAGGGTGCATTCTATGGGGAGTCTCTGGGAAGTCTCTAGTTTACGGATCTGTGACCCGAAGGCACTCCGATGGCTGTACTCTTTGTTTTGACAGTTGGGGATTACTGGGCAAGTGCTGGGTATGTCGGTGGGAGGACGGGGATGGGGGAAGGGAAGCGCTGGGATAAGCTTGTGCAGGATCCCAGAATTAAAAAGATTTGACCATAGGGTTAATTCCATGGCTCGCTTAATTTGAGGTCAACTCTCCTGTTTCATTTCAAAGTGAATTGTACATCACACACACACACACACACACACACACACACACACACACACACACACACACACATATATATATATATATATATATATATATATATATATATATATATATATATATATATATATATGTACTGTACAGTTTAGTTTATGTAACAGACAATAAAAAATTATAGAAGACACCGTAATTCACAAGGCTAATGCATGTAGCGTAATATAGTGTATAGTAAATAAATTTTGGATAAACTTGAAAGTGTATTATTCAAATTTCATTCAGAGTATAGGCTATACGAAGATTGTTAGCAACAATAAACAGCACCCCAAGATATCTTTCATATTTGCCACATATTAACTTGGTTTGTTTTTTCATTCTGCATATATTCTTACAGCTTCCAGAATGCCAACTGATATCTCAGCAATAATTTGTTGATGAGTAACATGTTTTAAAATAGTAGTTGCTAGTTCTGGGTTATTTTATTTATGTAGCCTTTTTGTATTTTTGGCTCAACAAATTTTTTTTCTTTACTTTTGTATTTTGTTCTCTAGACCATTGGTATTTGCATGCGGGAGAGGGAATGCTCCCTTATGAAAGCTAATAAAGGAATCTCTCTCTCTCTCTCTCTCTCTCTCTCTCTCTCTCTCTCTCTCTCTCTCTCTCTCTCTCTCACACACACACACACACACACACATATATATATATATATATATATATATATATATATATATATATATATATATATATATATATATATATATATATATATATATAATGTGTGTGTGTGTGTGTGTGTTTATGTTTGTATGTGCGCGCGTTTGTGTGTTGTAATCGCTGCAGATATGATTTTAGTTTACGTGAAATGTTGATGGGGTCTTGTCAAGTAAATTTTCAGTAAATAGTGGGGTGCAAAAGGAGCGTGTTGTTGTTTACCATTCTCGTTAATTTTGCACTGAAAAAGTGATTGGAGGTGGAAGAGAAGAAAAACATTTACCTAGGGCGACGGGAGAATGTTTGTGGGATAACATTTGCCTGAAGGCGACAGATGGCACGTGGAAACTGTCTCTCATTTCTTTAATCTGCCCAAAGAAATTAACTCTGGAACTTGATAATTTTGGGCGTGCTGCCCGTAGGCCCCTTCTATAAGCCGCGTCTCTGAGTCTTGACCTGACCTTTAATGGGAGCTGCGTGGCGTTGGCCGATATAAGAAGAAATTACTTTTTGCATGTTTAGTCTTGTCTAGTACATTTTTATAGCAGGTCAGTTCTCATGAGGAGAAAAATTACTCCTCTTACTCATTTTAGGATGTAACAGGTTAAAGTTTTATTTGAAAAAGGATCATTTTTGTATTAATATCGTATTATTGCAGAAAGAAAAAAAAATTTATTTCGTCTGTAGTCTGACTACGAAAGGGTTGTGTATTTCCTTTCTTGCAGTGTTACCTGTCTATCTCTCCGTATCCGGAAAATTCACCTCCAACAATTTACCGACAACGATTCAACGTCAACAATTCACCGGCGAACATATTCACCGTCGAACAGTTCACCGTCAAGCAGTTCATGGCAAAAAAAATTTTTATTCCTTATTTACACAAGTCTTTTATCTGATTTTAGGTATTTTAGTGCCAATCAACTCACCCCATACAATTAACACTATGGCACAGGAAAATTAGCTACAGAGATTCTTTGGAAATACCCCTTCAGTTTATTCAGACCAAGGAAGTTTATAGTTTTTATGCTAAAGGAATTCTGAGACTAGTTCGGAAGTATGACCCAACTGATGGCTTTTTTACTATTTGCGTGGAATGGCTCATGACATTTTTTACTACTAAAAAAATAGTTATTTTATGCGATAATGTTTGTAAAGATGTTCATATGTAAAATATTAGCAAATTATCTTCGCAACATACACTGATTTTACCGTTTCGAGCTAGTATATTGAAACCCTGTATGGGATCAATGAAATGTATAAAAAGACATTACTGTTCAGTAATTGAGTGGAACGCTAGCAAAGTCAGGCTATCTTTTAATTAGAAAAACAAAAGTTACTGTTTGATTTGCTTGTCCGGCCATTTCCAATATTGATTTTCTGTTTATTTACAGTGATAACTGCTTTATTTTTCTAGATATGTACAGATAGGAAGCCGGCTTGCCCCGGGAAGCCCCTGGGAATTAGTTCCATTAAAGGATTTATCTTGGACACCTGTTTTATCAGCTGGTCTGTTTCCTTCTACTACGTCAAATCCCTTAGGCTTTTTTCCAAAAACACAGGGATGGTACACAACAAAGCGCCCCAAGCAGATGTCCGAATGCTCGTATCAATAGTATTTTCCCGTTCCCTAATAATGACAATATAAATACAAGCAGTAACTCGGAAATGCTAGTGCACCATGTTGCTAAACCTCTCGCTAATATTTTCCCTCGCCCAGTCACTAGGTACACTTGAGGAACGTTTTAAATAAATATAAAACAAAAATTATTGCAAGCCAGGGATGTAACTGTCACTATTAGCACTATGTCTAGAAAAGGCAGAATAATTTACGTAGATGAAAGAATTACAATTTTGTCATTTGATGAAATAAGCATCGATAAAGAATGGGGTTATAATATAGGAATGTATGTACTAGAATACCCATTTATCTTCTGTTACTATAAAAGATAAGAAAAACTAGAAGTTGGAGGTTATGTTGTTGTAGTAGCTGTGCATGGCGTGTGAGCTACCTGTCTTCAATAATGGAAAACATGTAAATTCATCTTGAAAATGAAATATCTTTCGAAAATCTCAAAGGCAGGCGTGGAATCGTTGTTTCTCTGGCTGCTACACAGTTAAAGAAATGTATTCAAGTGTCAGATACCAGCCTTCATTAATGGGAAGCATGTAAAATCATCTTGAAAATGAAATATCTTTCGACAGTCTCAAAGGTAGGCGAGGAACTGTTGTTTCTCTGGCGTTTATATGCAATAGAAATGCATTCAAGTGCCAGTGGGCAGAACGTTGAATTAGCAGTGCGATTGTTATTGGAATCGTGTCCCGAAACAAAACCTTTCAGTTTCACTGAGGGATCAATCACTGCCTTGTAAAATTTCCTGAAAATTTTATGTAATCTAGACCACTTAGAAAAAGTAACAATTTTGGAAGCTTAAATTTAAAATATGTGCGGGGTAGCTTGTTTTTATGAAAGTAAATAAAGGTGTAGCGATAAGTAAAAGGTTTAATGTCGTCACGATTGAAGAAACATCTTCAGAATCTGACAGTGCAGAAAAATGATAGACTACACATATATTTAAGAGTTTGGTTCGTTAGTTGTTATATGAGAGATATTTGATGCTTTGTGAGGAGAGCTGTAAGGAAAATGTTTTCAGAAAACCTACATAAAAATAAAGCAGTCTGGTATGAATATGCCCGATGATGCATTAATCTTTTTTGTTGGTTAAAATGTCTGTATATTATAGGATGAAATATTATAATCTTAAAATATTTTATTAAAGACTATCTACTTGTAGAGTATGAATCAGAAAAAAAAAGACTACCCATGAGCGAAATTCAACAAATCAAAGAAATGAACACGTATCTACTTGTCAGGAAATAGTAAAAAAAAGCAAGATACCTCTTTGAATTTCTGAAGGAAATTATTCTTTCATGTCAGCGACTTATAAGGCTTTTGGAAATGTTGAAAGTATCCCTAACATACAGTAAGTGATATATTGACCCAGAGGCCGGATCGTTTGGAACATTTTTTGGGTGCATTAGGCGATTGACTAACGTTAATTGCAAAATCAGTTTGAAAAAGTATACGTGTAATGAGTGTCTCTCCGACGACTTCCAAAGATGAAGGTGAACTGGCTCTGAAATCTTTTTTATAGCAATTATACATATAAAGTATATGTAAGTATTGATAATATGACTATGTACATATTTTTTATAATATTTTTATATAAAATTCTTTTTAAACTTATTTATTTTTAGTTTTCTATTTAAATTTGTTACGGCGTCAATAACCTAGATGTTGTGACTCCAATTTTAATAGATATAATCAGTCAGTCAATCTCCGAATATCGATCGGTGTCGCTCCCAAGATCAAGGCCTGCGGTGGGCCATGTGGTCAGGTTCTCACTTTAATTTACACAGAACCTCCGCAAGCCTTATCCCTTTTCCCCTACTTGCCCTCTCAAGAAGTAAATCTTTGCCGGGACTTATCTGAAACAATCCGGCCATAAATTCTATGTTGTTTTTGTTTTATTTTGCGCTCTTGGCTGGGTAAGACCTGTTGTTCTTTGTTTCAGTTTGTTTCTTGATACAGTATTCATTTTTTCGGTGAGTTTATCATACAACATTTTAACGCATGCGCTTTGCGTAACTCATTACTGAATAGTGCCTTGAGCTGAGATACAGTATGTTGATATAATTGCGATGCAGTGCTGTTTCGTGTCCGTAGACTTATTAAATTACTGCAAATTTTACTGAAATGCCTTTACTGGGTTCCTTTGTGTGGGCCTCAGTTCTTCTGAGCTGAAAGGCGTATGAGCTCATCTGATCAGAGTTTTTTCCGGTGAATTATGTATGTATATATGTATGCATGTATGTATGAACTGTATGTATGTATGAACATATATATATATATATATGAATTAACTTTATCACATACACAATTGTTCTGTGCATTAGTAGAATTACTAAAAGGACCTCATTCAAACTGGATGGTATCTAATGGAGTTTTTATTCAAAAAGTTACAAGCTTTCTTGGACAAACAGTCCACATTATCAATTATGTATGTGTTAAAGCTTGGTACCAGTGAACCAGGAAGGTGCTTCTGTTTCACCTTAACGACAAAATAATTAATGAATTTAAATGTAATTGGGGTTCAGATACTAATAAAGCGAAAATAACATTCTTATGACCTTAGTGCCCCATTCACAGTGTCTCTATTATAACAGGGCTATTGTGTGCGTGTATGACGGAAAGGGCTTCTTGCGTATGCGTACATACCAACGTACATATAATATATATACTGTATATATATACAGTATATATATATATATATATATATATATATATATATATATATATATATATGAGTGTGTGTGTATGCAAACAGAGACTTACTACCACACCGACTTATGCTTTGTATATATACTCTTGTAACACATTATCTGTCCATATTTTACCAGTGAACAGGGGCACAGAAGGAAGTGCTCGAAATATATGGTTGCAACGTTCAAATAGTGTTTTATGGGCCTTTTTATCTTCATATTATAATGTTGTATTACAGTAAAAGACATTCATATATGTATATATATTATACATACATACATACATACATACATACTGTGTGTGTCGATTTAGTTTTATATATATACATACTATATATATATATATATATATATATATATATATATATATATATTGTATATATATTACATATGTATATATATTACATACATATGTATATAATATATATAAACATATATTTCGAGCACTTCCTTCTGTGCCCCTGTTCACTGGTAAAAATATGGACAGATGATGTGTTATAAGAGTATATAGTACAAAGCTAATTAGGTGTGGTAGTAAGTCTCTGTTTGTATACATATATATATGTATATATATATATATATATACATATACATACATATATATATATATATATATATATATATATATATATATATATATATATATATATATATATATATTGTATGTACGTTGGTATGTACGCATACTCATGAAGCCCTTTCCGTCATACACGCACACAATAGCCCTGTTGTAATATAGACAATGTGTGAATGGGGCACTTAGGCCATAAGAATGTTATTTTCGCTTTATTAGTATTTAAACCCCAGTTACATTTAAATTTCATTAATTATTTTGTCGCTAAGGTGAAACAGAAGCACCTCCCGGTTCACTGGTAGCAAGCTTTAACACAGACAGACAGACAGACAGACAGACAGCCCTAACCCAGGCCTACATACATACATACATACATGCATACATACATACATACATACATACATACATACATACATACATACATACATACATACATACATAATTAATTAATTAATTTACCGGAAATATGGTCATTTCGCGTGTGTGTGAATATATATATATATATATATATATATATATATATATATATATATATATATATATATATATATTAAATACACTTATACATACATTCATACACACACACGAAATGACCATATCCCATTCATAAAAATCAAATTGGAAGTATAACAAAATAAAGCCTTACCATTCATTGGCACAATCTTCGTGAATTCCGACAACAATTTTAAATTCTGGTTGTATCGGAAACTTACAGCAGTGAATGCTTTTATTCGCAGTTTTCCCAAAGGTAAAAAGTCGAATTTTCTTGGGTATATTTTGAGAGTATTCAGAAAAAGTGATTAAAAGTTTCTGGAAAGGAAATTCAAAACATATACGAAATTGCAGGAGAATTATGTTAATCCCTGGATTTTATTGATGGTTGCCTCCCAAGATCCAGGAGAACATTTTATAGTAGTGGCAGATGAAGCATTTTTTGACTTGGAAAATATTTTGTTTTTTTTTCATGCCGTCACGAATTTTTAACGACTGTAAGTGACCCAAAATGCTTGAATAAAAAATGTTTTTAGCAATGAGTCATCTATCAAGAATTCACTCTATTATAATAATGCAATAAAGCCAAGAGGGCGATATACAAAACGGAGTGCATCCAAAATGGTTTTTCATGCAAAATTGGCCAGCTGGCACCTTTGGAAATGGCTGGCTGGAGTCTTCCGAAAAATTACCAAATATTTTGCGTCGCAGAATATTTAATCATTAATTATATTGAGAGAAGAACAATGTCTAGCTATCGTTTATAGCATGAGTAATGGACGAGAATGATAGATTAATCACAAACTTTTATTGGGAAATTGTGTTGTCAGTTCAGTTGAACTTCGGAAAGTGTTTTTCTAAAACTAACTCTATTCGATACTGAAGGGCTGTAAAGTGCATCTTCCATTTAATTGCAACATTAAAAGGTTATGTCCAGTTGAGATGTACACCGGAATGTTACTTAGGGTCTTATTACTGAATGCTGTATCGAATCATACAAGTGGTTCTTTTTTGTTTTCTCTAGTTTCAAAACTGTACTTTCCGAGCAGAATTTCCCGCCTTTGTATGATCGGCAGGGAAGCAGATGCAAGTGACTGCACGAAGCCATTCTTATCCAATGGGTCTGACACTGTGTAGACCGTGGGTCTGACTGTTGCCCAGTGCTGGAGTCAAGCTGGAATTTGTTTTCCCATATCCTTCAGAGGGGTTGTTCTTGAACCTTGAGTATGGTAAGGAGTTTCATTTTTTCCATGTTATGTTGAAGTGAATTGTCAAACGTTATATTCTAAGTTTAATTATGATGGTAAAAAATCCATATATAGGGAACTTTTGATGTGTACTTTTATGAGTAAGTTTTACTTACTGTACCCTTAAAATTAGCAAATACTGTAGTTGGTTCTAAATTTTGATTTTAGAGTATGGAATTTTTTTTAATACAGTATGGGCAATGACTGTTGAGCTAAAGCTCGAGAATATGCACTTGATTGGATTCACTAAGATACAAAGTGAACTGCAGCCTAAAATATTTTTGAAAGTATGTAATTTTTTTAAGTTATAATACCCCTTGAAAGTATTTTTATTATTTTTGCCGCTATAATTCCTAATGGCTCTGGGCAAGTTTTACCCAGTAAGTCATAAATTGACTCAAGTTACCTAAACCTGTAACTTAGTAAATTAAAAGAAAATTTGCATCTTTTTAGTAAAGGCTGCATGTAAAGTGCCAGGGAATCCGTTTTCCCAAGGTGAAATGTTGATTCAGATTGTAATTAATTTGGTGGTGTTTGTTTCAGGCTTTCTTGCACGATTGTTTTGAATCCTGCATGGTGTGGAATAATTTCCTTGGTGCAGAAGTTACCCGGATTAAGCTACTCCAGAGCAAAACTGTTGCATCCTGAATTGATTTTTGAAGACTGGTGGTTTGACAAGTCAAACGCTGTAATCAGAAATATGGCAGCTAAGTGTTACGAATGACATTATGTGCAAGAAGTAGTACTTGAAGGATGGAGAGTTGAAAAATCTCAAAGGTAAAAATGATAAATAAATTATTGTACCTTAATTGACAAGGTGACTTTGAATTTACCTCTTGAATCCCACCAAATGTTACTCTTATTAACATTGTGCAATGAAAAGGCTTGTATTGAATTAAAATTTTCAAAATGGATGAAGGCGTTGATAGTTGTGTATGCATAATACTTAACTGATGGTAGTAGCTACGTGATGTAGAAGGATAAAAAAAAATGGTGCCAGGTCAAATGTAACTACTATAGCTCAAGCTAAAAGCTTCACTTGGAATACCTGTTGGTAAAGTCTATCATTAGTTTATATAAATAAACGTTGTCATAGTCACTTCAAAGTTTTCATAGTTTCAAGTTACCTAAATCTAGGATTTTGATGCTGTTCAACAATTCATACATTTGCTTAATGCTGTTGAACGTCAGTGAAAATTATGGCTCATCTAATCCCCAATGAGCGAAAGTCTTGAGGTGGCCTCCAGTGGGTTATAGATTGTTTTAATATACTGTTAAGATTCGGCTGAAGAGTCAGTGGGTCATAGATGGCGTTAACTCTTCACATAAGGTAGGCAACTACGAGTAGAATGCCGACAGAGAAAGGTATTTATGATCTTGTAATAGTCACTAAAGGTTAGGCTTCTTTACTGGGAAGCCGGAACAGTTTTAAGATTTGGATACATTAATACCGAAGGTGACTTTAAAATCTGCTTGTTTTGAAACTGGAACATGCTGATTCATTACTGTTGCAGTTGTTCTTAGGGTGCGTCCACATAGTCCGACGGTGTCCTACGGACACGATCACTAATCTGCCCTAAAATGGAAGACTGCTTATTTGCAGCAAAAATACAAAACTGAGAAAAATGGTAGATACTGCAATTTTCCCTGGCCTTAACTACTGATTTTGCAGATACTGCAAATGGGACACCCTAAATAAAGCTTTGAAGAATCATTCTGAAACTGCAGTAACTACTTGTGTATTACAACTTTTCATACCAGAGTTACACATGGGTTTGACATAATTCATAACAAAGTGGCAGACCCAAGATTGAATAGTCATACAACAAAATACTTCGTACGAAGTAACAAAACTAATTGACATTCCTCAGAAGTATGACTAACGAAACAGATTGACAGTTAACAAATCGTTTGACAAACCAACAAACGTGAATTGACAGTTTGCCAAAAAAAATTTTGACAAACACATTTCACTTTGACAATTAACAGAATTGTATTGAAATTAATTACCCTACTTACGATTTGAGGAACGTGTTCGTACTAGACCAATTATAATGCCGAACAACTAGAAAGGCAATTTAGGCTTGTTAAAAGCACAGGTAAGGGGCAAAAGTAGCATGCCGTATGTTCTTGTTTCTGTTCGATAGCGACAGTACATGGATGGTTGTCCTTTCAAAGGAGCACTGTGTACTTGCACGATACAGTATACTATTACAGATCGTTCAAGTAATTCCTCACTATGCTTCCCAGAAGTTATCGTAGTGTCTCTGATGAAGATCGTCAAAGAATTATTGCCCGAATTGAGATTGGGGAAGACTTTACCTTAGGTACTGCTGCTGAATTACAAATCGCAAGGACAACAGCTTATAATTCGTAAGTTCATCGAGACAGGAGAAAGACGAGGACGAAGTAGAAGAGGACGACGACAGGATTCATTGGATAATGAAACTAGAGACTTTTTAGTGATGCTTGTTGAGGCTATAAACCCCTACAGCAACGCTTACCGAACGTAACTCGTCCCTACGTAAAGCATTTCAAAGAAAGCCTCGTGTATAATATAACAATGTCAAGAGCTTTGGATGGAGGACTAATTACTTCGAAGTTATCTCGGAATTCTCGGAATGCTGCTGAAAATCGAAATTAAGATGAGGTTAATGCATGTTTAACTAGTGTTCAGTATTTATATGAAGAAAGTATACATTGGCACAGAGTTAATATGGACGAGACAGGTTACTATTTATATACTTGTAGGACTTACGGTCGAGCTCTACGCGGTCAACGTGCTACAAGGATTGTGGCAGGGCAAAGAGGAAATAATGTAACCTTAATAACTGCTATCTCTAATCAAGCAGGTTTGTTTTAATATGAACTTCGTACTCAGTCGGTGAACAAAGTCATGTTCAAAGGCTTTATGTCCTCGCTCTTTGCCGTATTAGGTCCAGATCCTACTGTGGCATTAATGGATAATTCACCAATCCATGCTGGAATTGAACATGACTTTCAGGAGCGAGAAATAAACTCCCTGCGTATTCTCCATTCTTGAATCCTATCGAGAATTGTTTTTCTGTTCTCAAGGCTAACATCAAAAGCCAGTTAAATGGGATTGTCAGTAGAGTAGGTGCTCGTGCTGCAAGGGAACATGACGCTGAGAGCGTATAGAGAACACGAATTTACTCAAGCAAGTGGCAATGGATGCTATCCCGACTATAATGCTGATTATGCTCAGCGAATTATCAGCATAGTGAGACCTACTTCAGATGTCTTGCACGTGAAGATATTTGCTGTTAAGTGAACAGGTTTATATATAGCTTACCCCTTTTCCAGGATGTATTTCAGAAATCTTAGAAAATAATGCATAGGTATGCATTTCATTAATTTTGCATACCTATTAGAAAACTAGTAAAACATGCGCCGAAGTTTCTTAGGCGCAATCAAGTTTTCTGTATATCAGCTACAGATTATAATCAAGGCCACCGAAAACAGATAAATCTTTCGGTGGTCTCGGTATAATGCTATGTGAGCCGCGGCCCACGAAACTTTAACAACGACCCGGTGGTGGCCTATCCTATATTGTTGCCAGATCCACGATTATGGCTAACTTTAACAAAATAAAAACTGCTGAGGCTAGAGGGCTGCAATTTGGTATGTTTGATGATTGAAGGTTAGATGATCAACATACCAATTTGCAGAAAAAGTGCGGACAGAAAAAAGTGCGGACGGAAAGACAAAGTCGGCACAATAAACTAAAACGCGTGAATTTCTTTTAGTTTGTAAATTATTAAAGAAAAATGTTGTAAATGATTAAAGAAGTATTGAATTTGTAAATAATCATGCATTTGTAAATAATCATGCATTTGTAATATTCATTTAATTTTGTAAACTGCCAAATAAACATGCAACAATGTTCACCCTTTTACTATCCATGTCAATAAATATTTCCTCTTAACATGTGTAAATGACTTAGAAGTAATTTAATACGGTATTTAATCTAGTACTTAATTGTATATTTTTCACAAAAATCATACGTAAGGTAATTTACAGTATGTAAATTTGATTTGTCAATGTGATTGTTAAAGAATTGTGGCTCTTTGTCCACTTCACTAGGTTCGTCAGACGATTCATTAATTGTAGTAAGAACATAAAATGCCAGTTGAATACTAATCAACTGAGTTTGATGTTCATGCTACATACAAGATAGGAATAACATGACTGAGAATGCAGAGATAACACCCACTAAAACAAGTACAGTACAGTATACTGTAGTGACGGCTGCCGTCTCTACTGTAACTGCTAATTCATGTTTGGCTAGTCATCGTTATTGCCAGACATTAGTGTTTATCCCTTCCTCAACATTTGTTTTTTCAAGAATTGCAATATGTATGTCATTCTTAAGTAATTGTTATATCCATTCCCAGTAATTGTGGATACAATTATGCTTTTATACAGTCCTTACAAATGTATATGTAAAATTTGAAAATGTTTTGAGTTTTTGTTAATTGTCAAACAAATGAAATCCAGTCATTATGTCTCAGTGTCCCTTTTAAATGTGTTTTGTCAATTAGTAGCGTGACAAAACGGTTGTCAAACAGTTGCTGTACTATGTCAAATCAGTTTCACTCTGTCATTCATATATGAAGAAGTGTCAAACAATGTGATAAACTTTCAAAAGCATCTGCGGATTGTCACCGACTTTGGGCAATCTGTCTGATCTCTTGTGTCAAAAGGTGTAGTGTTTCACGAGCCCAATAGGTGACATATGTCAATTTTGAAAATTTTGCAGATCCTGCAATTTTCCATTTTAGAGCAGTAATGACTTCATAATCATTTTTGTAATATTAGATATCGGGTCATGTCCATACACTACCACTGTCCGGTGTACAAAGCGTAGGTATCGCTTAATGACCGTGCTGTCGGACAAATATCGCTAACGACTGACACAGACACTAAGCTCGTTTGCTGTCTATGACAAAATATTTCGCCTGTCTGCCAGCCACCCTCCGCATTGTGGTTATGGCAGTTGTCGGATCGTGCATATGCACTTTTAGGCTGCGTTCACACGACCGAACTTTGTTCGGTGTGACGTCAGAAGCGGAGGAACAGCGGCAGCGGGCAAAGTTCTGACTTTGCCAGCTGTTTCTCCGTCAAAGTTCGATCGTTTGGACGCAGCCTTGGGTTTATTATATGTGGAAGTTCACTAAATATAAATGCCGTTAATTGTAACTTACTAAAATTCTAAAGGTTTATATTTTTATTTTAGTTTAAAGATTCAAACTCGAGTTCTTGATGTGGCCTGATGGTTCAATATTGTACATGCATAAAATGAAGTACATTTTACAGTGACATTTGTGGGTGTTTCTCTTAAAAAAAAATTCCTCATGAAATATTTAAATGGTTTAGTTAGGTCCAGTAATGTACATTAGATTTATAAGTTACTGGGTGAAATGAGATAATGAAGATTTGGTACGATAGAATATAATATGTAATTGGCTCTTCTAACCGAAATGATATTGTAAAATTATGAAAGGCTGGTGTATTTAAAAGGTGTAAATAATTAAGGAAACTGGTTAGCCGTATTGTAATATTGCGGTATATATTTTAATGAAGATAACTTTAAAAATAATTTTTTAAAACATAACGATACTGGAAAATATCGAAATTTTGAAGTTGTGTACGACTAGTCTTCAACTCTCTGATGCCCCGCATTGATAAATATTCCAGGGACTAGGTAGTGTATAGCAATTACAATCCTTACTCGTAATGAATGGGATTTCGCGTATCATAATAAGTGTTAGGTATAGATTTACTTTGTTCTTTGAGCAACCCTCCCCCAAAGAGGTTAATTTTTTTTACTAACCACCTTGCCTCCCCCGACCCCTCCCCTTCCCTCCACCCCTCAAAAAAGTTACATGTTGCCTGTACGAACTCTAGCCTACAACGGTACTTGTGGAAACTCTCGTAATGGCTGTCACTGAAGATGTGCGAGACGAAATGCATCATACAGATCTGTCAAAAACAATGTTATGCTAATGAAGTCAAGCTTGAGTAAATGCAGAAAATACTCTCAATTATAGTCACATGTTGAGAATTTTAAGTTTTTCCAGGCAAAAGTGTGCTGAAAGGAGTACTTAGAGTACTGTGTGTCAAATAGGAACCTAGAGAATTTGTCAACATGCGTAGTAGAAAACTATTTAAAAATTAATTGGATAAAACTAATTGTTATAAAAAATATATAATGCTCAGTAGAAAACTATTTAAAAATTAATTGGATAAAACTGATTGCTTATAAGATATTTAATGCTCAGTAGAAAACTATTTAAAAAGTAGTTGGATAAAACTGATTGCTTATAAAAAATATATAATGCTCAGTAAAAAAAACTATTTGAAAATTAATTGGATAAAAGTGATTGCTTATAAAAAATATATATAATGCTCAGTAGAAAACTATTTAAAAATTAACTGGATAAAACTGATTGCTTATAAAAATTATATAATGCTCAGCAGAAAACTATTTAAAAATTAATTGGATAAAACTGATTGCTTATAAAAATATATATATATAATGCTCAGTAGAAAAATATTTAAAAATTAATCGGGTAAAACTGATTGCTTATAAAAAATATATGTAATGCCCAGTAGAAGAGTATTTAAAAATTAATTGGATAAAACTGATTACTTATTAAAAAATATATAATGCTCAGTAGAAAACTATTTAAAAAAATGATTGGATAAAATTGTTTAGTTATATAAAAAATATAATGCACGGTAGAAAACCGTTAAAAATTAGTTGGATAAAACTGATTGCTTTTAAAAAATATATAATGCTTAATAGAAAACTATTTGAAAATTAATTGGATAAAGCTGATTGCTTACAAAAATATATATAATGCTCAGTAGAAAGCTATTTAGAAACTAATTGGTAAAACTGATTGTTTATAAAACTATATATAATGCTCAGTAGAAAACTATTTAAAAATTAGTTGGATAAAACTGATTGCTTATAAAAAAAATAGATAATGTTCAGTAGAAAACTATTTAAATATTAATTGGATAAAACTGATTGCTTATAAAAATGTATATAATGCTCAGTAGAAAACTATTTAAAAATTAATTGGATAAAACTAATTTCGTATAAAAAATATATAACGCCCAGTAGAAAACTATTTAAAAATTAATTGGGTAAAAGTGATTGTTATAAAAAAATATATATATAGTGCTCAATGGAAAACGATTTAAAAATTAATTTGAGTAAACTGATTGCTTATAAAAATATGTGTAACGCTCAGAGGAAACTATTTAAAAATTAATTGGATAAAACTGATTGCTTACAAAAATATATATAACGCTCAGTAGGAAACTATTTAAGAATTAATTCGATAAAACTGATTGCTTATAAAAATATATATAATGCTCAGTAGAAAACCATTAAAAAATTAATTGGATAAAATTGACTGCTTATAAAAAATATATATAATGCTCTGAAGAAAACTATTTATTATTTACTTTGATAAAACTTATTGCTTATAAAAATACATAATTCTTAGTAGAAAACTATTTAAAAATTAATTAGATAAAACTGATTGTGTATAAAAAATGTATATAATGCTCAATAGAAAACTATTTAAAAAACCATTGGATAAAATTGATTCCTTATAAAAAATATATATATATAATGCTCAGTAGAAAACTATTTAGAAATTAATTGAATAAAACTGATTGCTTATAAAAATATATATAATGCTCAGTAGAAAACTATTTAAAAATTAGTTGAATAAAACTGGTAGCTTATAAAAAAATATATGCTCAGTAGAAAACTATTTAGAAATTAGTTGGATATAAGTGATTGCTTATGAAAATATATATAATGCTCAGTAGAAAACTATTTAAAAATTAATTGGGTAAAACTGATTGCTTATAAAAACATATATATATATACAAATATATATATATATATATATATATATATATATATATATATATATATATATATAATGCTCATAGAACATTATTTAAAAATTAGTTGAATAAAACTGATTGCTTATAAAAATATATATAATGCTCAGTGGAAAACTATTTAAAAATTAATTGGATAAAACTAATTGCTTATAAAATATATATAACACTCAGTAGAAAATTATGTAAAAATTAATTGGGTAAAACTGATTGCTTGTAAAAATTTATATAGTGCTCAATGGAAAACGATTTAAAAATTAATTTGATAAAACTGATTGCTTATAAAAATATATATAACGCTCAGTAGGAAACTGTTTAAAAATTAATTGGATAAAAGTGATTGCCAAAAGATATATATATATATATAATATATATATATATATATATATATAATATATATATATATATATATATATATATATATATATATATATATATATATATATATATATATATATATATATATATATATATATATATATATATATATATATATATATATATATATATATATATATATATATATATATAATGAAGGCAGGGGAAGCACACCAACAGGTCAAGAAAGTCATATTTATTCAATTGCAACGTTTCGAGGCCAACCAGCAGGCATCATTTTCAAGCTACAAGTAATAATACCTAATTAGTACGATAAAATTAAGTGACAAATATTAAAATACACAATATAAATTACATTAAAACAAGCGAAGTTAAAAATATGAATAAGGACCAACCGTTGAGTATGGAGGCAGAGGAAGGACTGACCAAAAACGTTAACAGTTCACGAGAGATAAAGAGGTGTAGACGTGGCATGGGTGTTCAGTGTGGGGACCAGTTTTTTAATAAACAATGATTCATTAATTGCTAAAAGTTTGTGATTAGAGGCTCTGCCCAAAACCTTAAAGTCCTTGTACTGAATAGAATGTTTGCATTTCTCGGCATGATCCCTTATGTTGGAAAATTCGGGATTTGAAAGTTTAGTGCCAGTTCTGTAGCTGACAGCTCTATGACTGTCGATTCGGACTCTAAGTAACCTATGTGTCGATCCAATATAGGTTCCTCGATTACATCGAGGACAAGTAAACTTATAAATAACACAAGAGGTCATTAAAGGATCCAAACGGTCTTTGAAGCTGAAAAGGCTACCGATATTCAGTGGGTTTGTGGGTATAATTTTGATTTTCACGGCAGGTAGGTGACAGGATATTAGAGATCGGAGCTCTTTATAAAAGATTGTGTCGTGAATAAAAGGAAGCTTGAAAATGATGCCTGCTGGTTGGCCTCGAAACGTTGCAATTGAATAAATATGACTTTCTTGACCTGTTGGTGTGCTTCCCCTGCCTTCATTATATTACTGAGTTTTGAGAAACCTCCGCCTGTTGAATATATATATATATATATATATATATATATATATATATATATATATATATATATATATATATATATATATATATATGTATGTATATATATATATATATATATATATATATATATATATATATATATATATTATATATATAATATATATATAATATTCGTAGAGGTCTGTGGCGCGGGTTCAAATCCGCAGCCGACTGATCAGAGAGGCAGACACTTTGCCATCCGTGTAGACATCCCGGGATTATATATGTAATCAACGGATAGGTTTGCTTAAAAAGCAAATGGATGTTACAGACTAAATACACACACAAAACAAAGCCACTACAACACCTTCTAAAAACATAACAAACATCTCACACGTCTCGAACTCTCGCCATACCCGCGCAATAACTTCTCGCTGCTGGGAAGAAAGGGCGTTGGGTCGGGTATGATACATGAAACATACGCTACCAGGGTCTAAGCGATGTCAGGCAGGGCAGCCGATCGAGACCACAGGTCTACCCCAAAGCCAAATCAAAAAGCCCTTCAAAAGAAGGCATCGTGCTTACCCCATACAAAAATGGGAAAAAAAGCACGTTAAAAGAAGAAGATATATATTATCTATCTATATATATATATATATATATATATATATATATATATATATATATATATATATATATATATATATATAAAATGCTTAGTAGGAGGCTATTTAAAAATTAATTTGATAAAACTGACTGCTTGTAAAAATATATATATATATATATATAATGCTCAGTAGAAAGCTATTTAAAATTAATTGGATAAAACTGATTACTTATAAATATATATATATATATATATATATATATATATATATATATATATATATATATATATATATATATATATATATATATATATATATATATATATATATATATATATATAATGTTCAGTACGAAGCTATTTAAACATTAATTTGATAAAACTCATTGCTTGTAAAAATATATACAATGCTCAGTAGAAAACTATTTAAAATTAATTAGATAAAACTGATTGCTTATAAAAAAATATATGATGCTCAGTAGAAAACTATTTAAAAATCAGTTGGATAAAACTGATTGCTAATAAAAAAATTTATATAACTCTCAGCAGAGAATCATTTAAAAATTAATTGGATAAAACTTATTGCTTATAAAAATATATAATTCTTAGTAGAAAACTATTTAAAAATTAATTAGATAAAACTGATTGCTTATAAAAAATATATAATGCTCAGTAGAAAAACTATTTAAAAATTAATTGTATAAAACTGATTGCTTACAAAAAATTTGCTATATGATTAAAGTGCGTAGTGTTTGTTTTCATCATGACAAAAATGCATGGTTGATGAGTTTTGATTATAACAGTTCATCATTAACACTTGTTTACAAATCTGGAAGAGCAATTGATTTACAGATCTTAGTAAGGGACACTTGATAGAAAAATATTGAAATTACACTTTATGCACAATTATTTATTTATAAATGGCCAAATTACATGTAGCGATAGTACAGCCTTCGTTAAGATGCCTTCTGCTGGACGGATTAAGATTTAAAAGGTTTCTTGCGATGGCTGAGAGGAATAATAAAAGCCTGCCGGTGAAAGGGATTATATCATGGCGTGGGAGAGGAGCGCCCATTTATAGAGCACGTGCACAGGGGAATTAAAGTAGGGATTATGGAAATTGGCTTGTAAAGGGTTGTTCTCTGGGCAAAACATTTTGAACAAGGTCCGTCTTCATCGACAGCTAATCCCCCCCTAAGGGACCTACGCTTAGGTATTGTCGAGGAAGTGTCAAATTCCTGTCTAGATGAAGTGTTGAGGTCTTGTCATTCTTGTCTATAGGTGACGGTTTTTGGAGAGGCCTTCTTCACTTTCACTACCCAAGATGTGTTCCTTGACAAAATATCATTTTCCTAGTTCTTCCTTGACATAAACTTAATCAGGACGGACGGACGGACCTTTTAAAAGCTATTTCCCCTCCCAGCTCCATTGGGTTTATGACAGTAAATTCAAACTGATACCAATACAACGTTAAGAACATTATGAAGTTAATTTTCATGACGAATCTGGAAAATATCGTCCAAGAACTGTTGGGTGAACATTTATAACAGAATTGAAAGTTTACGTTGCGGCAATTTGAAAGTTAAGTGTAGTTTTGGTTACACAGTACTTGAATAGTATTTACAAAAAATACTGTTGTTCATCAGCATACCAACAACTTTCTCTCTCTCTCTCTCTCTCTCTCTCTCTCTCTCTCTCTCTCTCTCTCTCTCTCTCTCTCTCTCTCTCTCTCTCTCTCTCAGCCGTTGAAATGCTTATAATAACGTATAGCGTTTGTCGAAAATGAAAATATAATTTAATTAACTTAACAAGTAACACTGTTACGTATAAGGCGTTAAATTCCAGTGCTGGCACGCTTCACTTTGTACGTCGATCCTGGAAATGCGTTGAGACCACAGTAATATTTTTTAGTGATTGAAAATAATACTCGTTACATTCCTCTCTGTTTACTCTTAGTATTTATGGCTCCTTACTGTATTTGGGAAGTACAGGCTCCCAAACCTTCACAGACGCTTCTGTTAAATTTCTTTGGAAAGTGTCCCCGAGAAAATATTGAGAATATTAAAGTAAAGCGGCTATTTTGGAAGTAAAATAATGAAACGATTATTGGACTGTACATTTGAGATTATCGGACTGTATACTTGAAATTATTCCTATCTTATGGAGTGGAAATAGACTCCATCGATTTTGTACCTGACCTGGGGAATGAGTTTACACTGACCTATCCTCTCTCTCCCCCCACCCCCCCCCCGTACTGTATAGTGTGACTAGAGCAGACATATCTCAGGTCCCATTGTTCATCCCTCACGTGGTGCATGTAGGCATTACTAAAGTGTTTGCAGTACCCACTTTGTAGCACTTTGCCTACTTTCCCGCTTCCTTTCTTCAATTATTGCTGCCCAACCTCTCTAACTATACTTCTTAGCTGAACTGCTGGTTTTTTTCCCAGTTCCATCGTCAGATCGTTGTACTTCGTCTCCTTGATTTTCTGTATCCCTTAGTCATGCTGTCCGATAACTCCAACTCCCTCTCGTGCGCCGAATGGCCAACAGTTCTCTAGTGCTTCGCTTGACAGTCTAAATTTATAAAACAAATATACTGCTCATCCAACTGCTCTCCATTAGGTTATCTCTATGCAAAATTATATTTACTTTTCAATAGTATTCGCTTCCTGACCTCGTTGTTGTTCCTAATTCTTCATTCGAGAACAAGTCATGTTATTCCTTTGCTCTCTTTCTAAAAGGAGCTTAGAATTTTAAATTTTATTTTGGCTAAAAAGCCAATAGTAAATACGGAGGTGAATGCCTGAAAACTTAAATAAAAAATTACAGGTACATCCGAGCTTTTGTAAAGTCGACTTCATCTTTAAATTGATTTAATTTAAGGGAATATACATAGGTTAAAAAAACTGTAACTGAAAGTAAATATTATATATTATTTTTAGTTTACACACGTGCCTTTCCTCGCATTAAATTATTCACTGCCGGAGTAGACCTTAAAGAAGGTCGAGTGTCGATAATTTTATTATTGTTGTGAGATTATTTTGTTATCGTTTCGAGACATGTATAGTACTTTTTCATATTTATATGTGGTCTTTTAGAAGTTTAATTTCAGTTTGTGATCTAGATGACTCACCAGCTAATCTAAGGAAAATCTTTCATGAAGAATGTTACATCACTGCGCAGTGTAGTGCAATAATTTTCGGTACTATTGAGTGCTGCATAAGTTCATAACAAAGTTTAACTCGATAAAAAATATTTTAGTTTCTGCATCATTGTGTTCCGTAACTTCAGTACAATATCTTAAGACAGCTAATGCGAGTTGCATGTAAGGCTACAGTTTACTGAACGAGTTCAAACAACTGTATCTAATTAATCTAATAAACCCCATGTTGTATAATCTCTTGTCGGTCTTCGTGGCTTGTCGATTTGCAAGAAAGCAACATGATCATTTTGATAATCAGTTAGCGGACTTTTCGTAGCCGGAATATAATACTGTAGTAAGTACTTACTTGTAACATTATCAACTCCGTGTAATATTTACTTTTCCATTAAATAATACAGTATGTCATTAACCTTTCTTTTCCAGTGCTGTAAGTCACGTCTCATCGACCTGCACTCGGAAACTTTGCATAAACAACCCGTGATAGATTTGGAATCATTTCAGTAAGATTAAAGACCACAGGGTGTTACTGGAAAAAGGTGTTTTGCTTCAAGTGCGTCTCTCATTCTCTCCATTTGATCTGATGTGCAAGGATATGACCAACAGATGTTACTAAAAGTTTAATTCATATGTTAACCTACTCATCTTAGGTACGTGAAATCGACCAGCACTCTGGGCATTTAAATTTAATCAAAAGGTTGTACGTTTCTTGCCCAAGGTCGTTCTACGTGGGTGTGGATTATCCCAACGCCACTTCATGCATCGGGCTCTCTCTCTCTCTCTCTCTCGCTCTCTCTCTCTCTCTCTCTCTCTCTCTCTCTCTCTCTCTCAGCCGTTGAAATGCTTATAATAACGTATAGCGTTTGTCGAAAATGAAAATATAATTTAATTAACTTAACAAGTAACACTGTTACGTATAAGGCGTTAAATTCCAGTGCTGGCACGCTTCACTTTGTACGTCGATCCTGGAAATGCGTTGAGACCACAGTAATATTTTTAGTGATTGAAAATAATACTCGTTACATTCCTCTCTGTTTACTATTAGTATTTATGGCTCCTTCCTGTATTTGGGAAGTACAGGCTATCAAACTTTCACAGACGCTTCTGTTAAATTTCTTTGGAAAGTGTCCCCGAGAAAATATTGAGAATATTAAAGTAAAGCGGCTATTTTGGAAGTAAAAGTACATTTGAGATTATCGGACTGTATATTTGAAATTATTCCTATCTTATGGAGTGGAAATAAACTCCATCGATTTTGTACCTGACCTGGGGAATGAGTTTACACTGACCTATCCCCCCCCCCCGCCGTAATGTAAAGTGTGACTAAAGCAGACATATCTCAGGTCCCATTGTTCATCCCTCACGTGGTGCATGTAGGCATTACTAAAGTGTTTGCGGCACCCACTTTGTAGCACTTTGCCTCCTTTCCCGCTTCCTTTCTTCAATTATTGCTGCCCAACCTCTCTAACTATACTTCCTAGTGGAACTGCTGGTATTTTCCCAGTTCCATTATCAGATCCTTGTACTTCGTCTCCTTGATTTTCTGTATCTCTTAGTCATGCTGTCCGATAACTCCAACTCCCTCTCGTGCGCCGAATGGCCAACAGTTCTCTAGTGCTTCGCTTGACAGCCTAAATTTATAAAACAAATATACTGCTCATCCATCTGCTCTCCATTAGGTTATCTCTATGCAAAATTATATTTACTTTTCAATAGTATTCGCTTCCTGACCTCGTTGTTGTTCCTAATTCTTCATTCGAGAACAAGTCATGTTATTCCTTTGCTCTCTTTCTAAAAGGAGCTTAGAATTTTAAATTTTATTTTTGTTAAAAAGCCAATAGTCAATACAGAGGTGAATGCCTGAAAACTTTAAGAAAAAATTATGGGTACATCCGAGCTTTTGTAAGGTCGACTTCATCTTTATATTGATTTAATTTGAGGGAATATACATAGGTTAAAACAAACTGTAACTGAAAGTAAATATTATATATTATTTTTAGTTTACACACGTGCCTTTCCTCGCATTAAATTACTCACTGCCGGAGTAGACCTTAAAGAAGGTCGAGTGTCGATAATTTTGTTATTGTTTTGAGATGATTTTGTTATCGTTTTGAGACATGTATAGTACTTTTTCATGTTTATATGTGGTCTTTTTCAAGTTTAATTTCAGTTTGTGATCTAGATGACTCACCAGCTAATCTAAGGAAAATCTTTCATGAAGAATGTTACATCACTGCGCAGTGTAGTGCAATAATTTTCGGTACTATTGAGTGCTGCATAAGTTCATAACAAAGTTTAACTCGGTAAAAAATATTTTAGTTTCTGCATCATTGTGTTCCGTAACTTCAGTACAATGTCTTAAGACAGCTAATGCGAGTTGCGTGTAAGGCTACAGTTTACTGAACGAGTTCAAACAACTGTATCTAATTAATCTAATAAACCCCATGTTTTATAATCTCTTGTCTGTCTTCGTGACTTGTCAATTTGCAAGAAAGCAACATGATCATTTTGATAATCAGTTAGCGGACTTTTCGTAGCCGGAATATAATACTGTAGTAAGTACTTACTTGTAACATTATCAACTCCGTGTAATATTTACTTTTCCATTAAATAATACAGTATGTCATTAACCTTTCTTTTCCAGTGCTGTAAGTCACGTCTCATCGACCTGCACTCGGAAACTTTGCATAAACAACCCGTGATAGATTTGGAATCATTTCAGTAAGATTAAAGACCACAGGGTGTTACTGGAAAAAGGTGTTTTGCTTCAAGTGCGTCTCTCATTCTCTCAATTTGATCTGATGTGCAAGGATATGACCAACAGATGTTACTAAAAGTTTAATTCATATGTTAACCTACTCATCTTAGGTACGTGAAATCGTCCAGCACTCTGGGCATTTAAATTTAATCAAAAGGTTGTACGTTTCTTGCCCAAGGTCGTTCTACGTGGGTGTGGATTATCCCAACGCCACTTCATGCATCGGTCTCTCTCTCTCTCTCTCTCTCTCTCTCTCTCTCTCTCTCTCTCTCTCTCTCTCTCTAGACCCAGAAATGTGTTGTGAAATTTTGTATTTTGAAATTCACCCTTTGGGCTGTTCTTCCTTTCGCGGGCTAAGAGGCTTTCAAAATAAATTTAATTTTCCGTATATGGTAATTATATGCCTTTTAAACAGCCTTTTTTTTCATAAGTCTCAGCGTAAAATGGTCAAACACTTGTTTTGCAGTGTTCCATACTCAATTGCGCATGCAGGGAGAAATTTATTGAAAACATATCCAGGACATGTAATTTCTATTAGCCACAGTGGTGCTGTCTTAACTTATCGATTTCTTCACATTTCGTAGATCCAACTCAAGAAAGAAAGAAGTGAAGACCATGTTTATGCGTGTGATTTAGAAGGCCAGTCACACACGGGACTTTTATCGTATTATATTGAAGCCTTTTCCTTCAGCCCTTCATAATCTCTCTTTATTGTCTGTTTGGGTTTCATCCAAAAAAAAAAGGTGCGCCGAATTGTATGAAGATAAAATAAAGAAATAAATACGGTTTTATAGCCTACTTTATTCCTCGAGTTGTTTACACTTCCAGTAAATAGGCCTTGTGACCGTTGGCTTACGGATTAGAAGTAATATGCTAAAAACCGCCTACTTTCTCTCCAGTATTGAGTTAATTCCGGAGGGAAATGTCCAGTTTCTGTGCTCTTGTAGATATTCGTTCCTCATCATACAAAGCGTTCGTACTATATTTCTCGACGCCTTTCTTATTTCAGAGAAAATCATATGTACAGCTATGCTCAAATCTGACGCAACATGATTCTTTTTGTATTGTCCAGAATCAACGTAACGTTGCCAAGCTGGGTTAAACTTTTTTTTTATTTCTAATGTCATACATGTCGACAAGTTTGCGAATTCACAGCTAACACTATTTTCATTATGGTTATATAAACATGATCCCTGTTATGCATTGGTATAATTCGTAATCTGTGTGATTTGAAATTTTTTTTTTTTACATTGCTTAGATCAAAGCCCGGCGTGATAAGGTTAGCGGTGCCGTCAATAACAGCACGCTTAACATGCTCCTCGGGCTGGTCAACGTAACTACCTCTGCAGCATTATAACAGTAGATCTGATAAGCTCAACACTCATAACATTTTCAAAATAGGAATATGAGTTACAACAAGTTTTCTTTGCATGTCGAAGTTTAAGACTGCGTTCAAGCTGCCTGTATGTTGCAAAATGATTTATAGGCCTAAAAAAATAATCTAAGCCTTCTGAGATGTACTCTCTGTTACTAAAGAATTTATTTGTAGAGATTACCTGTTCTTTGAGGAATAAAAGATGATGATGATTTTAATTATATGGAGAAGATGGCTGTTGATCGAAATATCTATTAGTATTTAATGTTAAGGCCTATGGAACACTTGTTTTTTAACTGGCTTAAAATATTATTTTCTGAAAAGTCCTTCTGCTCGCTTTTGGTAATTTATTCATTCATAAGGTAACTTGAAGTGCAAGAACGTGCAGAAAACTTCATATGCTTTCTAGCCAGATATTGTTAATATAGAGATGTGAATGCTAAATGTAAAGTAAAGAAATCTAACACACCTAGGACTAGGAACAAAATCTTGGCTTTAACAAAACAATAATTGCATAGGCAAGTATTTGCTAGTAAGCCATAATTTTTGAAGTGGTTAAGAAATATAACCTAATAATTTTATTTTTTATGAAAATCCAAATATTCCTCTAACAAATATAAAATAAATGGTTTCAAGATAGTTTCATTGTCGCTACTCATTGTAGACTTATGTTACAAAAGGTGGTTCATGTCGCCCAACCACTCACACGTTGGTATCAGTTGAAGCATTCTACTTTTGTATTTACTCATTTACATTTTTTCAGCGTTGAGGCGTAAAAACAGTCAAATAGGACTATTTCAGATTTTATGGTTGCACATTAGAAGCAATATTAATGTTATGACAATTTTTTTTTCTTTTTTAATTTAACATTTGAACTGAGGTTTGACGATGAATATTTTTTGTCAAATGCATCGGCGATGAGTGAACGAAAGGTTTGAAAATGTTTCGTACCTGTTTTTCCGAAATTTGGCTGTACGTGATATTTTCTTAGTTTTGAGATATATGACAGATTTCACCCTTATGAAACATATTATGGTCTTACTGTATGAAATAATCGTGTTTTCACACTGAAATAATTGATTAATATGGAGCATAGTAGTTGCCAGTTAGTGAATTTTGAACTCGGTCCTATGCACTCATGTAGCATCAGTTCTGATGAATACACACGCACACACAGACACACACACACCACACACACACACACACACACACACGGAAAACAAAGGTTAATGGCATACTGTATTATTTAATGGAAAAGTAAATATTACAATGAGTTGATAATGTTATAAGTAAGCACTTACTATTATATTCCGGATCCGAAAAGTCCGCTAACTGATTATCAAAATGATCATGTTGCTTCCTTGCAAATCGACAGATCACGAAAACAGACAAGAGATCATACAATATGGGGTTTATTTGACTAAATGCAATTGTTTAACCTCGTTCAGTAAACTGTTTCATAGAATTCCATGTATATGTTTGACAGAACTGGAGACAAACAGTTGCCCATTTGCATTCCAGGTTTCTGCTTATAATAGCTGTTATTAAAAACAAAACATGTATCTATTACACAAACTCGAGTTGCCAATAGCATATTGCCAGATGATGTTTACTGGGTTAGATGCGTGGGTGGCACTTTTACAGTTTGGAGTGTAAACCACGACATTGACAAATTTCTTTCTGATCTTAGCTCTTAGTACCATCAGTAAAATTCGCCGTTGAGAAAGAAACAAATAACTCCATAAACCTCTTAGACACTATTGTAATAAGAACTGACAATGGCCTGAAATTCAAAAATCACAGGAAAGCTACAAATAACAACCTAATGATCAATGCAAGATCGACTCGTACACGTAATGTTAAGTACATGGCTTTGAGATCTCATTTACTAAGAGCACTTAGAATAGTTAGTCCGGAGTATTTGGACGAAGAGTGTAGTAACATCCCCAGAATTGGCATAAAAAAACACTTTTCAATCAGGGAAATAGAAGAATGTTTATTCCTAGCTAAACAAACACATTATAGAACAAACACTCAAAAGGAATATGATATGAGTAATACTTTGGTTCTCCCTTTCCACCCTTCATTCAGTGATATTGTTTACCCTTTAAGAATACTAAACTTTAAAGTAGTCTTTTCTTACCCCAACACAATATAGGAAAGACAGTCATTTGCAACAGCCCCTAACAAGGTGTGGTTTACAAAATACCTGGTGAATGTGGCAAATTCTACCTGGGACAAACCGGAAAAGATATTAATAAGAGAAATTCCCATCATCGATATTGTGTAAGAACAAATTCTACAAACACCGCTGTTAAGTTTATTTACATGTGCAAAACTATGGCTGTCCTATTCATTGGAACAAATCAGAAGCATTATTCAAAGAAAAAGATATGATGGCAAGAAATTTGTTGGAAACGGCTTGCATAAGTTTTAGCAAACAAAAAAACTTTAGTATTGGTCAGGGCATATATAAATTAGACCCTTTATTCCTTCACATTGTTTCACAACAGTACAAATTCAGAGAAAGGTTTTAAATGACCTATCACCAAATCGTTGAATAGTTCTCTCTTTTAACTTTTCTGAATTGCTAATTCTTGACCATTTGTTTATGATCTAAACAACCTAATTTTAACTTTGACAACTGTTCTTTTATTTTTTTTCCGGTGAGAAACAACGTTTGTGATTTTTATGGATGTACTTATTCTGTTTAGTTGTAATAAAGCTCTTGAAGAGGCCTGACTGGTGGAAGGCGAAATTATCGAGCTATTAGAGTGTTTTATTCTCTTTTCTCCTGTGGACTATATTGACGTATCTCATCTTCTGGGTATGAAGATTATATTTATAGAAAATGTACTTACATAACATTTCAACCTCTGCTTTAAATCTAAACTAGTCAAGCTTTCCTTTGTAAATTGAATATTGTTAGAGTTTGTGTAATAACTTGCTTTTATTGTAAATAGTTTATATGTGCTATTTATTAATATTTTATCTCATTGTTTGAAGTTTCTTATTTAATATGATGGCGGCTACACAGAGTTAAAAGTCAGATATTTTTGCTCGTCCGCACCATTTGTTACACATACATACACACATACATACATACACACATACATACATACTCACACATTTTTGTGGCATTTGTGCTGCGTTTTGCATATGATATAATGTTTATGGAAACGGAAGTTGGTGATTTGCAGGAAGTGATGAGATATCCTTGTTATGACTCATATTACCTTCAGTGTTAGTAATAACCTGATACTAGATGTTGACTCAAACGTATATCATGAAGGAATCTTGAGTGATAGGAGTTCAGAAATTCTTGACATTATGGACAGAATTTAGACGGCAAGATAGTTCGCGTGCAAGCTCGAAGCGACGCGAAAGTCTAAGTCTGTTTCAAATTACAATAAAATCAGGATTCGTGTTACAAAAGTGAGAGTGATATTTTTTACTTGGCATAAATCCAATGTATATAATAATAATTTTCGCCACTGGAAGCGAAAAGGCGTTAACTCTACAAAAATACAGCAGTGAGAGGCCGAAGCTTTAATAAACACTGGTGACCAGGTTGCATTAGATTATCAAATAAAGATAAAGCAATATCTTGAAAGAGGCTGTTCCTTTAGCTCTGGATGGACCAAGGTGAACATCCGCAAAGACGGTGCGTGGTACCAAGGGAAACCTGGATGAGGACGTTAAGCATGGCGTCTGGTGATGATAACAGAACTGAATAGAAAGAAATGGCAAAAGAAAGAGAAATCTGACCTCCACCAAAATGGAATAATAAAAAATTTTGTACCTAGGTATAACTATATAAAATTACTTGCCATAGTTCCACTAATTCGAGACGATGCGTAGTTGGTTTACAATCGCCCTTGTATTCTGTTCCGATATTTCATTTCCTACAGAAGAGAACATGGTAGTCTCAGCGTTTTCCTCTTGAATTATACCAATAAATAATATTCCTGTTCATATAAATCCTGTACATATAAATTTAATGAAATGAAGCAGTTAATGCAAAATGGAGTAATTAAAATTTTATGCCAAGTTCTCTATGATAACAATAAAGTAGTTAAATATGAGAGATATGTTGTATGTGCTACTTCACGATACGCGAGGGGTTAATGTTTGTTAGAAGTAGACTTTTGTTATTGTGAATAAGCTAAACTGAATTAGCGTTTTGGTTTTACACACAAAATGTAATGTTTGATAAACATTCACACACACACACACACACACACACACACACACACACACACACATATATATATATATATATATATATATATATATATATATATATATATATATATATATAACTGAATCACGAAAATATGGAACGTGATGAATATATCTTTATATATATATATATATATATATATATATATATATATATATATATATATATATATAATATGTGTGTGTGTGTGTGTGTGTTTGCGTGCGTGCTTGCGTGGGTATGTGTGTGCGTTAGAGAGAGTATATTTTTTCCGTTTGCTAGCTTACTCTTGCCACCATATTTTTCTACTTGTGAATAAAATGAAAGTCCGAAAAAGAAATAATCATATACTTTAAAGGCCTTTAATTATTAGTGCGGTTAGGTTACAGCAGGGAAATATAATTATATATATATATATATATATATATATATATATATGTATGTGTGTGTGTGTGTATATGCATATATATGTATGTAGTGGTCTGGTAAAACTAAGGTATACTTTTTTATGTATGTATGTATGTATGCATATGCATGCACGTGCATAGGTACATTACACCAAACACTTGATCCTTTGGAGGGGGGCGTGTATATGTGCATAAAATGTATACTTATCATTATTTCGCCCTGCACTTCCACATATTTACCGGTCCATATCTCCCTTACCTATTTATTGATTCCCACGTATCGCAAGTCCTCTCGTTCATTACCACCTTCGTGATACTTGAAGGGCTTTAATGTCCCTGATCTGTTCGCCTTTGTGATAAAGAAGAGAAGAGTTTAGCGCATGATCGAAGAACACTTTTGGCGAGCGAAAGACAATTAGCACCCATAATTACCGCCTCGAACCGTCTTCCTAAATATCTCGAAGTCTAGGGACGTACCTCGTCTAAGACAATAATGAAGTACCTTTAATGGTTGCTGGGGCAGGTACGAAGCCATTTTCACGTACGTGAAAAACTGTGGATGCGCTCGTCAAGAGCACTGGTTTGGTCCAGTTTTGAAAACTAGGTTTTTTTTTTTTATCGTCGACGAAGTCAATAAAAGGGAACCATTTTTTAAGTGCTTATAGCTGGATCATCAGTACTCTCATAATTTCAGCTTGGGAAAAATATGATCGTATCGGAAAATAGATATTTTTAAAACGACAATAAGAACATCATCATCACAGCACCAATTGTGAAATTAACAACAATAACAGCATCATCATCATATCATCATAGCACCAATTGCAAAATTAACAGCAGTAACAACATCATCATCACAGCACCAGTTGTAAAATTAATAACATCATCATCATCAGAGCACAATTGCAAAATTAACATAATAATAACTTCATATCTCAGAACCAATTATAAAATTAATAATAATAACATCATCATGATCATCATCACAACACCAATTGTCAAATTAAAAACAATAACAACTTCATCATCACATCACCAATTGTAAAATTAACAACAATAACATCATCAGCATCATCACAACACTAATTGTCAAATTAACAACAATAACAACATCATCACAGCACCCATTGTAAAATTAGCAATAACAACATCATCATCATCATAGCACCAATTGTAAAATTAACAACAATAACAGCATCATCATCATCACAACACCAACTGTAAAATTAACAACAATTGCAACATCATCACAGCACCAATTGTGAAATTAACAACAATAACAGCATCATCATCACAGCACCAATTGTAAAATTAACAACAATAACATCATCATCATCACAACACTAATTGTTAAATTAACAACAATAACAGCATCATCACAGCACCAATTGTAAAATTAGCGACAATAACAGCATCATCATCATCATAGCACCTTTTTTAAAATTAACAACAATAACAGCTTAATCACAGCACCAATTGTAAAATTAGCGACAATAACAGCATCATCATCATCATAGCACCTTTTTTAAAATTAACAACAATAACAGCTTCATCACAGCACCAGTTGTAAAATTAATAACAATAACATCATCATCATCACAACACAATTTGTAAAATTAAAGACAATAGCAACATCTTCATCACAGCACCAGTTGTAAAATTAACAACAAAAGCAACATCATCACAACACCAATTGTAAAATTCACAACAATAGCAACATCATCATCACAACACCAGTTGTAAAATTAACAACAATAACAACACCATCATCACAACACCAATTGTAAAACTAACAACAGTGATATAATCAAGATTTCCATGAAAAGCAGTAAAGCTTATGAATTACAAGTTCATAAGTATGACCCAGGAATGTTAGACATATATCTCCATAATTCTGTGAAGTGTCATTTGTTTCTTCTTCAGTAGTTGTGTATTCATATCTGCCCACAAAATGCATAGAATGTAAAACTTTTGTGACAGCAGTATTTCCAAATAAATATTTTTTCTATAGTACATTTAGTGGATGATTTGATACTGATTGATTAGACGAAAATTCCGACATACTCTTGTCGTCTTGCCGCAGAGTAACACGCAAGTCGCCAAGAAGTATCTATATTAAAACAATGAATGTGCATTGAATGGCTTGATAGGTAAAATATGCGCCTAGATCACCAATATGTAAAATATGCGTGTAAGTCACCTGTATGCAAAATATACGTCTAAGTCACCAATATGTAAAATATGTGTCTATGTAACCAATATGTAGAATATGCGTCTAAGTCACCAATATGTAAAATATGCGTCTAAGTCACCAATCTGTAAAATATACGTCTAAGTCACCAATATGTGAAATATATGGCTAAGTCACCAATATGTAACATGTGCGTCTAAGTCACCAATATGTAAAATGTACGCCTAAAGCCTCGTTGACACGGGGCAAGTTTAGCAGCCGCTAGTGCTAGCTAGAAGTTAACTTACCCGGCAAGTAAGTGTTGACACTAGGATAGTTTGGCGGGAAAGTATTTGCAGCCAGTAGCTATCAAGATGTCCGGTGACATGGATGTAGCAATTGATGCTGCCGTTGTTGTTTTGGCAAAGGAATTAGAAATAATTGTGAATAACAAAAGGAAGAAAAAACGTACAATATGGGTGAGGAAGTGGCTTTAGCGGAGAGAAAGTTTAGTAAGCTCCAGTACACTACTTGCTGAATTAGCTACGGAAGATCCTACAGAATATAAAAGACATATGCGCATGGATGTGCAGACGTTTGAGGAACTGCTATATTTGGTGGAGCCTCACATATCTGCAAAGGGCACACCGATGAGAAACGCCGTCCCAGCAACGATTAAAATTGAAATAACCTTGCGTTATTTGGCGAGTGGGGATAGTCTTGCATCACTTGCATACTTCTTCAGGGTGCCGGCCTCCACTATTTCAAAGTTTTTGCCTAAAGTATTGCAGGCAATCATTGATGTACTGAACAACTACTTACAGGTAATACATTGCAATTTCCACTTATACATTGTCTATTTCTAGCAAACTTGTATATTTATATATGTAGTTATCACACATAAATTCACAAAATATTTAGGAGAATAAAAAGAAAATAGTGTTGTGAACAAGTTTTTATTGATTAAATTTCAATGTAGAGAATATTAAGGACAAAGCAATGTAATATAAACCATTATAGTTCTTCATAAGAAGCAACACTCTCAATGGAAAATTGTGATTCATTATTCATAGGGCCTACATTTGTGTATGAAACTGCAGAACCACACGGTGCATTAAAAGATTGCGCCATTGATGTTGTGTTTTCTGACAGAGAGACAAGTCGTTCATGTGCTACTTTCAATAACCTTAATTTTCTTTTTTAAAATTTCGACGTCGGGAACATGACGGCCTTCCTTCATCAAAGCTTCGGCTAACATATTCATTGCCATGTCACGCTTGTTTCTGTTCATGCAATCAATGTGCCTTATATCCCACAGGCAATTCATATCCCTCATAAATTCCCAAAAACGTGGAAATTTCATTTGGACTCCACTTCTCGCACATGCTTGCGTTCGGGGAAGGTGATGACAACTGTCCAGCAAAGAGGCAACTTGGCGTTGACACGTGGACAGTTGTGGCTGCTAGTTGGTCACGTGACCGGCAAGCAGCGAGTAAAGTAGCCGGGACACCAACTTCACTTGCCACTATCCTGGACTATCCCAGCAAGTGGCAAGCTTACTAACTTTTCGTTGACATTGGGCAAGTAGAGGGGTAGTTCACAGGTCGCTAGTACTAGCGGCTGCTAAACTAGCCCCGTGTCACGAGGCTTAAGTCACCAATATGTAAAATGTACGTCTAAGTCACCAATATGTAAAATGTACGTCTAAGTCACCAATATGTAAAATTACGTCTAAAACACTGAACATACATGTAATATAATCCAAGGTGTGTTAATACGTTTGTTGGTAGAATTAAAATGAAATTTCAAATATGCGTCTAAAGCACCGATATTTCAACAATGCATGTACATGTAATAGCTTAATACTAAGTTCAACCGATACGTTCGTTTGTCTTGTTAATGTAGAATGTAGATTATTGTATACGTCTAAATCACCGATATTAAAACGTGAAAACACATGTAAATGCTGAATATTATTTAAGGTCGGTTAATGCATTTGTTTGTTGTTAAAATGTAAAGTCCAAAATGCACATGTAATGGCTGAATATTATTTAATGTCAGTCAAGGCATTTGATTATGGTGTTAAAATGTAGAATGTAAAATATACATCTAAATATTATCAACACGAAGACACTGAATATACATTTAACGGCTTAATATTTAACGTTAGCTAATACTGTAGATGTCCCTAAATAGTTTTTTTTTTTTTTTTTTTTTTGCTTGAACTGTTTGTGGTCAATCAGATGTGACTTTATTTCCAATGATTCTTTACCTAGCCAAAATTGGCACGTTTTTTCCCGGTTTTATTTATTGGCCTAAACTTGCTGTCTTTTCCCAAACACCATTCTCACTCTCCCTCGCCCTCTGCCATTCATTCCATATTCTGTCCAAGTCTTCGGCGTCAGTGACCTTGGTAGTGTGGCCACGCCTGATTACTTCCAGTCAGCCAGTCTATCTCTCCCAGGCTTGGATGCCTACTCAGTCTGCCATAGAATTCATTAAGAAAGAATAGGAAACAAAAGAATAGGAAACAAATAAAAGAGTAAATAAAAAACACTTTTATTCTAGTATAGGAAAATATTACTTTGGTCATGCTTTTAGAGATTGTTTTCAAAGGAGGGATGAAATATCGATGGAATTTTAGCCTTGTTAGAAAATGTTATTTTCTTGATATAATTTGATTTCCTTGTCGTAAATGAATGGTAATGTAGTTTCTGGGAGGAAGAAATTTCGATTCAGGTCTCTGTACACAAATATATATACCAAGGTCTAAAAGATGACACCTAATACTTTGCTTCACTGCAACTGTCGATGGGTGGCTGATAGGAAGCTCCCATCTGTCGTAGGCAGGCAAAGAAATGCTCAAGTCCATCTTAATTATTCTGTATGTTATTATATATCGAATTTGTCTTTTACAGTTTGTAGCAAGTTGTGCAAAGACTGTGAGGAAATTACAAATCCTTTTTGAAATGGGCAGAGACCTTTACTTCCCAGAACCTCCATTGATTTTGCTATTTCTC
>JANJGK010000014.1:13203561-13209102 GCA_039081455.1 Macrobrachium rosenbergii | reverse complement strand
ATCATTGATATCGCTGAAACCTAGGATGGGTACCGATATTAATTAGTGAATATGTCATCGTCAAGTAGGCAGAGCCACAGTGAAGAGACGTTTTCCCCGTATTGTAAACTCTCTTCACTGTGGGCGGAGCCTCATGACGTCACAGGTTAACGTCACTATTGTGTTCAAAACCCTTACCTGCGATTTTGATGGCTCTGGCATAGGAAACACACTTGTACTCTGATAAGTACCAGAACTATTGAACGTAGGTACTAGATAATGCTTGCAAAAATTAGGTAATTTTATAAAATATACACTTGCCAACTTTAACCCTTATGGATGCTTTGATAAAAAGGTATTGCCGATGTATGTGTATGTATGTGCCACAATTACTCTGAAGCGCATTGAACAGTGTCAGTCAAACTTGGTATACATAATTATGACTTACTATCTAGAAATCAGCAATGGGGGTAAGACAGCACGAGCACCAAAGGAGGGAGGGGGGAGAGGGCTTCCCTGAAACGGGGCTGGATATGCCTTTAGACTTAGTAACTTTACGAATGTATCATACCTAATTTCGCCATACGTATGACTTACCATCTGGAAAAGAATACGGTGGGGGTAAGACATCAATGGCACCAAAGAGGGTGGGGGTTGGGAAGGGGGTGACAGGGAAAGGGAGAGGAAGTGAGAGAGAGAGAGAGTAGAGAGGGTGTTAGGGAGGAGAAAGAGGGAAAAAGTCAGAGAGAGAGAGAGAGAGAGAGAAGAAGAAGTGTGTTTGTGTGTGAGAGAGAGAGTGGGAGAGGAAGTGTGTGTTTGTGTGTGTGAGAGAGAGAGAGAGAAAGAGTGAGTGGGAGAGGAAGTGAGAGAGAGAGCAGAGGGGCTGCTAGGGAGGAGTGCGAGGGAAAAAGTGAGGGAGAGAGAGAGAGAGAGAGGAAGTGTGTGTGTGTGTGTGTGAGAGAGAGAGGGAGGAAGTGTGTGTTTGTGTGTGTGTGTGTGAGAGAGAGAGAGAGAGAGAGAGAGAGAGAGAAAGGGAAAAAGTGAGAGGGAGAGGAAGTGAGAGAGAGTAAAGGGAGTGTTAGGGAGGAGAAAGAGGGAAAAAGTGAGGGAGAGTTAGAGAGAGAGAGAGAGAGAGAGAGAGAGAGAGAGAGAAAGTTTATCGGTTGTCATTCAGAGTTAATCCGGGCAGCGACATATATATATATATATATATATATATATATATATATATATATATATATATATATATATATATATATATATATATATATATATATATATATATATATATATATATATATATATATATATATATATATATATATATATATATATATATATATATATATATATATATATATATATATATATATATATATATGACTTGCAAAACTTAAGTTGGAGAGATTATGTATACGTATGCGTATACGGCAGGCACAAGCTACAGAAAGGTCGTTCATGCATAACTATGTAAACAAATATACTATTTAATATCAGCAGAATTGTCATGTATTAAAATATACATACATAAACAGATATTTTAAGACAGTTTAATTGATGTTAGAAAAATAATTAAGTAATAAAATATAAATCTAAACAAATATTTAACCATTTACACGAGCATATTGTTTATCTTACTCATATCCCCTGACCTGGGTTTGAGCGATTGACTGTACCCATAATCCACCAGTGGGCTCGAGAAGACTCCTGAGGGAAAACCGGTTTTCCCTTGACCTTGAGGTGGTGGTGGAAGGGATTGGCGTTTGGGCAGTAGCAGACAGTATTCCAGATCATTAAGGGTGCATTCTATGGGGAGTCTCTGGGAAGTCTCTAGTTTACGGATCTGTGACCCGAAGGCACTCCGATGGCTGTACTCTTTATTTTGACAGTTGGGGATTACTGGGCAAGTGCTGGGTATGTCGGTGGGAGGATGGGGGTGGGGGGAGGGAAGCGTTGGGATAAGCTTGTGCAGGATCCCAGAATTAAAAAGATTTGACCATAGGGTTAATTCCATGGCTCGCTTAATTTGAGGTCAACTCTCCTGTTTCATTTCAAAGTGAATTGTACATCACACACACACACACACACACACACACACACACACACACACACACACACACACATATATATATATATATATATATATATATATATATATATATATATATATATATATATATATATATATATATATATATATATATATATATATATACTGTACAGTTTAGTTTATGTAATAGACAATAAAAATTATAGAAGACACCGTAATTCACAAGGCTAATGCATGTATCGTAATATAGTGTATAGTAAATAAATTTTGGATAAATTTGAAAGTGTATCATTAAAATTTCATTCGGAGTATATAGGAAGATTGTTAGCAACAATAAACAGCACCCCAAGATATCCTTCATATTTGCCACATATTAACTTGGTTTGTTTTTTCAATCTGCATATATTCTTACAACTTCCAGAATGCCAACTGATATCTCAGCAATAATTTGGTGATGAGTAACATGTTTTAAAATAGTAGTTGCTAGTTCTGGGTTGTTTTATTTATGTAGCCGTCTTGTATTTTTGGCTCAACAAATTTTTTTTTTTACTTTTGTATTTTGTTCTCTAGACCATTGGTATTTGCATGCGGGAGAGGGAATGCTCCCTTATGAAAGCTGATAAAGGAATCTCTCTCTCTCTCTCTCTCTCTCTCTCTCTCTCTCTCTCTCTCTCTCTCTCTATATATATATATATATATATATATATATATATATATATATATATATATGTATATATATATATATATATATATATATATATATGTATATATATATATATATATATATATATATATATATATATATGTGTGTGTGTGTGTGTGTGTGTGTGTGTGTGTGTGTGTGTGTGTTTATGTTTGTACGTGCGCGCGTTTGTGTGTTGTAATCGCTGCAGATATGATTTTAGTTTACGTGAAACGTTGATGGGGTCTTGTCAAGTAAATTTTCAGTAAATAGTGGGGTGCAAAAGGAGCGTGTTGTTGTTTGCCATTCTCGTTAATTTTGCACTGAAAAAGTGATCGGAGGTGGAAGAGAAGAAAAACATTTACCTAGGGCGACGGGAGAATGTTTGTGGGAAAACATTTGCCTGAAGGCGACAGATGCCACGTGGAAACTGTCTCTCATTTCTTTAATCTGCCCAAAGAAATTAACTCTGGAACTTGATAATTTTGGGCGTGCTGCCCGTAGGCCCCTTCTATAAGCCGCGTCTCTGAGTCTTGACCTGACCTTTAATGGGAGCTGCGTGGCGTTGGCCGATATAAGAAGAAATTACTTTTTGCATGTTTAGTCTTGTCTAGTACATTTTTATAGCAGGTCAGTTCTCATGAGGAGAAAAATTGCTCCTCTTACTCCTTTTAGGATGTAACAGGTTAAAGTTTTTATTTGAAAAAGGATCATTTTTGTATTAATATCGAATTATTGCAGAAAGAAACAAAAAATTTATTTCGTCTGTAGTCTGACTACGAAAGGGTTGTGTATTTCCGTTCTTGCAGTGTTACCTGTCTATCTCTCCGTATCCGGAAAATTCACCTCCAACAATTTACCGACAACGATTCACCGTCAACAATTCACCGGCGAACATATTCACCGTCGAACAGTTCACCGTCAAGCAGTTCATGGCCAAAAAAAATTTTTTATTCCTTATTTACACAACTCTTTTATCTGATTTTAGGTATTTGAGTGCCAGGCAACTGACCCCAAACAATTAACACTATGGCACAGGAAAATTATCTACAGAGATTCTTTGGAAATACCCCTTCAGTTTATTCAGACCAAGGAAGTTTATAGTTTTTATGCTAAAGGAATTGTGAGACTAGTTCGGAAGTATGACCCATGCGTTCCGATAGTTTTTTTACTATTTGCGTGGAATGGCTCATGACATTTTTTACTACTAAAAAAATAGTTATTTTATTCGGTAATATGTTTTTAAAGATGTTCATATGTAAAATATTAGCAAATTGTTGTCTTTGCAACGTACACTGATTTTACCGTTTCGAGCTAGTATATTGAAACCCTGTATGGGATCAATGAAATGTATAAAAAGACATTACTGTTCAGTAATTGAGTGGAACGCTAGCAAAGTCAGGCTATCTTTTAATTAGAAAAACAAAAGTTACTGTTTGATTTGCTTGTCCGGCCATTTCCAATATTGATTTTCTGTTTATTTACAGTGATAACTGCTTTATTTTTCTAGATATGTACAGATAGGAAGCCGGCTTGCCCCGGTAAGCCCCTGGGAATTAGTTCCATTAAAGGATTTATCTTGGACACCTGTTTTATCAGCTGGTCTGTTTCCTTCTACTACGTCAAATCCCTTAGGCTTTTTTCCAAAAACACAGGGATGGTACACAACAAAGCGCCCCAAGCAGATGTCCGAATGTTCGTATCAATAGTATTTTCCCGTTCCCTAATAATGACAATATAAATACAAGCAGTAACTCGGAAATGCTAGTGCACCATGTTGCTAAACCTCTCGCTAATATTTTCCCTCGCCCAGTCACTAGGTACACTTGAGGAACGTTTTAAATAAATATAAAACAAAAATTATTGCAAGCCAGGGATGTAACTGTCACTATTAGCACTATTTCTAGAAAAGGCAGAATAATTTACGTAGATGAAAGAATTACATTTTTGTCATTTGATGAAATAAGCATCGATAAAGAATGGGGTTGTAATATAGGAATGTATGTACTAGAAGACCCATTTATTTTCTGTTACTATGAAAGATAAGAAAAACTAGAAGTTGGAGGCTTTGTTGTTGTAGTAGCTGTGCATGGCGTGTGAGCTACCAGTCTTCAATAATGGAAAACATGTAAATTCATCTTAAAAAGGAAATATCTTTCGAAAATCTCAAAGGCAGGCGTGGAATCGTTGTTTCTCTGGCTGCTACACAGTTAAAGAAATGTATTCAAGTGTCAGCTACCAGTCTTCATTAATGGGAAGCATGTAAAATCATCTTGAAAATGAAATATCTTTCGACAGTCTCAAAGGTAGGCGAGGAACTGTTGTTTCTCTGGCGTTTATATGCAAGAGAAAAGTATTCAAGTGCCAGTGGGCAGAACGTTGAATTAGCAGTGCGATTGTTATTGGAATCGTGTCCCGAAACAAAACCTTTCAGTTTCACTGAGGGATCAATCACTGCCTTGTAAAATTTCCTGAAAATTTTGTGTAATCTAGACCACTTAGATGAAATCAGGGTTTTCTGTAACAATTTTATAAGCTTAAATTTAAAATATGTGCGGGATAGCTTGTTCTTATGAAAGTAAATAAAGGTGTAGCGATAAGTAAAAGGTTTAATGTCGTCACGATTGAAGAAACATCTTCAGAATCCGACAGTGCAGAAAAATGACAGACTACACATATATTTAAGAGTTTGGTCCGTTAGTTGTTATATGAGAGATATTTGATGCTTTGTGAGGAGAGCTGTACGGAAAATGTTTTCAGAAAATCTATATAAAAATAAAGCAGTCTGGTATGAATATGCCCGATGATGCATTAATCTTTTTTGTTGGTT
>JANJGK010000014.1:13188561-13198561 GCA_039081455.1 Macrobrachium rosenbergii | reverse complement strand
CTTCGATGTTTAAAAATGTTTACGGTTGCATTAACTGGGTACATTTAAAGTTTATTTATAGAGCTTAGTTGGGCTTAACTTGTAGTGCATGAATTATATGGGTAACTTAATATTACTATTATAAACAGCATTTTTCAATAGTTGGTCAGTGAGATAATTTATTATTAACGTATTTCTGCATTTGTTTGAACGATATTGAACATAAGTTTCTTAGTAATTTAGATCTTCTGGTATGAATTCCTGACAAAGCCTTTTACTCAAAGGCTTGGTGTTTTTAGTAAATCTACTGAAAATCTCCTCAGGATGCCGTGTTTAGTACCAGTCCCACCGTGATTGAACAGTAAATTTCTCAAATTATCTCACCTGTGCTGTATTATATATACTCTTCTATAAAGTTCAGTCAAACTTATATTAACGGTATATCCGCTCAGAGGTCTAATGTAGAATTAACATTTTTTAAAACCTGAAGTAACGTTCTTAATGTTCATTCTTCGATCAAGTTGTCTTATTTCGCAAAGATAGTACGAATAAACTAGTGCACTTGTAGTTCTATTTAAACTGGTTCTGTTGTTAAGATTATTAACCAGTAAGTTCTGTATACCAAGTCTTTCAAAACCATCGTCGAAAGTCGCTACGTAAGAACCCTTCTGCCCGCACAGGGGCGGTGCCCCTGTTGTGGGTAGAGGGTTGCTTCCATGAGGTATGGTAGACCTATACGGTCTACCATACCTGTCTTGGAAGTTAGTGCATTTCTTAAAAAAAAAAAAAAAATAGGAATTAGGAATTTTCGATCTTGGTGATTATGGATTTTCTTATGTTAGTAAAATAGGCAGGTGTGGAATGTTTTAACCGTTTGGTTTGTGTTACTCTTTTGTAGGAATCACTGAGTTTGAAGTTTTTCTAAGCAATTTGCAGTGGAAATTACCTTGAGTTTTATATAGCGTACGATTAAAAGTTATTAAATCAGGAAAAATGTTAATTTATCTTGCGGAACAAAACAAATAACCGCTGATTTGTGCAACATATTTCAGAATTGTTGGTGATTTCGTATATATATATATTGTTAAGGCTTCATAATTATTTTGTAAGAGAAACCATTAAAAAGGACTTAGATTTAAAATCCTTATGGAAAAAGCATAAACGATGTGGTTTGACTGCGTCGTAAAACATTTTGCGTCGCAGAATATTTAATCATTAATTATATTGAGAGAAGAACAATGTCTAGTTATCGTTTATAGCATGAGTAATGGACGAGAATGATAGATTAATCGCGTGAACTTTTATTGGGAAATTGTGTTGTCAGTTCAGTTGAACTTCGGAAAGAGTGTTTTCCTAAAACTATACTCGATACTGAAGGGCTGTAAAGTTCATCGTCCATTTAACTGCAACATTAAAAGGTTATGTCCAGTTGAGATGTACACCGGAATGTTACTTAGGGTCTTATTACTGAATGCTGTATCGAATCATACAAATGGTTCTTTTTTGTTTTCTCTAGTTTCAAAACTGTACTTTCCGAGCAGAATTTCCCGCTTTTGTATGATCGGCAGGGAAGCTGATGCAAGTGACTGCACGAAGCCATTCTTATCCAATGGGTCTGACACTGTGTAGACCGTGGGTCTGACTGTTGCCCAGTGCTGGAGTCAAGTTGGAATTTGTTTTCCCATATCCTTCAGAGGGGTTGTTCTTGAACCTTGAGTATGGTAAGGAGTTTCATTTTTTCCATGTTATGTTGAAGTGAATTGTCAAACGTTATATTCTAAGTTTAATTATGATGGTAAAAAATCCATATATAGGGAACTTTTGATGTGTACTTTTATGAGTAAGTTTTACTTACTGTACCCTTAAAATTAGCAAATACTGTAGTTGGTTCTAAATTTTGATTTTAGAGTATGGAATTTTTTTAATACAGTATGGGCAATGACTGTTGAGCTAAAGCTCGAGAATATGCACTTGATTGGATTTACTAAGATACAAAGTGAACTGCAGCCTAAAATATTTTTGAAAGTATGTAATTTTTTTTAGTTATAATACCCCTTGAAAGTATTTTTATTATTTTTGCCGCTATAATTCCTAATGGCTCTGGGCAAGTTTTACCCAGTAAGTCATAAATTGACTCAAGTTACCTAAACCTGTAACTTAGTAAATTAAAAGAAAATTTGCATCTTTTTAGTAAAGGCTGCATGTAAAGTGCCAGGGAATCCGTTTTCCCAAGGTGAAATGTTGATTCAGATTGTAATTAATTTGGTGGTGTTTGTTTCAGGCTTTCTTGCACGATTGTTTTGAATCCTGCATGGTGTGGAATAATTTCCTTGGTGCAGAAGTTACCCGGATTAAGCTACTCCAGAGCAAAACTGTTGCATCCTGAATTGATTTTTGAAGACTGGTGGTTTGACAAGTCAAACGCTGTAATCAGAAATATGGCAGCTAAGTGTTACGAATGACATTATGTGCAAGAACTAGTACTTGAAGGATGGAGAGTTGAAAAATCTCAAAGGTAAAAATGAGAAATAAATTATTGTACCTTAATTGACAAGGTGACTTTGAATTTACCTCTTGAATCCCACCAAATGTTACTCTTATTAACATTGTGCAATGAAAAGGCTTGTATTGAATTAAAATTTTCAAAATGGCTGAAGGCGTTGATAGTTGTGTATGCATAATACTTAACTGATGGTAGTAGCTACGTGATGTAGAAGGATAAAAAAAAATGGTGCCAGGTCAAATGTAACTACTAATAGCTCAAGCTAAAAGCTTCACTTGGAATACCTGTTGGTAAAGTCTATCATTGTTTATATAAATAAACGTTGTCATAGTCACTTCAAAGTTTTCATAGTTTCAAGTTACCTAAATCTAGGATTTTGATGCTGTTCAACAATTCATACATTTGCTTAATGCTGTTGAACGTCAGTGAAAATTATGGCTCATCTAATCCCCAATGAGCGAAAGTCTTGAGGTGGCCTCCAGTGGGTTATAGATTGTTTTAATATACTGTTAAGATTCGGCTAAAGAGTCAGTGGGTCATAGATGGCGTTAACTCTTCACATAAGGTAGGCAACTACGAGTAGAATGCCGACAGAGAAAGGTATTTATGATCTTGTAATAGTCACTAAAGGTTAGGCTTCTTTACTGGGAAGCCGGAACAGTTTTAAGATTTGGATACATTAATACCGAAGGTGACTTTAAAAATCTGCTTGTTTCGAAACTGGAGCATGCTGATTCATTACTGTTGCAGTTGTTCTTAGGGTGCGTCCACATAGTCCGACGGTGTCCTACGGACCCGATCAGTAATGGGCCCTAAAATGGAAGACTGCATTATTTGCTGCAAAAATACAAAACTGAGAAAAGTGGTAGATACTGCATTTTTCCCTGGCCTTACTACTGATTTTGCAGATAATGCAAATGGGACACCCTAAATAAAGCATTGAGGAATCATTCTGAAACTGCAATAACTTGTGTATTACACCTTTTCATACTTCAGCGTTACATATGGGTTTGACATAGTTCATAACAAAGTGGCAGACCCAAGATTGAATAGTCATACAACAAAATACTTCGTACGAAGTAACAAAACTAATTGACATTCCTCAGAAGTATGACTAACGAAACAGATTGACAGTTAACAAATCGTTTGACAAACCAACAAACGTGAATTGACAGTTTGGCAAAAAATTTTTTGACAAACCCATTTCACTTTGACAATTAACAGAATTGTACTGAAATTAATTACCCTACTTAAGATTTGAGAAATTTGTTCGTACTAGACCAATTATAATACCAAACAATTAGAAAGGCAATTTAGGCCTGTTAAAAGCACAGGTAAGGGGCAAAAGTAGCATGCCGTACGTTCTTGTTTCTGTTCGATAGCGACAGTACATATATGGTTGTCCTTTCAAAGGAGCACTGTGTACTTGCACGATACAATATACCAGGGGTGTGCAACCTTTTTTCCCAAAGGGCCACTAGTCACGACTCTGTTGGTATGGAGGGCCACATAACCTTACTATTTCATGTTATTTACTACGGTCGAAGACATATTATGAGAGATTATACTGATAAAGGCAGGAAATAATTTTGTTACTGATTTTATTTATATTGGGATCACAAAAATAAGAATTCCCCGAAACAAATGCATTTTCCTTACTATAAATTAGCAAATGAAAGGCTACCGTACCTTATTATTATAATGTACAAACATAAATAATTAGTTATTGTTGGTTGACTGGGATCATTAACAAGAATTATTATAAAAAAACAGACATTTCCTGAGCATTAATTTGCAAATGAAAGGCTACCCTAGTGAGATGGTTGATGTTGCATTTGGGGCACCAACTCATCAATATCAGGCTGTATGGATGATGTGGCTACACGCAGGGTACTTTCCAAATGTTCATCAGTAAGTGAAGATCTATACTTGTTTTTAACCAGATTCATTTTTGAAAAGAGCTGCTCACATACATATGTGCTACCAAACACTGCCATCATTTTCCTTGCATGAGCAGAGAGTTTTGGATACACTGTTACTGATACATGCTTCTTATAAAACTGGTATACTGAACTATCATCAAACTTCTTTTTTAGCTCATCATTGCATTGTAGTTCGATTATTTCCATTTGCATATCCTCGGGAATTGCTGTCACATCCACAGAAAAAGGAGAAGCAAAGACTTCAATGGCTTGTGAATGTTTCTTGAGGTCACCAAATCTTTCTGAAAATTCCTCTCGTAAGACTGCCAACTTGTCACCATACTTATGATACTGAAGGTTGCTAGTGTCATGGTTTTTCAGTGTAGGAAAGTGGGCTGGGTTCTTGTTTCTGATTTGTGACTCTCATAGACGCAATTTTATCTGGAAGCCTTTGATCAGTGAGAACATCTCATTTATTAGTTGATCTTTTCCTTGAAGTCTAACATTCAGTACACTGAGATGATCAGTTATATCTACTAAAAATGCTAAGTCACATCTCCATTCCTTATTTCTCAATTCAGGGATAGCATTACCTTTCATATCTAAGAACAGCGCAATTTCTTCCAAAAGGTCATATGCTCTCTTCAACATTCCTGCTTTGCTTAGCCACCTTACCTCACAAAAATACTTCACATCACTGTACTCTGCATCAATGTCTGCCATTAACTGCTGAAACTCGCGGTGATTTAGACCTCTTGACCTAATGAAATTGACAGCTTTCACAAGAATATTAGTCACATGCTCAAAGTTTATTGTCTTTGCACACAAAGCTTCCTGGTGTATGATACAATGCAGCACAATAAGTGAACCTGAGTCAATATTTTGTGACCCCATTCTAGTCTTCAGTAATCCAACAACCCCATTTCTCTGACCAGACATCGCAGGCGCACCATCAGTTGTAATGGAGACTAAATTAGTGTAGTCCAGTCCAAACCTTGACAATACTTTTTCCAATTCATCAAAAATAGTTTGTCCTGTTGTGGTTCCCTTCATGCTTTGTAGTGAAGCCATTTCCTCTGTAATATTATAGTCATTGTCAACACCCCTAATATACACAGCCAGTTGTGCAGTGTCTGTGGTGTCACAACTCTCATCAAGAGCAACAGAGTATGAAGAAAAAGCACTAACTCGCTTGGCCATTGTACTTTCAATATTCCCTGAAAGACTGTCTATTCTTCTAGCAACAGTATATCTTGAAAGGCTTATGTTTTCAACTAGTTTCTTTTTGTCAGGAAACATATTGTCTGAAGCTACACACAAACATTCTTTAACTACCTCACCATCAGAATAGGGCTTCAGTCTTTTTGCAAGGATTTGACTAATCAAAAAGCTTGTTTTGAGAGATGCATCATATTCCTTAACTTTCTTTGCAAACACTGACTGTTGTCCTTTCAGAGATTTCTGCAAGAATGATATTTTTTCTTTGCGTGCTTCACCTGTCATATTTTCATATTCTTTGTGCTTTGTGATGTAGTGTCTTTTGATGTTATATTCTTCTAAAACAGAAATGGTTTCCTGGCATACAAGGCACAGTGCTTTCCCCCCTGATTGTATGCATAAATATTGTTCTGTCCATTTCTCTTGAAAACTTCGGTTTTCCTCTGAAATCTTGCGTTTTTTACTTGTAGAAGCCATTATTACTACAAAAAGATATTTCCTGCGGAGAAAATATTTAATTAGTAAAAGTTAGCTTTAATTAAGAAAAATGTAATAGATTGCAATATAATAAATACCACATTTTCAGCACAAATATATAAATCTCAATATGTTTTGCTTGCAAATTTTCTAAGTCAATCACAAAATTACAACATAAACAACATTACGTTTATTCAGATGATAAATATAAGATAATAAATGCAAAACAGCAAAATGTAGATTAGACAAAACACGAAAACTTCACTCAAAAACACAGAAATACTAACACCAACGTAATCACCAAAATTCTCTCTACGAGTCTACACAATCTCTCACATCGCAACAACCTAATCTCACCCAAACTCAACACTCGACACCCCGTTATATATCGCCACAGTCAAGCATACAAACATCATTACATACAGCACACAACTCAATCGGCATCGCCATGACAATTGTCGTGGTATTTTCGTCAGCTGATACACCCGAGCGATCACATTACAAGCAGACAAACACAGCAATGGAGCAGCAGCACTCATACACACGCACATACATACACAACGAACTGGATCTCACTTCTCCGCAAATCTGTGCACACACTCTCCAGTACATGATATACTTGCACTCGCACTCACTTGTACTAACACATATCAAACCACACAAAAGTTTTGCTTGCAAATTTTCTAAAGTCAATCACAAAATTGCAACATTAACAACTTACAGTACGTACTGGTAATAACAAATCAACCACAGCCAATGAAGTCACAACGGAGACTGGTGAGGCAGCGGTACTGACAGGCAAGAACACATGTACCATACTACAGTACGTGAACCATACGTGTCAGACTCATAGACAGACAGCCAATGATCACTCAATCTAATAATTAAAAATGTCAAGTAATATATTATTTTCTGTTCTAATATAATTAAAATCTGTACCTTAGTGAACGAAATAGAAAAAATATGGTGATACTGGTACACGACAATATGAATTTTGTCAAACTTTCGGTGGGCTCTACTTGGTAACTCTCTCTCTCTCTCTCTCTCTCTCTCTGAGGGCCGCACTATAGTTTATTTATTTTTAGGAGAAAGGGCCGCAATGAAAGCCTTTGAGGGCCGCATGCGGCCCTTGGGCCGCAGGTTGCACAGGGCTGCAATATACGATTACAGATCGTTCAAGTAATTCCTCGCTATGCTTCCCAGAAGTTATCGTTGTGTCTCGGATGGAGATCGTCAAAGAATTATTGCCCGAATTGAGATTGGGGAAGACTTTACCTTGGGAACTGCTGCTGAATTACAAATCGCAAGGACAGCAGCTTATAATTCGTAAGTTTATCGAGACAGGAGAAAGACGAGGACGGAGTAGAAGAGGACGACGACAGGCTTCATTGGATAATGAAACTAAAGACTTTTTAGTGATGCTTGTTGAGGCTATAAACCCCTACAGCAACGCTTACCGAACGTAACTCGCCCCTTCGTAAAGCATTTCAAAGAAAGCCTCGTGTGTAATATGACAAGTCAAGAGCTTTGGATGGAGGACTAATTACTTTTAAGTTATCTCGGAATTCTCGGAATGCTGCTGAAAATCGAAATTAAGATGAGGTTAATGCATGTTTAACTAGAGTTCAGTATTTATATGAAGAAAGTATACATTGGCACAGAGTTAATGTGGACGAGACAGGTTACTATTTATATACTTGTAGGACTTACGGTCGAGCTCTACGTGGTCAGCGTGCTACAAGGATTGTGGCAGGGCAAAGAGGAAATAATGTAACAATACCTGCTATCTCTAATCAAGCAGGTTTGTTTTAATATGAACCTCGTACTCAGTCGGTGAACAAAGTTATGTTCAAAGACTTCATGACCTCTCTCTTTGCCGTATTAGGTCCAGATCCTACTGTGGCATTAATGGATAATGCACCAATTCCATGCTGGAATTGAACATGACTTTCAGGAGCGAGAAAAAAACTCCCTGCGTATTCTCCATTCTTGAATCCTATCGAGAATTTTTTTTCTGTTCTCAAGGCTACCATCAAAAGCCAGTTGAATGGGATTGTCAGTAGAGTAGGTGCTCGTGCTGCAAGAGAACATGTGACGCTGAGAGCGTCTAGAGAACACGAATTTACTCAAGCAAGTGGTAATGGATGCCTTCCCGACTATAATGCTGATTATGCTCAGCGAATTATCAGCATAGTGAGACCTACTTTAGATGTCTTGCGCGTGAAGACATCTGGGGTTAAGTGAACAGGATTTATATATAGCTTACCTCTTTCCCAGGATGTATTTCAGAAATCTTGTAAAATAATGCGTAGGTATGCATTTCATTAATTTTGCATACCTATTATAAAACTAGTAAAAAATGCTCCGAAGTTTCTTAGGCGCAATCGAGTTTTCTGTACATCCGCTACAGCTTATAATCAAGGCCACCGAAAACAGATCAATCTTTCGGTGGTCTTGGTATAATGCTATATGAGCCGCGGCTCACGAAACTTTAAAAACGGCCCGGTGGTGGCCTATCCTATATTGTTGCCAGATCCACGATTATGGCTAACTTTAACCTTAATAAAATAAAAACTGCTGAGGCTAGAGGGCTGCAATTTGGTATGTTTGATGATTGGAGGTTGGATGATCAACATACCAATTTGCAGAAAAAGTGCGGACGGACAGACAAAGTCGGTACAACAGTTTTCTTTTACAGTAAACTAAAATGTGAATTTCTTTTAGGTTGTAAATAATTAAAGAAATATATATTTTTGATAATTTTTAATGATTTGTAAAAATCATGCATTTGTAATGTTCACTTAATTTTGTAAACTGCCAAATAAACATGCAACAATGTTCACCCTTTTACTGTCCCTGTCAATTAATAAATATTTCCTCTTAACATGTGTAAATGACTTAGAAGTAATCTGATACGGTATTGAATCTAGTACTTGTATAATTTTAAACATAAAAATCATAAGTTTTATTTGTCAATGTGATTGTTAAAGAATTAGGGTTCTTTGTCAGCTTCCCCGTAGTGCCGTCAGTGCACCTCATGCGGTGCAATGTAGGCATTACTTGAGGGTCTTTGCAGCGTCCCTTCGGACCCTAGCTGCAACTGCTTTCATTCCTTTTGCTGTACTTCAGTTCATATTCTCTTTCTTCCATCTTACTGTCCACCCTCTCCTAACAATTGATCCATAGTGTAACTGCGAGGTGTTCCTCCTGTTACACCCTTCAAACTTTTACTGTCAATATCCGTTTCAGCGCTGAATGGCCTTAGTTGCCCCGGTGCTTGGCATGTATGCCTAAAATCTATAAATCAATCAATCAATCTGTCAGCTTCACTAGGTTCGTCAGACGATTCATTAATTGCAGTACGAACATAAAATGCCAGTTGAATACTAATCAACTGAGTTTGATGTTCATGCTACATACAAGATAGGAATAGCATGACTGAGAATGCAGAGAAAGTACCTACTAAAGCAAGTATAGTACAGTATACTGTAGTGACGGCTGCCGCCTCTACTGTAACTGCCAATTCATGTTTGGCTAGTTATCGTTATTGCCAGACATCAGTGTTAATCCCTTCCTCAACATTTTTTTTCGAGAATTGCAATTTGTATGTCATTCTTAAGTAATTGTGATTTCCATTCTAAGTAATTGCGGATACCATTATGGGCACCATTTATGCTTTTATACAGTCCTTACAAATGTATAGGTAAAATTTGAATATTTTGAGGTTTTGTTAATTGTCAAATAAATATATGAAATTGTCACTCATGTCTCAGTGTCCCTTTTAAATGCGTTTTGTCTATTAGTAGCGTGACAAAATGGTTGTCAAACAGTCGCTGTACTATGTCAAGTCAGTTTCACTGTGTCATTCATATATGAAGAAGTGTCAAACAACATCTGTGGA
>JANJGK010000014.1:13136061-13183561 GCA_039081455.1 Macrobrachium rosenbergii | reverse complement strand
ATTTATAAATGGCCAAATTACATGTAGCGATAGTACAGCCTTCGTTAAGATGCCTTCTGCTGGACGGATTAAGATTTAAAAGGTTTCTTGCGATGGCTGAGAGGAATAATAAAAGCCTTGCGGTGAAAGGGATTATATCATGGCGTGGGAGAGGAGCGCCCATTTATAGAACACGTGCACAGGGGAATTAAAGTAGGGATTATGGAAATTGGCTTGTAAAGGGTTGTTCTCTTGGCAAAACATTTTGAACAAGGTCCGTCTTCATCGACGGCTAATCCCCCCCTAAGGGACCTACGCTTAGGTATTGTCGAGGTCGTGTCAAATTCCTGTCGAGATGAAGTGTTGAGGTCTTGTCATTCTTGTCTATAGGTGACTCGGTTTTTGAAGAGGCCTTCTTCACTTTCACCATCCAAGATGTGTTCATTGACAAAATATCATTTTCCTAGTTCTTCCTTGACATAAACTTAATCAGGACGGACGGACGGACTAAAAGCTATTTCCCCTCCCAGCTCCATTGGGTTTATGACAGTAAATTCAAACTGATACCAATACAACGTTAAGAACATTATGAAGTTAATTTTCATGACGAATCTGGAAAATATCGTCCAAGAACTGTTGGGTGAACATTTATAACAGAATTGAAAGTTTACGTTGCGGCAATTTGAAAGTTAAGTGTAGTTTTGGTTACACAGTACTTGAATAGTATTTACAAAAAATACTGCTGTTCATCAGCATACCAACAACTTTCTCTCTCTCTCTCTCTCTCTCTCTCTCTCTCTCTCTCTCTCTCTCTCTCTCTCTCTCTCTCTCTCTCTCTCTCTCTCTCTCTCAGCCGTTGAAATGCTTATAATAACGTATAGCGTTTGTCGAAAATGAAAATATAATTTAATTAACTTAACAAGTAACACTGTTACGTATAAGGCGTTAAATTCCAGTGCCGGCACGCTTCACTTTGTACGTCGATCCTGGAAATGCGTTGAGACCACAGTAATATTTTTTAGTGATTGAAAATAATACTCGTTACATTCCTCTCTGTTTACTATTGGTATTTATGGCTCCTTACTGTATTTGGGAAGTACAGGCTATCAAACTTTCACAGACGCTTCTGTTAAATTTCTTTGGAAAGTGTCCCCGAGAAAATATTGAGAATATTAAAGTAAAGCGGCTATTTTGGGAGTAAAATAGTGAAACGATTATTGGACTGTACATTTGAGATTATCGGACTGTATATTTGAATTTATTCCTATCTTATGGAGTGGAAATAGACTCCATCGATTTTGTACCTGACCTGGGGAATGAGTTTACACTGACCTATCCTCTCCCCCCCCCCTACTGTATAGTGTGACTAGAGCAGACATATCTCAGGTCCCATTGTTCATCCCTCACGTGGTGCATGTAGGCATTACTAAAGTGTTTGCAGTACCCACTTTGTAGCACTGTACCTCCTTTCCCGCTTCCTTTCTTCAATTATTGCTGCCCAACCTCTCTAACTATACTTCCTAGTGGAACTGCTGGTTTTTTTCCCAGTTCCATTATCAGATCCTTGTACTTCGTCTCCTTGATTTTCTGTATCTCTTAGTCATGCTGTCCGATAACTCCAACTCCCTCTCGTGCGCCGAATGGCCAACAGTTCTCTAGTGCTTCGCTTGACAGCCTAAATTTATAAAACAAACCTATTGCTCATCCATTTGGTTATCTCTGTACAAGATTTGATTTACTTTTCAAAAATATTCGCTTCCTGACCTTGTCGTTGTTCCTAATTATTCATTGGAGAACAAGCCATGTTATTCATTTGCTCTCTTTCTAAAAGGAGCTTAGAATTGTAAATTTTATTTTGGTTAAAAAGCCAATAGTAAATACAGAGGTGAATGCCTGAAAACTTTAAGAAAAAATTATAGGTACATCCGAGCTTTTGTAAGGTCGACTTCATCTTTAAATTGATTTAATTTGAGGGAATATACATAGGTTAAAACAAACTGTAACTGAAAGTAAATATTATATATTATTTTTAGTTTACACACGTGCCTTTCCTCGCATTAAATTACTCACTGCCGGAGTAGACCTTAAAGAAGGTCGAGTGTCGATAATTTTATTATTGTTGTGAGATTATTTTGTTATCGTTTCGAGACATGTATAGTACTTTTTCATATTTATATGTGGTCTTTTTCAAGTTTAATTTCAGTTTGTGATCTAGATGACTCACCAGCTAATCTAAGGAAAATCTTTCATGAAGAATGTTACATCACTGCGCAGTGTAGTGCAATAATTTTCGGTATTATTGAGTGCTGCATAAGTTCATAACAAAGTTTAACTCGATAAAAAATATTTTAGTTTCTGCATCATTGTGTTCCGTAACTTCAGTACAATGTCTTAAGACAGCTAATGTGAGTTGCATGTAAGGCTACAGTTTACTGAACGAGTTCAAACAACTGTATCTAATTAATCTAATAAACCCCATGTTGTATAATCTCTTGTCTGTCTTCGTGACTTGTCGATTTGCAAGAAAGCAACATGATCATTTTGATTATCAGTTAGCGGACTTTTCGTAGCCGGAATATAATAGTAAGTGCTTACTTGTAACATTATCAACTCCGTGTAATATTTACTTTTCCATTAAATAATACAGTATGTCATTAACCTTTCTTTTCCAGTGCTGTAAGTCACGTCTCATCGACCTGCACTCGGAAACTTTGCATAAACAACCCGTGATAGATTTGGAATCATTTCAGTAAGATTAAAGACCACAGGGTGTTACTGGAAAAAGGTGTTTTGCTTCAAGTGCGTCTCTCATTCTCTCCATTTGATATGATGTGCAAGGATATGACCAACAGATGTTACTGAAAGTTTAATTCATATGTTAACCTACTCATCTTAGGTACGTGAAATCGTCCAGCACTCTGGGCATTTAAATTTAATCAAAAGGTTGTACGTTTCTTGCCCAAGGTCGTTCTACGTGGGTGTGGATTATCCCAACGCCACTTCATGCATCGGGCTCTCTCTCTCTCTCTCTCTCTCTCTCTCTCTCTCTCTCTCTCTCTCTCTCTCTCTCTCTCTAGACCCAGAAATGTGTTGTGAAATTTTGTATTTTGAAATTCACCCTTTGGGCCGTTCTTCCTTTCGCGGGCTAAGAGGCTTTCAAAATAAATTTAATTTTCCGTATATGGTAATTATATGCCTTTTAAACAGCCTTTTTTTTTCATAAGTCTCAGCGTAAAATGGTCAAACACTTGTTTTGCAGTGTTCCATACTCAATTGCGCATGCAGGGAGAAATTTATTGAAAACATATCCAGGACATGTAATTTCTATTAGCCACAGTGGTGCTGTCTTAACTTATCGATTTCTTCACATTTCGAAGCTTAGATCCAACTCAAGAAAGAAAGAAGTGAAGACCATGTTTATGCGTGTGATTTAGAAGGCCAGTCACACACGGGACTTTTATCGTATTATATTGAAGCCTTTTCCTTCAGCCCTTCATAATCTCTCTTTATTGTCTGTTTGGGTTTCATCCAAAAAAAAAAAGGTGCGCCGAATTGTATGAAGATAAAATAAAGAAATAAATACGGTTTTATAGCCTACTTTATTCCTCGAGTTGTTTACACTTCCAGTAAATAGGCCTTGTGACCGTTGGCTTACGGATTAGAAGTAATATGCTAAAAACCGCCTACTTTCTCTCCAGTATTGAGTTAATTCCGGAGGGAAATGTCCGGTTTCTGTGCTCTTGTAGATATTCGTTCCTCATCATACAAAGCGTTCGTACTATTTTTCTCGACGCCTTTCTTATTTCAGAGAAAATCATATGTACAGCTATGCTCAAATCTGACGCAACATGATTCTTTTTGTATTGTCCAGAATCAACGTAACGTTGCCAAGCTGGGTTAAACTTTTTTTTTTATTTCTAATGTCATACATGTCGACAAGTTTGCGAATTCACAGCTAACACTATTTTCATTATGGTTATATAAACATGATCCCTGTTATGCATTGGTATAATTCGTAATCTGTGTGATTTGAATTTTTTTTTTTTTTTTTGCATTGCTGAGATCAAAGCCCGGCGTGATAAGGTTAGCGGTGCCGTCAATAACAGCACGCTTAACATGCTCCTCGGGCTGGTCAACGTAACTACCTCTGCAGCATTATAACAGTAGATCTGATAAGCTCAACACTCATAACATTTTCAAAATAGGAATATGAGTTACAACAAGTTTTCTTTGCATGTCGAAGTTTAAGACTGCGTTCAAGCTGCCTGTATGTTGCAAAATGATTTATAGGCCTAAAAAAATAATCTAAGCCTTCTGAGATGTACTCTCTGTTACTAAAGAATTTATTTGTAGAGATTACCTGTTCTTTGAGGAATAAAAGATGATGATGATTTTAATTATATGGAGAAGATGGCTGTTGATCGAAATATCTGTTAGTATTTAATGTTAAGGCCTATGGAACACTTGTTTTTTAACTGGCTTAAAATATTATTTTCTGAAAAGTCCTTCTGCTCGCTTTTGGTAATTTATTCATTCATAAGGTAACTTGAAGTGCAAGAATGTGCAGAAAACTTCATATGCTTTCTAGCCAGATATTGTTAATATAGAGATGTGAATGCTAAATGTAAAGTAAAGAAATCTAACACACCTAGGACTAGGAACAAAATCTTGGCTTTAACAAAACAATAATTGCATAGGCAAGTATTTGCTAGTAAGCCATAATTTTTGAAGTGGTTAAGAAATATAACCTAATAATTTTATTTTTTATGAAAATCCAAATATTCCTCTAACAAATATAAAATAAATGGTTTCAAGATAGTTTCATTGTCGCTACTCATTGTAGACTTATGTTACAAAAGGTGGTTCATGTCGCCCAACCACTCACACGTTGGTATCAGTTGAAGCATTCTACTTTTGTATTTACTCATTTACATTTTTTCAGCGTTGAGGCGTAAAAACAGTCAAATAGGACTATTTCAGATTTTATGGTTGCACATTAGAAGCAATATTAATGTTATGACAATTTTTTTCTTTTTTAATTTAACATTTGAACTGAGGTTTGATGATGAATATTTTTTGTCAAATGCATCGGCGATGAGTGAACGAAAGTTTTGAAAATGTTTCGTAACTGTTTTTCCGAAATTTGGCTATACGTGATATTTTCTTAGTTTTGAAACACATGACAGATTTCACCCTTATGAAACATATTATGGTCTTACTGTATGAAATAATCGTGTTTTCGCATTGAAATAATTGATTAATATGGAGCATATTAGTTGCCAGTTAGTGAATTTTGAACGCAGTCCTATGCACTCACGTAGCATCAGTTCTGATGAATACACACGCACACAAACCACACACACACACATATATACAGCATCGGAAAACAAAGGTTAATGGCATACTGTATTATTTAATGAAAAAGTAAATATTACAAGGAGTTGATAATGTTATAAGTAAGCACTTACTATTATATTCCGGATCCGAAAAGTCCGCTAACTGATTATCAAAATGATCATGTTGCTTCCTTGCAAATCGACAGATCACGAAAACAGACAAGAGATCATACAATAGGGGGTTTATTTGATTAAATGAAATTGTTTAACCTCGTTCAGTAAACTGTTTCATAGAATTCCATGTATATGTTTGACAGTACTGGAGACAAACAGTTGCCCATTTGCATTCCAAGTTTCTGCTTATAATAGCTGTTATTAAAAACAAAACATGTATCTATTACACAAACTCGAGTTGCCAATAGTATAATGCCAGATGATGTTTACTGGGTTAGATGCGTAGGTGGCACTTTTACAGTTTGGAGTGTAAACCACGACATTGACAAATTTCTATCTGATCTTAACTCTTAGTACCATCAGTAAAATTCGCCGTTGAGAAAGAAACAAATAACTCTATAAACTTCTTAGACACTATTGTAATAAGAACCGACAATGGCATGAAATTCAAAAATCACAGGGAAGCTACAAATAACAACCTTATGATCAATGCAAAATCGACTCATACATGTAGTGTTAAGTATATGGCTTTGAGATCTCATTTTCTAAGAGCACTTAGACTAGCTAGCCCCGAGTATTTGGACGAAGAGTTTAGTAACATCACCAGAATTGGCATAAAAAACCACTTCTTAATCAGGGAAATAGAAGAATGTTTATTCCTAGCTAAACAAACACATTATAGAACAAACACCCAAAAGGAATATGTGAGTAATACTTTGGTTCTCCCTTTTCAACCTTCATTCAGTGATATTGTTTATCCTTTAAGAATATTAAGCTTTAAAGTAGTCTTTTCTTACTCCAACACAATAGGAAAGACAGTCATTTGCAACAGCCCCAAACAAGGTGTGATTTACAAAATACCTGGTGAATGTGGCAAATCTACCCGGGACAAACCGGAAAAGATATTAATAAGAGAATTTCCCATCATCGATATTGTGTAAGAACAAATTCTCCAAACAGCGCTGTTGAGTTAATTTACATGTGCAAAACTATGGCTGTCCTATTCATTGGAACAAAACAGAAATATTATTCAAAGAAAAAGATATGATGACAAGAAATTTGTTGGAAACGGCTTGCATAAGTTTTAGCAAACAAAAAAATTTGAATATTAGTTAGGGCATATATAAATTAGACCCTTTATTCCTTCACATTGTTTCACAACAGTACAAATTCAGAGAAAGGTTTTAAATGACCTATCACCAAATCGTTGAATAGTTCTCTCTTTTAACTTTTCTGAATTGCTAATTCTTGACCATTTGTTTATGATCTAAACAACCTAATTTTAACTTTGACAACTGTTCTTTTATTTTTTTCCCGGTGAGAAACAATGTTTGTGATTTTTATGGATGTACATATTCTGTTTAGTTGTAATAAAGCTCTTGAAGAGGCCTGTTGGAAGGCGAAATTATCGAGCTATTTCTCCTGAGGACTGAATTGACGCATCTCATCTTCTTGGTATATGAAGATTATATTTATAGAAAATGTACATACATACATACATAACATTTCAGACCTGCTTTAAATCTAAACTAGTCCAGCTTTCCTTTGTAGTTTGATTATTATTTTATCTTATTGTTTGAAGTTTCTTATTTAATATGATGGCGGCTACACAGAGTTAAAAGTTAGATATTTTTGCTCGTCCGCACCATTTGTTCTACACATACATTCATACATACATACAGACATACATTTTCACACTTTTTTTGTGGCCTTTGTGCTGCATTTTGCATATGATTTAGTGTTTATGGCAAGAGAAGTTGGTGATTTGCTGGAAGTGATGAGATGTCTTTATGACTCATATTACCTGCAGTGTTAATAATAACTGATACTGGATGTTGACTCAAACGTATATCTTGAAGGAATCATGAGTGATAGGAGCTCAGAAATTCTTGACATTATGGACAGAATTTAGACAGCAAGATAGTTCGCGTGCAAGCTCGAAGCGACGCGAAAGTCTAAGTCTGTTTCAAATTACAATAAAATGAGGATTCGTGTTACAAAAGTGAGAGTGATATTTTTTACTTGACATAAATCCAATGTATATAATAATAATTTCCGCCACTGGAAGCGAAAAGGCGTTAACTCTACAAAAATACAGCAGTTAGAGGCCGAAGCTTTAATAAACACTGGTGACCAGGATGCATTAGATTATCAAATAAAGATAAAGCAATATCTTGAAAGAGGTTGTTCCTTTAGCTCTGGATGGACCAAGGTGAACATCCGCAAAGACGGTTCGTGGTACCAAGGGAAACCTGGTTGAGGACGTTAAGCAAGGCGTCTGGTGATGGTAACAGAACTGAATAGAAAGAAATGGGAAAAGAAAGAGAATTCTGACCTCCACCAAAATGGAATAATAAAAAATTCTGTACCTAGGTATAACTATATAAAATTACTTGCCATAGTTCCACTAATTCGAGACGATGCGTAGTTGGTTTACAATCGCCCTTGTATTCTGTTCCGATATTTCATTTCCTACAGAAGAGAACATGGTAGTCTCAGCGTTTTCCTCTTGAATTATACCAATAAATAATATTCCTGTTTATATAAATCCTGTACATATAAATGAATGAAGTGAAGCAGTTAATGCAAAATGGAGTAATGAAAATTTTATGCCAAGTTCTTTATGATAACCATAAAGTAATTAAATATGAGAGATATGTTGTATGTATTACTTCACGATACCTGAAGAGTTGATGTTTGTTAGAAGTGGCCTTTTGTTATTGTGAATAAGCTAAACTGAATTAGCGTTTTGGTTTTACACAAAATGTAATGTTTGGTAAACATTCACACCCACATGTATATACATACATACATACATACATACATACATATATATATATATATATATATATATATATATATATATATATATATATATATATATATGTGTGTGTGTGTGTGTGTGTGTGTGTGTGTGTGTATGTGTGTGTGTGTGTGTGTGTGTGTGTGTGTGTGCGTGCGTGCGTGCGTGGGTATGTGTGTGCGTTAGAGAGAGTATATTTTTTCCGTTTGCTAGCTTACTCTTGCCACCATATTTTTCTACTTGTGAATAAAATGAAAGTCCGAAAAAGAAATAATCATATACTTTAAAGGCCTTTAATTATTAGTGCGGTTAGGTTACAGCAGGGAAATATAAATTATATATATATATATATATATATATATATATATATATATATATATATATATATATATATATATATGTGTGTGTGTGTGTGTGTGTGTGTGTGTGTGTGTGTGTGTGTGTGTGTGTATGCATATATATGTATGTAGTGGTCTGGTAAAACTAAGGTATACTTTTTTATGTATGTATGTATGTATGTATGCATATGCATGCACGTGCATAGGTACATTACACCAAACACTGGATCCTTTGGAGGAGGACGTGTATGTGTGCATAAAATGTATACTTATCATTATTTCGCCCTGCACTTCCACATATTTACCGGTCCATATCTCCCTTACCTATTTATTGATTCCCACGTATCGCAAGTCCTCTCGTTCATTACCACCTTGGTGATACTTGAAGGGCTTTAATGTCCCTGATCTATTCGCCTTTGTGATAAAGAAGAGAAGAGTTTAGCGCATGATCGAAGAACACTTTTGGCGAGCGAAAGACAATTAGCACCCATAATTACCGCCTCGAACCGTCTTCCTAAATATCTCGAAGTCTAGGGACGTACCTCGTCTAAGACAATAATGAAGTACCTTTAATGGTTGCTGGGGCAGGTACGAAGCCATTTTCACGTACGTGAAAAACTGTGGATGCGCTCGTCAAGAGCACTGGTTTGGTCCAGTTTTGAAAACCAGGTTTTTTTTTTATCGTCGACGAAGTCAATAAAAGGGAACCATTTTTTAAATGCTTACAGCTGGATCATCAGTACTCTCATAATTTCAGCTTGGGAAAAATATGATCATATCGGAAAATAGATATTTTTAAAACGACAATAAGAACATCATCATCACAGCACCAATTGTGAAATTAACAACAATAACAGCATCATCATCATAGCACCAATTGCAAAATTAACAGCAGTAACAACATCATCATCACAGCACCAGTTGTAAAATTAATAACATCATCATCATCAGAGCACAATTGCAAAATTAACATAATAATAACTTCATATCTCAGAACCAATTATAAAATTAATAACAATAACATCATCATGATCATCATCACAACACCAATTGTCAAATTAAAAACAATAACAACTTCATCATCACATCACCAATTGTAAAATTAACAACAATAACATCATCAGCATCATCACAACACTAATTGTCAAATTAACAGCAATAACAACATCATCACAGCACCCATTGTAAAATTAGCAATAACAACATCATCATCATAGCACAAATTGTAAAATTAACAACAATAACAGCATCATCATCATCACAACACCAACTGTAAAATTAACAACAATTGCAACATCATCACAGCACCAATTGTGAAATTAACAACAATAACAGCATCATCATCACAGCACCAATTGTAAAATTAACAACAATAACATCATCATCATCACAACACTAATTGTTAAATTAACAACAATAACAGCATCATCACAGCACCAATTGTAAAATTAGCGACAATAACAGCATCATCATCATCATAGCACCTTTTTTAAAATTAACAACAATAACAGCTTCATCACAGCACCAATTGTAAAATTAGCGACAATAACAGCATCATCATCATCATAGCACCTTTTTTAAAATTAACAACAATAACAGCTTCATCACAGCACCACTTGTAAAATTAATAACAATAACATCATCATCATCACAACACAAATTGTAAAATTAAAGACAATAGCAACATCTTCATCACAGCACCAGTTGTAAAATTAACAACAATAGCAACATCATCACAACACCAATTGTAAAATTCACAACAATAGCAACATCATCATCACAACACCAGTTGTAAAATTAACAACAATAACAACACCATCATCACAACACCAATTGTAAAACTAACAACAGTGATATAATCAAGATCTCCATGAAAAGCAGTAAAGCTTATGAATTACAAGTTCATAAGTATGACCCAGGAATGTTAGACATATATCTCCATAATTCTGTGAAGTGTCATTTGTTTCTTCTTCAGTAATTATGTATTCATATCTGCCCACAAAATGCATAGAATGTAAAATTTTTGTGACAGCAGCATTTCCAAATAAATATTTTTTCTATAGTACATTTAGTGGATGATTTGATACTGATTGATTAGACGAATATTCCGACATAGTCTTGTCGTCTTGCCGTAGAGTAACACGCAAGTCGCCAAGAAGTATCTATATTAAAACAATGAATGTGCATTGAATGGCTTGATAGGTAAAATATGCGCCTAGATCACCAATATGTAAAATATGCGTGTAAGTCACCTGTATGCAAAATATACGTCTAAGTCACCAATATGTAAAATATGCGTCTAAGTAACCAATATGTAAAATATGCGTCTAAGTCACCAATATGTAAAATATGCGTCTAAGTCACCAATCTGTAAAATATACGTCTAAGTCACCAATATGTGAAATATACGGCTAAGTCACCAATATGTAACATGTGCGTCTAAGTCACCAATATGTAAAATGTACGCCTAAAGCCTCGTTGACACGGGGCAAGTTTAGCAGCCGCTAGTGCTAGCTAGAAGTTAACTTACCCGGCAAGTAAGTGTTGACACTAGGATAGTTTGGCGGGAAAGTATTTGCAGCCAGTAGCTATCAAGATGTCCGGTGACATGGATGTAGCAATTGATGCTGCCGTTGTTGTTTTGGCAAAGGAATTAGAAATAATTGTGAATAACAAAAGGAAGAAAAAACGTACAATATGGGTGAGGAAGTGGCTTTAGCGGAGAGAAAGTTTAGTAAGCTCCAGTACACTACTTACTGAATTAGCTACTGAAGATCCTACAGAATATAAAAGACATATGCGCATGGATGTGCAGACGTTTGAGGAACTGCTATATTTGGTGGAGCCTCACATATCTACAAAGGGTACACCGATGAGAAACGCCGTCCCAGCAACGATTAAAATTGAAATAACCTTGCGTTATTTGGCAAGTGGGGATAGTCTTGCATCACTTGCATACTTCTTCAGGGTGCCGGCCTCCACTATTTCAAAGTTTTTGCCTAAAGTATTGCAGGCAATCATTGATGTACTGAACAACTACTTACAGGTAATACATTGCAAATACATTGCAATTTCCACCTATACATTGTCTATTTCTAGCAAACTTGTATATTTATATATGTAGTTATCACACATAAATTCACAAAATATTTAGGAGAATAAAAAGAAAATAGTGTTGTGAACAAGTTTTTATTGATTAAATTTCAATGTAGAGAATATTAAGGACAAAGCAATGTAATATAAACCATTATAGTTCTTCATAAGAAGCAACACTCTCAATGGAAAATTGTGATTCATTATTCATAGGGCCTACATTTGTGTATGAAACTGCAGAACCACACGGTGCATTAAAAGATTGCGCCATTGATGTTGTGTTTTCTGACAGAGAGACAAGTCGTTCATGTGCTACTTTCAATAACCTTAATTTTCTTTTTTAAAATTTCAACGTCGGGAACATGACGGCCTTCCTTCATCAAAGCTTCGGCTAACATATTCATTGCCATGTCACGCTTGTTTCTGTTCATGCAATCAATGTGCCTTATATCCCACAGGCAATTCATATCCCTCATAAATTCCCCAAAACGTGGAAATTTCATTTGGACTCCACTTCTCGCACATGCTTGCGTTCGGGGAAGGTGATGACAACTGTCCAGCAAAGAGGCAACTTGGCGTTGACACGTGGACAGTTGTGGCTGCTAGTTGGTCACGTGACCGGCAAGCAGCGAGTAAAGTAGCCGGGACACCAACTTCACTTGCCACTATCCTGGACTATCCCAGCAAGTGGCAAGCTTACTAACTTTTCGTTGACATTGGGCAAGTAGAGGGGTAGTTCACAGGTCGCTAGTACTAGCGGCTGCTAAACTAGCCCCGTGTCACGAGGCTTAAGTCACCAATATGTAAAATGTACGTCTAAGTCACCAATATGTAAAATGTACGTCTAAGTCACCAATATGTAAAATTACGTCTAAAACACTGAACATACATGTAATATAATCCAAGGTGTGTTAATACGTTTGTTGGTAGAATTAAAATGAAATTTCAAATATGCGTCTAAAGCACCGATATTTCAACAATGCATGTACATGTAATAGCTTAATACTAAGTTCAACCGATACGTTCGTTTGTCTTGTTAATGTAGAATGTAGATTATTGTATACGTCTAAATCACCGATATTAAAACGTGAAAACACATGTAAATGCTGAATATTATTTAAGGTCGGTTAATGCATTTGTTTGTTGTTAAAATGTAAAGTCCAAAATGCACATGTAATGGCTGAATATTATTTAATGTCAGTCAAGGCATTTGATTATGGTGTTAAAATGTAGAATGTAAAATATACATCTAAATATTATCAACACGAAGACACTGAATATACATTTAACGGCTTAATATTTAACGTTAGCTAATACTGTAGATGTCCCTAAATAGTTTTTTTTTTTTTTTTTTTTTTGCTTGAACTGTTTGTGGTCAATCAGATGTGACTTTATTTCCAATGATTCTTTACCTAGCCAAAATTGGCACGTTTTTTCCCGGTTTTATTTATTGGCCTAAACTTGCTGTCTTTTCCCAAACACCATTCTCACTCTCCCTCGCCCTCTGCCATTCATTCCATATTCTGTCCAAGTCTTCGGCGTCAGTGACCTTGGTAGTGTGGCCACGCCTGATTACTTCCAGTCAGCCAGTCTATCTCTCCCAGGCTTGGATGCCTACTCAGTCTGCCATAGAATTCATTAAGAAAGAATAGGAAACAAAAGAATAGGAAACAAATAAAAGAGTAAATAAAAAACACTTTTATTCTAGTATAGGAAAATATTACTTTGGTCATGCTTTTAGAGATTGTTTTCAAAGGAGGGATGAAATATCGATGGAATTTTAGCCTTGTTAGAAAATGTTATTTTCTTGATATAATTTGATTTCCTTGTCGTAAATGAATGGTAATGTAGTTTCTGGGAGGAAGAAATTTCGATTCAGGTCTCTGTACATAAATATATATACCAAGGTCTAAAAGATGACACCTAATACTTTGCTTCACTGCAACTGTCGATGGGTGGCTGATAGGAAGCTCCCATCTGTCGTAGGCAGGCAAAGAAATGCTCAAGTCCATCTTAATTATTCTGTATGTTATTATATATCGAATTTGTCTTTTACAGTTTGTAGCAAGTTGTGCAAAGACTGTGAGGAAATTACAAATCCTTTTTGAAATGGGCAGAGACCTTTACTTCCCAGAACCTCCATTGATTTTGCTATTTCTCCCATGCGTTTAAGAATTTCTTCTTGGTTTGACATGCTTAACCCAGATGCATTCCTGGATTTTTTTGGTTAATATGTAGCACTCGTTTCCACGTGTCTCGGAAAGTTGTGAAAAGTTACGCCTCCTCTCGTTTTACCTTTATTGGAAGAACACCCGTAAATAGTACAATAACGAAACATAGCTACAGATACCGTAATCAGTAAAGCTGAATGTTATGCAGTGGACAGTTTCAGTTTACCAGTTTATGATAGATACAGGAAGAGCTTCGCACTGAACACCAGGAGACTCTGACGTCATAATCCGACCCAGTGTTTACCTCTGCAGAAAAGGACACGTTTTGGGTCGCTGGAGGGTTGACCTGGTATTCTTTAGACTTTGATGTATACAGTACACATACACACACATGTATATGTATATATATACACATATACATACATATATATATATATATATATATATATATATATATATATATATATATATATATAATCAGAAAGCTACAAACGTCCTTTAATATCCAATTCACTCTACCTCGGAAATAATATATTTTCATATATGTTACCGAAGGGGAATTTTTTTTTTAGTTGATAATAAGTCCACCGTCCCGTGGGGTCGAACCAGCGACGGACGAGGAATCAGGACTACAGTGACACACTAACGCAGTCGGCCACAAGAGTCGCTGGTTCGACCCCACGGGACGGTGGACTTATTATCAACTAAAAAAAAATTCCCCTTCGGTAACATATATGAAAATATATTATTTCCGAGGTAGAGTGAATTGGATATTAAAGGACGTTTGTAGCTTTCTGATTGTATATGAACCACGGTGATGTGATAAATAGTCATATATATATATATATATATATATATATATATATATATATATATATATATATATATATATATATATATATATATATATATATATATATATATATATATACATACATACATACATACATACATACATACATACATACATACATACAGTCACAAATATCCCTTACTATTAAATAAGCTATACCTCGGTTAAAGCTTACGACCAAGGCGGTTATAACTGTCGAGTGCTTCTGCCTTGGGCGACATAGCCTGGGGGCTGAGGTCTGCTGCCCTTGACAGATAGACAAGGGGCTCAGGTCTTAATCCTGCTCGAGGACGGTAGATTGATTTAACCTCCTTGATCCTGCTGGTTCTTGGTGCTTTCATTTTCCATCAGTCAGGATGTAATTTGTTCTTATCTTCTGTCCCGCGAATCAATTCCAAACAAAGCAGCTGTTGGTATGTGGAAAGGACTCTTAACGCGGTTCTATTAGAAAACACTTTATTATATGTATTCTGTTCATGTTTATTAAATTTATTCAATTTTATTATATTGTTTTTTTAAGGTTTTCATCAGTAAGATGGTCAGTAATGTTTCTTGTTTTTGTGAGCTTTTTTTTTTTAAAGGACACTGATGTTGTTAAATGATTAATGAATAAAATAGTTATATAGGAGAGAGAGAGAGAGAGAGAGAGAGAGAGAGAGAGAGAGAGAGAGAGAGAGAGAGAGAGAGAGAGAGAGAGAGAGAGAGAAGGTAAGGTTTTCATCAGTAAGATGGTCAATAATATTTCGTGTTTTTCTGAGATCCTTTTTTTTATAGATGAAAGTAATGCTAATTGATTAATGAATAGAATAGGTATATACGAAGAGAGAGAGAGAGAGAGAGAGAGTAGAAATATTTCGGTCTTCAGTTTAGTTAACATTCACATACAAAGAAAGATGGCGGAGAGAAAGTATTTTGAAACTGAATGTAGAACCGGCGTTTATTGATAGCGCTGCAGAAAGAGAGAAAGGAGTTCGAATTTCAATTTCAACTTGAATTTAGAAACTTTCATTTTCAAAGAGTATGAGAATTATTTAGGACTCATATTTAGAAACGGAGAGAGAGAGAGAGAGAGAGAGAGAGAGAGAGAGAGAGAGAGAGAGAGAGAGAGAGAGAGAGAGAGAGAGAGAGAGAGAGAGAGAGAGTTTCCCTTTTCACATGGACACTGCCACATGGCGATTTAAAATCCTCAGCGGTGGTCACTTGCGGTTAATTATACCTAATTATGCAGGCCCTAAAATATGTGCTTTCAAGTTTTTTTTTTTTCATATTCCGTTTAGGCTCGGGGGTGGATATTCACTATTAACGGTTGAAAAAGCCTTTTCTTGTAGTGTTTTGGCAAATATACTAATACACACAGAAATTAAACTTGCATTTACAGGCATTCAAAAGAACAGACTATGCATTCAGCAGTATCAAAAACACTACTGTATATATATATATATATATATATATATATATATATATATATATATATATATATATATTATATATATATATATATATATATATTATATATATATATATATATATATATATATATATATATATATATATATATATATATATATATATATATATATATAGATAGATAGATAGATAGATAGATAGATAGCCATAAATGTGTGTTGTGTACTGTTGTATGCATGGTCTGTTCTTATGAACGTATGTAAATTGAAGTTTATTTCAAAGTAAACACTTGGTAATACAATCCATTCGAAATTTTCTCAGCAATAGCTGCAGCAGCAATAATAATAGTAGTAGTATCATGGCGTGTAGAACTTATTGGTTTTTGGCAAAGTATTCAATTCAACAAAATTATAACACCCTAGTGGCCATTGGTGCATTTATTGTGATGATATATAATGAGTTACAAGATGCTTAGATGATGCGTCATATAACATGAATTCGGATTCCTATAGCAAAGAACTTAGTAGATTGTTTTGGTCGCATTCCATATGGTCAATGTACTCTTCTGTCCGCCATATTGTTTACATTTTAATTTTCTTTTTAAACTTGGAATACGCTTAGGACTGACCATATTTCGTGTTTAATTAAAAATTTATATGTAAAATAATAACCCTGATAAAACAAAATAGACTTAATCTCGTTGAAGTTCAGAATTATGTCACATGAATTCGATTGATCTCACAGATCAATTTGACCGCGTGGGGAGATGGCGAAACTCTACGGGAGATGCACACAACGCTTGAGTTTGGCACAAGATGTTTTTCCATCGTGGAAACAGATTTAAGGTGAGAATCTCACCGTGTTCTCGTTAACTGTTGTAGTTTGATATGAAACAGAAACACAAATGTTTTCTCGTTTCGATACGCACGTGAAATACAGAGAGAGAGAGAGAGAGAGAGAGAGAGAGAGAGAGAGAGAGAGAGAGAGAGGACTCTGTCGTTGATATATCTGCTTACGAAAGGTAGAATGGATTGAGAAGGATGGTGAAATTTAATGCATAATTAAAGAATATTACTTTTTGTTTTAATATACCCTTAAGGAGTATTAGTTTTTGTTTTGATATACTTAGAAAAAATATTACTTTTGGTTTTAATATACTTAGAAAAAATATTAATCTCGGTTTTAATATACTTTTAAAGAATATTACTTGTTTTAATATACTGTTAAACAATATTACTTTTTGTTTTAATATACTGTTAAATATTGCTTTTTGTTTTAGTGTACTCTTAAGGAATATTAATTTTTGTTTTAATATACTCTTAAGGAATGTTACTTTCTAATATGCTGTAAAAGAATATTACTTTTCGTTTTAATATACTACTAAAAATAATTTTTTTAATATACTCTTAAGGAATATTACTTTTCCTTTTAATACACTTTAAGGAATATTACTTTTTAATATACTGTTAAAGAATATTACTTTTTGTTTTAATATACTATTAAAGAACATTACTTTTTGTTTTAATATACTCGTAAGGAATATCACTTTTTGTTTTAATATACTCTGAACAGCGATACTTCATCACGAAGTGATTCCATATACTTTCTTCCTCGTTGGGCAGACGAATTACCATATTTATTACCATAAATACGCATCTATTGTTGATAGAACGACGGAGTTCCAAAATTATTTAGTCTAGAGTTCGTCAAATTCACTTTTGAAGTATGACCAGTTGGACACATTCAAGGAAATTCTCATACGGGATTATCGTCAAGTTCTTAGTGCTGATTGGGAATACATTACCCTTATTCCCTTAGCGCCGCCTACATTTGAAAAAGGTCGACCAATCGGAGGGCAGCTCTGCGGGGGCGCGGCTCGGGCCGGGTTGGTATTTAAAGCCCCAGATCGATCGAATTCAGCACTCACTCACTCGCTGTCATCGAAGTAAGTCATTCTGTCGGAACTCCGAAATTTCGCGAGAGGAACACGTGTACTCTCGTGACTTCTTTTTTTTTGTTTTTGTTTCGTCTTTTTTTTTTTTTTTTTTTTTTTTTTACTTTATTGTGATTTACGAAGTGCTAGTGTGTTCACGATGCTCCCGACCAATAACGCGGGTCGTGATCCGCAACAGGACGATTTGGATCCCGAGGCTAGGGATCAAGGGGACCCTGACAGCCCGCCCTACAGTCCTCGCCCTTCGGGAAGCGTCACCCCGCCACCCGCATCTCCCTTGCCAGGCTTCCAAAATGAGATAGAGGTCGTGATGGATGTGAAGAACCTGAATGGTAGGTTACCAATATTGTTTCTTGTTATTTAAGTGACTTTTATTGAAATTGAATTTTCTTAAAATTAACGTACAGTACTATATAGGCATTTGTTGAGAGCACTTTCAATGTGATTTTAAGTAATTAAAATCGCTGTCAGCAACTATTGTCATTTACGGGAGGTTGGATAGTTTGAAATTCTTAACTAAACTAAAAAGAAAAGAATTACTCTCCTAACAACAGCTCTGTTTTCCACAGGTCTGGCAAATAACAACAGACTCTTCACCACCAGAAGTAAGGACGGCTGTGAGAGTAGCGACATCAACAACGCTTCCCCCGAGTTCAGAAGATATCGGACTTCTTTCACCAGGGAACAGCTCTCAAGGCTGGAGAAAGAGTTCAGCAGGGAGGCCTACGTTAGTAAGCAGAAACGAAAGGAGTTGGCGAGGGAGTTGGGTCTTTCGGAGTCCACAATCAAGGTGAGTGTCGTGTAAACCGTGTTTTTTTTTTTTTTTTTTTTTTTGCTTTAACTTTCTTCATCAGAAACATCAATAGTCGAATTATTTTATTGGTCTCAAGATGAATTAACTCTACTGGTAGTGAAATGAATAATTCAGCAAATGTAACGAGATAGGACAGTGAGCTTTCGTATATCCCTTACTGATATCAGTCATTTTTTTCCAGGTGTGGTACCAGAACAGGCGTATGAAGGACAAGAGGCAAAAGTTAGCCTTTTGGCCTTACTCGCCTCCTCCCCTGCCATCCTACTTCCCCCCCTCAGCGAGAGGATATCAGAATTATCCCAATCCGGACCATAACCCCGGCGCTCATTATTATCCACGGGTGGATTACATCGCCCATTCTCCCTACCCGCCCTCTTACATGCCTTACTTGAGGCCTTCTGTAAATTATCCAGAGGGGCGCGTTCACTATGCCCCTGTGCCCGGACCGGGCATTCCCCCTCCCTTATCCTATGTCGGAGGTCACGCGCCCGTTTGCCCTACTCCTTACGTTAACCCAGGTATTTGTCGCTGTGTCTATTTCCCCGCTGCCTATGGCGCTGCCCCTTTCCCCAACCAGTTGGTCGTTCCTCCCTACCCTCTCCTAGTCCCTCCACCCCCATCCCCGATGATCAATCCTCAGCCACCTGTGCTTCCAGCCGAGAGCGTCCAGCGAAACGCCCGGGCAACACATCCACCGCGCCAGCAGGCCGCTCCCCAAGAGAGCGTGCCTTCCTCATCGTCCGCTTTGCCCAAACTCTTCAAGCCGTACGCCGAGGAACCAGCTAAGGAGTCCGAGTAGGGGAAGCGAGGAATTGAATATTGTTTTCTGATCACTGATTAGTAATTCGCCTCTCAAGTTTGTAAGAAGGCGTTGCAGAGTCACATTTCGCTTGTATTTATGAGCCAGGTTTAACCTTTTTTACCTTTTTTTCTTTCAACATAAGTGTAAACAATAGGAACGCTGTAATGCCCCCCCAAGACTATTCAATAATTAATACTCCATTGCTGTATTTGTCTATCTTAAATTGTCGTTGATTCATGAATTTTGCTTATTTGGTCATTAAGTCAGGCAGTCATATCCGATGTCATTGTATAATATATAATATTGTATTATATAATATTATAGTATATAAAGTAATTTATGAGATATAAATTATTATATATTGCTGAAGAAATCTGGTGCTAAACTTGTCTCTGTAAATGAAATGTGATATTTGGCGTTAGGACAAGTATACTTATATATTAGCTAAAAATGCTGTGATAACTTTCACACAAGTGCTTTCATGTCAGATCTCAAAAGTGTTTTCTTTTTTTGGAGAAATATACTTTTGATCAATTATTTTTCTGTTTTGCTTTCATCCGTGGTACTGGACTAGAGAATACCAGGTACAATAGTAGCATAATCACGATGACTGTTCATACCTTTACTAATTGGAGTGAAAATAGAATTACGAGATTATTTCTCTAAAGATGTTGAACAGACCGATTCAGTTGAGAATGGTGAAAGGCAATCCTTCAGTGGTTTGTCTTGAAAAGCACAGGTCCTCCTCTGTCTTTTTCTTAGGGAGGTCAAAAAGTATTTTTTTTTTTTGTCAGAGCATACAAGTTCTTAAGACAGATTCTTGCTTGAAACGAACTCTTGAATCTATGATCACTTTTTTTTTTTCAACAAAAGAAAAACCTTAACATCACAATATATAGAAATCTGTGGAAGATCACAAAAGTCCGAGTTCCTTCACCAACAGCCTCATTTAACTGACGGGTCATGCTTGATGAAGGGCCTGGGTAGAACGTCTGAGACCTCAAAATTATTAACTATGTTGCCTTGGTAAGTACAATCAGGAACACATACCTTCTACATGACCTTGCAGAGACAAATAAGTGTAGATAACTTCCGAACCTTTCATGCAGTCACAGAAAGAACTGTAGGTGTATATACAGCTAAAACAAAAAAAAATTCAGAAAGTGTAGAAACGAAGACTTTTGCAATGCAGTGGCATACTATAAGGAAATGGTGGCGGGCATTGCAATATTATTTGCAGAAACTATGAAAGCAAGGACATTTATTGTAGTACGGCATTCAGAATGTTCAGAAATACAGGTAGTGATCTTTCCCAGGAAAACGAACGAGGCATGGCAGATCAATTTTGCTGCAGCTGTAGAATATCAGGAACTGTATAGGGGAAGGTATTAATTACCTCTTTTTGTCAAGGAAGAGGTTGAGGTAAATGTGTAGTAATGGATGTATTCCATCCCACACAATGAATGGAACGGGCAGAAACAAAGGCATTCATCATGAATTGGTTCCCGTTATGTGCAGACATAATGTATTGATAATCGAAATTAAAAGAAAATAAAGCTGAGGCATTTATCACCTTGAGATGAAGGAGAGCAGTAATTGATGGTCATAATAGGAAACTAAAGCACTGCTGGTTAAAGGAAGTTGTTTTACAATATCAAGAGAACTAGTTTTAGTTTCTCGTCGATCCACGTTGAAACGAAGGCTTTTCTTTCTCCAAGACTGTAAGTGGCTGAAGATTCCTGCGCCAGGAAATTTGCTGGATAGCATAGGGAGTAATTTTGTTGCCTCAAAACTTGTAGAACACGACGAATTAGTAACGGTTCGCACTGCAGACGTTTATATACAGATATGTGTATATATATATATATATATATATATATATATATATATATATATATATATATATATATATATATATATATATATATATATATATATATTATATATGTATATATAAAACTATTCAGAAGGGTACAACCTTCCCGCCTCTCAACAAGCCTTCATGGGTGATGTTACCATCCCCACGCCCTTTTATCCCCGCCCTAGCCAACACCGGTACCCATTCGCAGCGGGACGAACAGGTGAGCCGTAAACCGTGAATAATCTATGGACCTGTCGAATGGTAGATGAATGCGGCACCATTGAGCCACGGCCCCCTGTATACATACTTACCTTATATATATATATATATATATATATATATATATATATATATATATATATATATATATATATATATATATATATATATATATATACATATACGGTAAAGTGAGCTTATAACGCACAGGCTTGCAACGAATTCAAGCTTATATCGAATGAAAATGAAATCCCCGGTCCCAATTCAGGTAAATGAACTTAAAATTGTAGGTATGTAACGAATTCTTTATTACGAAATCAGGTATATAAGGGACTATTTTGTACGTCCCTGTGACAGACATATTGGTAAAAACTACCTGTTGTAACGAAGAGATAATGTTAATTGTTAAACAAATATCAAACGCCTGTTATCCTAGTGAACTGTTATTACTTTTTCTTGATTTCGTCTTTGTCAGCTATGAAAAATTTTTGCCGCAAGAAGTCCAGGTTTTTTGCGGTACAATAGTGCTTAATTCTTAAACTGGGTTTACATGAAATGATAGTTAAAACTATTTTTTTAACTGCTTAGTGCTTGTTTGCTATAATTTGATTGCTTATGACTTTTTGTTGTTTTTGTGTAATGCGTAATTAAAATATTTTAAATTAATTTGCTGTGTTAATTTCATATTATTCCAAGTGAAACCCTTGTCAACAGGTTATTCTTCACACAAATAAAAAATAATTACGTTCAATACACAACCACTAGAAGCTTATAAAATTCACATGTACACGTATTGCACTTACCCCGGACGCTGTGTACATTGTGCATGAACTTAGTCTCATTTAAATGTTTTAAATAAAGAAATAAAACTACAAACATAACTTTAATTTTGTTATAAACATTAAAATACATATCCAATTCTTAAACTAACAATGACTTTTATTGAAATGTATTAGAAATCTTGGTACACTCAGGAGGATCGATACTTTATCATCAGGACTTCATTCTGTATCAAAACAAGGGAGGTAATCCAATCATTTCAAGTGTCTCCTTTTATAACGAATGATGCCTATAGCAAAGTGCAGACGACAGTGCCTTGAATTCGCTATAAACGAACTTTACTGTGCATATATATATATATATATATATATATATATATATATATTATAACATGTATACATTTATATATATATATATATATATATATATATACTATATATATATATATATATATATATATATATATATATATTTATTTATTATATATACTTGTATACATTTATGTATATATATATATATATTATATATATATATATATATATATATATATATATAGAGAGAGAGAGAGAGAGAGAGAGAGAGAGAGAGAGAGAGAGAGAGAGAGAGAGAGGGGGGGGGGGTACGGCACCTTATACCATATTATATTTACCGGGCACATACTGTCAATCACGCTGCCTCTCTGCCCGTTATCCCGTCGTGACGGCGAAGACAGAAGACGCCGTAGCGCACCCGCAGTGGCTGTCTGTAATGAGTGTCCAGCTAAACGGTTCGCGAGTCGATGCTTATCTGCTCTCCAAGTCTGTCCTTTCGTCGGGAGTCCCGTACACTTTCGATTGGGGGGAATGTTTTATGAGTCTTCGCTGGAAGATCCTGGAGAGAAAAAAGGAAGCCCTTTGGAAAGAATCGGCGGCTAAGATTGACTAATTCTTGAATCTTTCTTAGATTGTTCCTTATAGTCTATTTTGGGGCTTGTTGCAATTGCTGTATGACATTTTAGTGAAATAACTTGTGTATGCAAGACAGCCAAAACCAATGAAATTCTAAGAAGGTAGGAAAATCTTTTACACTTTTTACACTAATTTTGACACTAATTTGCCACAGGAGCAACTATGTAATTTATCAAATTTTGTATTGTTATTTTACTTTCTTTTATTGCTTTCTCTTGTCAAGACGGCGTTGCTTGTATGGCTTTATTACAACATCTGCAAGATACATCCTTCGGGATTTGGCAAAATTCTCATAGGCTGTAACCGTTCAAGAATTTTGAAAGTGAATTGTATATTTGCATTTCTTCAGACAGGCTGTGTGAAACAAACGCTCTGATTTAATTCTGACAAAAGGTAAATATAGTGGTAAATGTCACATTCATATGTCCACACAATGGAAGCAGAAATGCATTTTTTTTTCTAAGATGGACATTTTATTTTGGTCCCATTTAAAGACGATGATACGGCATCTTACAAACGACAGGAAAAGTAGGTCATGCATTTTTTTTTAAAGAAAACAGTCATCAAAGTAAAACCGACGAACTTATATTTAATACGCGTGTCTGGTTAACGGTTTATGAGATGGTACCGCTACTTGTGTATATGTGTGTGTGTGTATGGGAGAGGCAGAGGTAGTATATGTATGATTTCGTTTTAGTTTTATGAGACTGTACTTTACCATGAAGGAAAAAGGAAGATTAAGGACGAGATTGGAACCCTGCCAGGTTCCTTCCTACACAGCAATCACAAGGCTTCACAAGGCTTCCTGTATTTTCACGCATAAGTTCGTGTGTTTGCAAATGTAAATGTACAAATATTATTACACATACTTATAAACAGTACATTAAAGAACAACTGTGCCGGTGCACTCAGTACATGCTTATGTATGTTAAGTACCTTGTGCTTCTTTCAATTAGGACTTGAATGGCCATTTCCCTTAAACAATCAACAACAGTGGTTTTAAATATTTCCAAGATTGGCAGTCCATCTGGAATTGTTTCCCTACCTAACAAGGAAGTACAATTATGTATTCATTAAGACAGTAAATGGAAGTGGTTCCAAATATGTGTGATGTTCTCGAATTGTAATCAGAATGAATATAATGGGAAAATGTCACTGAAACCTAAAGGAAGAAAGCTTCTTATCTATTCAATCCCATCTCCTCGCATTTTATCTTCGTCTTTGCTCTCGTTATTATTATTTTGTATTTGTCCCCCATAACTTTCATTAACAAGGGCCACAGTTGCTTCTTCATCTCATGCTTTGACTGATAACACTGTTATTTCTCTTTTATCTTCGAAACTGAAGAGAAATAATGACTGAATACTTTTTGATAATGCGCGTTATTTCCTTTGGAATTTGAGTGCTACAAATGGCTATATTTTGTTTGTAGTTTCTGTTGTTAACAACATTAACTTCCGCAAAAAGGTCAACATAGCCAAGCACTTGGGTCATTGTAAGTTAATTAATTGATAAGTGTTTTTTCGTTGCTTTGTAATGATATTAAGTCTTCTCTATTTATGATGATTACAGTATTGAGTAAGACTGTCTTCAAACTCGTACATGTAAAAATTTGCAAGCATATATTGGGACTGCAATATATTATCTCTCTCTCTCTCTCTCTCTCTCTCTCTCTCTCTCTCTCTCTCTCTCTCTCTCTCTCTCTCTCTCTCATATATATATATATATATATATATATATATATATATATATATATATATATATAATATATATATATATATATATATATATTATTTAAAATTCAGTTGTAATCACTTTCGCATTGACAGATTTATACTTAAGTATGAGATTGGCTTATAAATGTTTAAGGGGAGTAGCTTTATGTTACAAAAGGGGAAGGAAAACTCGGAAGAATTAATTTTTTTTCTTAATATACTCTTATCTTAATCATATGCCTTGAGTAGATTTTATACTTAATAATAGTTGTCAGAGATAGAATACTGATCAAGAGTCTTCCATTTAGATCGAAGTTTTCATTAAGTTCTTATTGATTGGCAAATACAATATTAACAGTCATAAAGGTGGACAGTTAAGAAGCAGAGAATTTTGTAATCAGCCACAATGGAGAAAATGCCACAATGGAGAAAATGTTTTGTTCGTTCGTTGTGGCTTCCAGAGAGAAGTATTGTGTTGACATAAAGCCCCTTTTAATGTAAATGAAGAGAAGGTTTGGGAGAGATATATTTATATTCGATTTCCTTTAGCATATTGCTTCCACCCTTCATGCTCATTGTCATGCATGTCCGGGATCGTGTGATATCGCCTTGACGAACTCGCAAAACTTCGGTTTTGTCACCGATACCGAAAATAATAACCACTTTGCTCAAAGTTCGGGGCCAGGATTGTCAAAAGTATACCTTAGTTTAACCAGACCACTGAGCTGATTAACAGCTCTCCTAAGGCTGGCCCGAAGGATTAGACTTATTTTACGTGGCTAAGAACCAATTGGTTACCTAGCAACGGGACCTACAGCTTATTGTGGAATCCGAACCACGTTATAGCGAGAAATGAATTTCTATCACCAGAAGTAAATTCCTCTAATTCTTCATTGGCTGGCCGGAGACTCGAACTGGGGCCTAGCAGAGTGCTAGCCGACAACTCTACCGACTCATCCAACGAGGAACTTCAAACATGGCAAAATAGGTGTTCATGAGACTCATTCCTAGAAAGAACCTTCTTATTCTTATACTTATAGCGTATAAGAACGAGATCATTGTGGCTCGAACGGCTTTTATTGGACTCTTGGGGGTTAGGTTAAAATTAGGTGTATGTAAGGACAGGGGGAGCGGGGTTTACGTAGGGGAAAGGGCGGAGTCACTGGAACAGCCCCCCAAAACCAAGACGTCTACCATCAACAACGTAACGGGAATTTGAAAGCGACCTCGGAACATATTCATTTATATTTGCTTCCCTGTCCTTCCTTCCCCTGGGTAACCATCGTCGGCCTTTATCAAAAAGGGGTAAAAGGAACAGGGCGAAAGGGGCATCGTCCTCATATCTGGGCACTTTCACTGGGCATAGAGGGTAGTAAGAGCGGTGCTTATGATGGGCTATGGTGGCAATATAAGCGGTTGAATATAGGAAGCGAGGGAAAGTATATGAGCCCGTTAATGAATAATAAGATTCGAGTTACAGGCAACCTCTCCAAAATTTTCCTATTGGTATCATAAACGATCTCTCTCTCTCTCTCTCTCTCTCTCTCTCTCTCTCTCTCTCTCTCTCTCTCTCTGAATTAAGATATTTATTTTTCAAGGAAATCAATGTTTATAATTATATATATAAATATATTATATATATACATCCATACTTATATATATAGTTATCTTTATCATCGTCAACGATATTATTATTAGTACTAGTAGTAGGGGGTACCTCGAGAATGACTGGCAACAGCCGGAATCATTTCTATTAGGGATGTAATTTAATTTTAATACATTACTTTGGTAATATCCTAAACTTTCAAAATCATTAGTTTACATGTGTTACAGAAACGACAGAAAGTAAATGTCAGAGTTCCGATCCAGTGTACATAAAATGTCGGATGCAAGGGAAATGTTAATGGAGTAAGTAATAGACCTAGAACCGTTAATATTACGCGACTTCCGAGTGGTGTTTGAACGACAAACGTCTGCCAACAAAGAAATTATCATCACTTAAACAAAAATAAGCACAAACTAATAAAGCGAAGTTGTGAATAATTCTGAGTTTCTGTTTAGCTGAGTTAATGGCATTCATACCATCCCGTGTAAGGTAAGAAATATGAAGCTGAAAATGCGAAAAAGTTCCATGGACGCCAAAAGTTTAAAGGTCCTTCAAAGAACAAATAACCACGAATTAATATCGCATTATGACAGGTGTGATTTAAAGCTGAGATGTAAGAATATTTTAGGCGCCTATTTCTCTTGCCGAAACTGCAAAGCTAATCAGTATCTGTTCTTGTGCTTTGCGTTGTTTGTATATGTGTAACTAATAAACTTAGATTTGAGATCACAGCATTAAGTGCATAATAATAATAATAATAATAATAATAATAATAATAATAATAATAATAATAATAATAATAATAATAATAATAATAATAAACAGCTCGTAGCTACTTACAGCAAATTCTAATAAAATCAAAACATCCTAATGTAGGTATTTATTAAACGCCATCTGAATGCTTCATAAACAGATGTATCCAATGCGGGGTTGTTGCTGGTGAAAATTGCTTGATTATGAGTAACCTGGCGTCACAACTACCAGTGCGACTGACACCTATGCTAGAGGCAAGAGAGAGAGAGAGAGAGAGAGAGAGAGAGAGAGAGAGAGAGAGAGAGAGAAATCTTGGTAAACGTCTCGACCCACCTTGTACCTTATGATTGAAAGAAATTATATATATATAAATATATAATTATATATATTATATATATATACCTTAATATATACCTTAGAAAATTTAATATATATATATATATATATATATATATATATATATATATATATATATATATATATATATAAAAATTTTCTAAGGTAGTCACTTATGAAAAACTCTTGAAATTGTGTAATTTACGTAACACAGGAGTTGGAGTTCAACTTGTTTAAGACTCATTTTTTTTAAGTTTTATTCCCGTTCCTCTCAAATTGTGGAATGACCTTCAAGTCATGTAGTTGTATCGCTGGAACTCAGAAGTTCAAACTTGGTGCAAATACTGTCTTGCTAAGCAGGTTAGCATGAGTCTTATTTCATAGCGTGTTTGTCGTTTGTCTCATCAGTCATACTTCCTTATTTATGTTATTCGTTTTTCTTTGTTATTTCTCTTCTTAAAGTTAATTTCTTATTTCTCAGTTTCCCTCTTTGTACTTAGCTGCTTTCCCTGTTGGTGCCTTTGAGTTTGTAGCATTCTGCTGTTAGAACTAGGGTTGCACCTTGGCTTGTAATGATAACAGTGGTAATAACATTAATGTAACGTACTTCATTTATGAAGGAAAACATCCCGAAACACTAATCCGTCTTTTCACTTGAAATAACCTTTTTACTACTTCTACGTACCTTAGTTCTTCTACGCTACATATACTCCTTAAACAATTAATTTCAATAACTTTAATCGATTACATGCACACACGACAGTGTATATATATATATATATATATATATATATATATATATATATATATATATATATATATATATATATATATATATATATATATATATATATATATATATATATATATATATATATATATATATATATATATATATATATATATATATTACAGTATAAATATGTATGTGTGTGTGTGTGTGTGTATGTGTCCTTAGGTGCTAATACTTGTTTTCCAACTGTTTGTATGTTCGTATACTATCCTACTAGCATGTATATCACGAAATTCTACCACTGTGTATCAGTCGTGTGAAGATGGGCTTAGTTAGCAATAAAGCCGACACCGGTTTGGATCTACAGCCGTGTTCATTTCTTCCTGTGGTGTTTAATATATAAAATCATGTGTGATTGTAAGCATATATATATATATATATATATATATATATATATATATATATATATATATATATATATATATATATACTATACATATTCATACATATATATATACATATATATATAAATATATATATATGTATGTATGTGTGTATGTGTATATCTATATATATATATATATATATATATATATATATTATATATATATAATATATATATATATATATATATATATATATATATATATATATATATATATATATATATATATATATATATATATATATATATATATATATATATGGTTTGAGATACTGCTAGATTGCCAAGATCTGTTTACTAATTATGGAAAATATTTCTCTCCCACAGGTTGTAAGACAGAGTTGTAATTCAGAAGCCTAACCGATGGGTTGTCCTCTGGCGAAGACGGCAGACTTAGCCAGGTGAGTAATTTATACTTATTCATATGGTTCAATTAACCTCATCCTGAACACCTGAGTATTCTTTTAATGTTACAAGTATCACGTTAGCCATCCTTTCCTTAAGTTTTATGATCGGCCTGATCAGTGTACATAAGATCCTGCAAATATGCTCTAAGTATATTTGAAGGAACTTTAGTATACTTATAGTTGTTGCTGTTAATGAAATACCTGTATGGTTTGGTTTTTGTGTATCTGTGATTTTCGTGATATGTTGAGTTTTATCAACTGGTTGGTTACTTTTAGGTTGATATGGTCTTGTAACAACATGAACCATAGCTTTAAGGGTGCCCATTAGCGCGTGCTGTGTTGTTAAATGGTCTAAAAGGTCTTGTAACAATGGTAAAACTACTAAATAGCGAGTATAATATGTACGCCTCGCAGTGACTGCAGAAGACATGGATCATTAGTCACACGAAAAATAAAAACCCTACGTAAGGTTAAATTACACAGAAACAAAAGAAAAACAAATAAAAAAAATACATGGATGCACAATGCTTCCAAACTGATTACTATTCGTTTCGGGGACTACAAGTCATCGTTTTTTCTCAAATATCTTTCAGATTGATTATTTGATCGAAATGGTACTTTGACACAGTGTTCAAGACACCTCCCGCAAATTTTTGGTAATATAGCGCATTGTCCAATGATAGTAGTTAAGGCATTTACTCTTGACTTTTAATGGCAAAGTCGATGAGTCAGCGGGACTATTCTGCGCAATCGAACGTCCACTATCCCCCATAGACAGGAAAGAGGGGGCGGGGTTTTGGAGGCCAGGAAAGTGGGTTTGAGGGAGGAATGAATAGGGGAAGGGAGAGGGAGGGACGGGATGGGGATAAAGGACGTTCAAATGCATAGTTTGAAGATGCTTGGCAATACCATGTAAGTCAAGCGTAAACGCCTTAACTAAAACCATTTGACAACGTACTATATTACCAAAAATTAGCGGGAGGCGTCTTGTACACTGTCAAAGCACCATTTCGATCAAATAATTTGGTTGAAAGATATTTACGAAAAATGATGACTCGTGGTCTGTGAAATGGATAGTAGTAGAATGCAAATGATGTTTTAAACCAATAAAACTCATTTTATTGACCCCATCGAGACGAAGTAATGTCCGATTTCCTCTCGAGGAGCAAAGGGGCAGATGATGGGGGAAAAGCTCCCGGTCGGCGTTCTTCAAAGGCGTAGATTATCGTCCTCATAAAAGCATCCTATCACTGCCATTCAGTTGTCCATTTACGACTCATTACTCTGCTTTTGATTTTGTGGAGTGGACTTTTGATTACCGATGATCAGAGTCGCAGTTCCTTCCCACGGATGATATCTGTAAGACTAAGATAGAAAAGAGGGGGGAGTTAAATTTTGAGTTGTAAATGGAAAGAGAGGATGACTGAGACTTATCTGTAGCCTCATCGTGATTACAGTTAGATGATCCAAGGTTACAAGTTCGTAGTTTGCCATGAAGGCGTGGACAGCATAGCCGTTGATCCAGACGTTATCCTTAACAAGTATCCGTGACTGGATCTAAGTATTTTAATAACAACAAAATTCGTCAGTGGCCAATCACATAACAGAAACCTGAGGCATGAACAGAAGGCTTGTCACAAGATAGGAAACGTATAATGGCAACTTCATGGTGTGTTTCCGAGGAAAGAGGTCCCGGCTTCCTTCCCACAGTAAACCGAAGAAGAAGAAGAAGAAGAAGAAAGTACACGGCAGCGTCTCGATCGATCTGATAAGCTGCGACGGTCGGAGCCTTGGTTTTAGCGGGGCACTAACAATCGATTAGGATGATTCGTTTTGAGAGAGAGGCGCCCCGATGGGATAGTATATTGACGGCTGTTCGCTTTCGAGGGATGGGAGGAGGAGGAAAGGAAAGGAAGTAGCATGGGGTATCGTTTATCACAGGAAACAGGGCGTTAAAAGATAGGATTTAGGACTGGGTTTGTGTTTAACTGCCGTTTATAAAGATTTTCCGAGACTGGTCGGTGTTCCACACAGGCATACTGTAAGGCCCGAACTCGCTGGGATATATTCAGGTTTGACTTGAATGATGATTGTCATCATGTCTTTGGTAAGGAAATATGTCGTTACATCTTCAAGTTATCCAACTGTAGTGCTAAGAGAAGTACCTTGGATGGTTGTCATAGTTTCCTCAGCTAGATTTTCTTTTTTGTTTTTTAAATATTTTTATTTTTATTTTTTTGTTTTTTATATTTTTTTTATATTTTCATATCTATATTTTAAAACTTGATTGGAGATGTCACAACATACAGTATATAGCGGTAGCCATATTATTGAAAAAGATAATCTCTTCTCGTCTTCTATAGCTTGTGCAGGACTTGAAGTATTTGCTTGTAATTATTTGTGAGGAAAGTAGCCGCGAATGATAAATTTTTATTTTATTCGTATCAATTTTTAAACAAAGAAGAATAACAAAAGACAATGTACTTCAGAGTATGCCAATGAAAAGAAATGGAGCATGCTGTCTCTGTCAAACCCTTTATATGCCTCTTCGTCAACATATAAAAACAAAAGGTGTACTGTACATGTTACATTTGTCTATGATTGTTGTTTACGGTGAGTCACTCTGTCCTTTTGTTTTTCTGTCATTAATGGACCGCCTGTAATTAGTGGCGAGAGAGACTGGACAAGTGTAAGTCTGACGCGATCCGGGTAAGCGTTCATTGGGACTCATATTGGTTGTACTCAACCTCTTCTGTCTACCGTCTCATTGCTCTCTTTTGTTTTTTTATTATTCTCTCTCTCTCTCTACTTTTTTGGCGGCTTAAACTCTTTCTCCATATACAGATTTTTAAAAACTAAAATGTTAGTGAAACGTATATATATATAAAATGTTAGTGAAACGTATATATATACAGTATATATATATATATATATATATATATATATATATATATATATATATATATATATATATATATATATATATATATCTATATATATATATATATATATATATATATATATATATATTTATATATATACATATATACAGTATATATATATAAATTTATATATATATACTCACATACATATGAATGTTTGTGCATGTGTATGTGCGTGTGTTAACGGACGTTAGAAGTAGGTGCAAAGTTACGCTCACTTAAGTGTAGCGTAAGGTGGCTGGCTGATCATTGCAGATTAAGTCTTATGTTAATCAGTAATGGTAGTGAAGTGAAGCTGTATAAACTGGAGAAGAAAGATTGAAAGTTTTTGTTAAAAGAAGTTGAAAGTGGATGCTTGTAAAAATAAGGCATTGATGGCGAATGGCAACCAGGAAGATGTAGAAAGTTGAAGTTAGTTTTTAGGGTGGAAGAATGGAGTGGTAGGTTGGCACTGGAATTTCTGAATGAAAGAATTGAAGATGTAGAAGTGAAGCAGAAATTTTACGGCAGCAGAAATTAGAAAATATAAAAGGATTTTTAACTCTGTGTGATGGAAGTGTAAAATATGAATGCAGATTGTAAGAAAAAGTGTGGATTATGCTCAGATGAATTATTTGATAGTGTATATTTAGTAAAAAAAATAATTAATTCATGAGAAACTGGAGATACAACGAAGTCGAAATAAACTATCGTAAGTGGCAACATAGAATAGTGTGTTGAGGTGGTTTGTCGAGAATAGAGGACAATAGGTCAGTGAAAAAAAAGTTCAGACTTACTGGGAGGAAGGAGGCAAGGAAGGCATTGAAAATCCAGGTTAAACGGAGTTATGGAAGTATTTGAGTGTTAGCCCTTAATATACAGGAGCAGGATCCTTTATGTAAGATAGAGGTGAGAGGCTCAGTGTATGTATGGGTGGTTGACGTCTTGTAGCAATATGGAACAGCAAGTGTTAAGAAGGTTCATCCTTGAATCGGTTGTTATTTTCTTTATGTTTCTATATTTTCTTTCTTGAAACAGCCTTTCATTTGACACACACTATATATATATATATGTATATATATATTTATATATATGTATATAATATATATATATATATATATATATATATAATATATATATATATATATATATATATATATATATATATAAAACAAATGACAAGCTGTTTCACGAAACAAGACAACAAGAGAAAGAAACGAAATCTGTCTGAACATGGTTGCTAAGAAACAATTTTTTCCTCTCTCTTTTCTTTTCTTTTGTCATGGAGGTGGCCTGCTAAGGTTTGTGTGTAAAAACGATTATTATGACAAGAATACCGCGCTGTCTGGGGAAGGGTCATAAAACAGTAGGCCGAGAGAGATAGTGGGTCAGCCTGAATCTCTCTCTCTCTCTCTCTCTCTCTCTCTCTCTCTCTCTCTCTCTCTCTCTCTCTCTCTCTCTCTCTCTCTCTCTCTCAGCTGTCCATTTTAAGTATATTTTGTGTGCGAATTCCTCCCCCCCCCCTCCTTCTCTCTCTCAGTAGTCCATCTTAAGTATATTTTTTGTGTGCGAAATCTCTCTCTCTCTCTCTCTCTCTCTCTCTCTCTCTCTCTCTCTCTCTCTCTCTCTCTCTCTCATTTTTTTTCTTTTCACCAAATTAAGTTTATGAATCCGTTTCTCGACATTTTTCGCAATTTACGTCTTCCTTTTCCTTTTATTTTGTTTTTGGTTTATCGATCTTATTGAAATTCATTTGGAGCAGTATTTCCTATAATAAATTTTAGCAGAGATGAGTAGAACAAGGCCAGCTACTCAAAATTTTGGTCCATTTTTGCAATTGTTTCCCCAGCAAGTACTCGCTTCTCTCTCTGGACTATTTTGAATGACGTATTCAGTTTTCTTTTGCATTTTTTAATTGCTGAAATCTCTAGGTTTACACGCGTAGACTTTTAGCATCCCGTAGTCTCTGAGCGTGACGTAATTTTTCTTTTTGAATATTTGAGGTCTGACGTAAGAATGTTTAAACTGCGTTTTCAAAGGATGTACGGATTTTTATATAGTATAGTCTCGCAAAGTCTCAAAGTCTGATGTTATACCCGTTATTGTAACTAAAATTTGGTATATTTGTTTTAGGTAATCCCAAGTCGGATATAATTTTTTACTAGTCTTCTAATCTGCCTGAAGTCTTCTAAGTCAGATGTTAAACTTTTTTCTTTGATACTGTTTCGAAGTTTCGTAGACTCTTACCTAATATTGTCTCAGAATTTACCTTATATTGTCTCAGAATTTAGTTTGTATTAAGGCTTTTCTGACTAAAATTTCTGTGTATAAAATCAGAATTGTTTCTGCAAAGGCCCTTATTACATGTAATACCAAATTTTCGCTTTTGGCAACTCATTCCAAAGCAGATGTCAAGTCTTGATAAAAGGTTCTGTGCATCCCTTCAAGTCAACCAGCAACATTGCATATTTCAAGGTTTTTCCTTTTACGGAAATTTTTTTGCTTCTGATTGCTTATATTTGAAAGCAAAATTTCTGTCCAGTTTTGCCAACATTATTTATATGTTGTGCTAAATTCATGATTCACATCCCGGCTGTGGGTTCGTCTTCATTTTTCATTACAACAATTTGGGTAACGCCCTATTTTCCAATATATTACTTTTCATGCCTGGTAATTTTCCATCTTCAATTTTCAGAAGAAATATGCATTGCATTACGCTGGAATATTTTTATTCCATTATTATTATTTGTAATAAATGCTTCTCCCCCACTGGTGGTAAATTGTCGCCCCTGCGCATGCCTTAAAACACTTAATAATAATTAAATTCTGGCAGAATTACTTTCATACATTTGTGGTACTGTTCAGTCTTGACGTGTTTGTCAAAAAGTGATTCCTCTGAGTTACAGCAAAGTGACATCCCTATTCGGATTCCAAAATGAAATTGATCTTGAGGAAATTTCAGTCTTCATACCTTTTTTGGTTTGAAACTCCTGAGTTATAAATATATATCACAATACTTTTGAGCATCCCTGCATGGTGTACCAAGTGGTATTTTTTTGTGTTGTAGAAGTTATCTTTGTTGTGAGCTTGTTATCTAAGATTTTTTTTTTTTTTACCAAGAGAGGTCATTTTTAGGTTTTACCACTAGGAGCATAGTTTCCGCTTTGCGGAATGTTTACTACCATGAGAGACCATGGGTTGCACGATCTGGAACGTGATTTATAACATGTAGAGTATGTTTCAGCCTACCGTGAGCGAATATGGTTGGGTTTTACCATGTAGAGCATGTTTTTTTTACTATTATTATTGTGATGGTGTTTTCTGCTAAGAGAGAGAGCGTGTTTTCTATCATGTTGAGCATGTCTTTTACAACAAGAGAATGCGATGATAGTTCATTGCCATATCGTGATCTTTCATCAAAGGATTCATTCTAAGGAAAAACATTTTATGAGGTGGATTTTTCCTGCCAAGTACAGATTACTTCCAGTCATGAGTTGCCTTATATCCTGTCATAAATTGCTTCACTTATACCTTTGTATAAGGGAAAGCAATTCATACTTGTAAGACTTTGGGTCTGTTCTCCTTGAAAAATGCATCATATTGTTGTATTTCGTTTTTAATTGGAAGAGAACTTCCCTTCAACAACAATTGACGCAGTGCTTCCTCTTTCTTTATCAAGCAAGAATATTTCAACATCCCAAGCGTTTACTGACGCAAATAAATGAATTAGTACAGTGTCAATGAATGCCCGAAAAATATGCGTGATCAGAAATGGACTGACTTGAAATTTATTCATTTTTTTCAATGATTTCATTTGTTGATTAACTTAGACACATATTTAAGACCAAGTACCTTTCTTTAAGTAAGACATATATTTGAGATAAGCGATTATAATTATTCCTTTAAAGAACTATTTTTTAAAATTTACTGTTGAGAAAAATACTTTTATATTTTCATCTTGGAAATTTACATCACCTTCCTTACGAATGTCTTCTAATAAGAGTGCTATGTGGTAAATAACGAGGACATTTGCAATATGGCCATCTTGTTAGACAGCACGAAGGTCACGGGAGTAACTTAAAAAAAAATTATTGACAACATAGAAAGACAGATCTGAAAACAGTTAACTAAGATAAAAAGATGATAGTGTCACTTCAAATATATAATTATCTGAATCAGTAAAATTAGATAAGTCAGACCATAAAGATATATGGAGAATACTAGTTATTGAAATGGATTTAAAGAAATATTTATAAAAAAAATTCTAGAAAAACAACTAAGAGTAAGATTTAATTCCCAGAAAGCATATAATACTAAGTTTTTTTTTTCTTTTCAAGATTTGCAGACACCAATAATATCATCATGGTCTTCGGTTCTTGACAAAAGGGAAGAGGCATAAAAAAAAGGATGAACAGAAAGGTTGAAAGGAAAATAAAAGGACCATAAATACATAAGTAGGTAAAAACGTCGGCTGCCGGAAAAGAGAGAAAGGAGTGGAAGGAGAGGAAAAGAAAGTAGGACGGAAGGGGTGAGTGAGAGGGGAGGGTGGGTGGATGGGTGGTAGAGGTAGTGAGAAGGAGGGTGAGAAGGAAAGGAAAGAAAAGAATCATTGGAAGATGTAAAGGGAAGTCCTAGGCTTCAGTGAGGAGCGAGATATGTCAGATGGAAGATGTGTTAATGGAATGAAAATTAAAAGGATGCGTTAAAATTTAGGAGGAAGATGAAGATGTAAGTATATGGAAGACGAAGATGGATGTGGATGGAAGATGAAGATGGGTGTAGATGGAAGATGAAGATGTAAGTAGATGGAAAACGAAGATGTAAGTAGATGGAAGATGATCTAAGTAGATGGGAGATGAAGATGTCAGTAGATGGAAGATGAAGATGTTAGTAGATAGAAGATGAAGATGTAAGTAGATGTAGGCAAGGCATTGGAAAGGAGGAAATTTGAAAGGAGAAGGGATTGAGGCCTGATTCATAGAGGAGGGTGGGGGGTTGGAGGTGTTGGGCGCTCTCTACTTTACCCTCTCTCCAATTCCCCCCATTTCGCCTCCCCCTCCCCCCTCAACAGAGAGAGAGAGAGAGAGAGAGAGAGAGAGAGAGAGAGAGGAGAGAGAGAGAGAGAGAGAGAGAAACCTGTAAGGACATAACGAGCGATAAGTAATTTATTGTTTTACTGTTGTCGGGGAAGGTCAACACACCGTGTTATAAAAGACCCTTTTTTTATTTCTTCTAAAAATATCAATGGTCAAGGATCAGGCCGCCTGAACAGGCACCTACCCGCGACCAAACATGACCAAAAATAGAAAGATGTTTTTTTTTTCTTAATCTTTATGGATGGCATTTAAATCTCCATAGGAGTTTAGAGAGACTTTTAAGTCAACGTTGTGTGTGTGTGTGTGTGTGTGTGTGTGTGTGTGTGTGTGTGTGTGTGTTTTGGGGGGAGTAGAACTTCCTCGAAAATCGGAGTGTGTTAAGAAGTTTAGTTTCTCTCTAGTTGTGAATATTTAATGATCGTGAATTTTTTAATGAAATTTTGTAAATTTACCGTAACCATTTAATGAAGACGGCTACATAGAATAAGTTAAGAACTCCAGCTTTCTTTTTGAAGTGCAACGCACTTTCTAAGGACGAATATGTATTCAGATAGAGCCACAACATTTAAGAGAATGTATCAGAAAATTTAAAAAACTGCATAAATCATCCTAAAATACAAGCTAATTAATCTCATTAACTTATAAAAGTTTCAGTAAACAAGTAAAAGCCACAGCACAGCAAATAAGGTTTATTGCCCTTTAGTCTTGCAAGGGTGAATGTTTCTCTTCAGAATGCAAAATATTATGTTACCTCTAAACCTTCCTGAATGTGTCTTTTATGATTTGGCTTGTATCTGCAAACTTGCTCATCAGAATCAAACGACCTGCTGTCGAATTTAAAAATAAATATCTGAGGAAGATACTTTTCTATTGAAATGAGAATTGTTTGACAGGGATTGAAGATGAATGCCACTTCAGGTATGAAAGGTATGAGTTTGCGTCATGGATCTGAAGTGGTCATCCCCGTAGGGGGTTAGTGCCGTCAGTGCACCTCACGCGATGCACTGCAGGCATTACTAAAGGTTCTTTGCTGCGTCCATTCCGTCCCTAGCTGCAACCCCTTTCGTTCCTTTTGCTGTACTTCCATTCATATTATAGTCTTCCATCTTGCTATCCACCTTCTCCTAACGATCGTTTCATAGTGCAAACCTTTCAAACCTAACTACTCTCAATTTCCTTTCCAGCGCTGAATGACCTCATAGGTCCCAGTGCTTGACCTTTGGCCAAAACTCTATATTCCATTCCATTCCTTAATGATATAAGATAAAACAATAATGACTGAGAAGTCGAAACAATTTACCAGAAAAACCAAACATTTTTAGGTAAATATCCAATAGGTACAAGTTTTAACCAGCATTGTGTAGGAAATAATTGTAGCGAATGTTCTTGGGAAGTAAAAAAAAAAAAAAAAAAAACTGTTCATATTTCAGATTATCAGCGATGAGTCTGATGCCATCAGTATTGGCTTACAACGAGGCTTGCGTTTGTTATGCATAACAAATGCAGCGTTTTGGCATTCAAAATATAGACACATCTGACAGAGTTCAGTGAATTTAAGGGTTAATAAAAAAATTAAGATAGATTTTCCTGTTTTAATTTTGCAATTGTGTTCTTGAAACACACACACACACACACACACACATATATATATATATATATATATATATATGTATATATGTATATATATATATATATATATATATATATATATGATATATATAATATATATATATATATATATATATATATATATATATATATATATATATATATATATATATGCGTGTGTGTGTATGAGAGAGAGAGAGAGAGAGAGAGAGAGAGAGACTGAACAGTCAAGCATACCTAGAAAGCACTTTAAAGGGACGCTCACCACACTTCCTTTATCGTTGCATTTGCTCTCTTTCTCTTCGGGCATCCTACTCGCATTCCGATCTCGTGTAAGGACCTCTCAGCAGGCCCTTCGTCGGCGCATTTGAAGTTCTCCTTGAGGGTCCTTCCCGCGCCTGTGGTCGGATGGTGAGGAATCCTCCGCCAGGTGCTTACCCACCCCATTCTTTCCTTCACGCCCTAAGTGTCCTCCCATCGTCTTCTTCTTCTTCTTCTTCTTCTTCTTCTTCTTCTTCTTCTTCTTCTTCTTCTCCTTCTTGTTCTTTTTCCTCAAAACATATGGTCCAGTCCGGGTTATTATGATAAGGAGAGTCGCTTCTGATAAGGAGGGAGGGAGTGTGGGATACTTCTGATAGAGTTTTCGTGTGCGCTAAGGACCGCAATCCATTGCGACTGAGTGCCACGCAGAAATTGTGAGTGCCACACCGATTGGTGGAAAATACCTTCTCAATTTCCACTTGAGATGTTTTCCTGCTTTCATTTTGATTTAATAACCGACTATATTTTTAATACTTTGTTCTTGCTGTTACTAGGTTCTTTCATCTACTTACTGATGAATTTATGTAAATGATGAATTTATGTAAATGCATGGTAAACAGCTTAGTAAATCGTTTTTATTCATTTATTAAGTCACTTTCACCTTAGTTGACCCTGAGTTTGAGTGTCCCAATTAGAAATACAGAGCCATTGCCAGTTTTTACTGAGATTCACATAAAATTTGATCCCAGTTTAACAGCAGGAAAGAGGTAATGAAATTCCTCTGCTTATAACGCTCATATTTCATCTCCTAAGTAGGTCTCGAGGAAAATAACCCTTTGATGTATCTGGTACTTATAGTAGGAATTCCTTCGTTTATGTTTCTGCTGTTATATCTTTTCCAAGATGGGTTATATCAATGAAAGGGCTCTAGGGTACAGGCGGTTGGATTTTACATTTAGACAAGTAGCAAAAACACGGTTAGTCTGTCTAGTTGCGGGAGGTTATATTGATAATAATAACAGTAATAATGATAATAAAAACGATTGTGTTGGCATTATAGTAATTAGGTTGCAGACGTTGTACAACCATCGTTTTATTATTTTGCTTTATCATTTTTCTTGCGTTTCCAAATAAAGAGGTAAAATATTGGATCATTCTTCATGTCTAATGTCTTGACGAGTTTGATAACGATAAAATAAACGCCATTCGGAACTACATCAGGAATAGACAATATTGACTGATATTATTACTACAAGTTGCCTGCACACGGCCCCTTTCTGCTTCCAAACAACAAACAGTTATCGGTTACTTTATGAAGCGAAAAGGGAAACCTGTCTTCTTGGAAATATCTAAAGATCCTCAAGGCTTTAGGCAGATTGCAAAGGATAAATGCCTAATCACAGGTTTGAACGGCCGCAAGTGACACAGCACCTGTCAGTAAGTGAGAGAGCCTGAGGGTATCCTATGTAAAGCACTTTAGACACATTAAGAGCACGTTATAAGGAGTCTATACTGCCTGAAGATGGATGGTGACAAAACCTACTTTTTGGGATTTTGAACCACCAGCCCAGCTTTATCCGCCCAGTCACAGAAGGAATAAAAGGAAGGGAACCAGCTTTACAACTACACATACTTGGAATCATACCATAGTGGGCACTTATATTTTCTGTGTTGAATGGATAAAACATTGACTTTGTGTTTCACTAGTCCGACGGTCCAGATTCCTAAGGAGGGGGTTATTTTTAATGATACAACAAAAGGTGATTAACTGAAAATGTTACTGCATGCCTGCTTCCATAAAACTGAATTGAACTTACTAAGATATATACAGTACGTCGTATTTCATTGAAAAACCATTACCAGAAGTTTCGAGGTACTTTTTAAGTAAAGCCCCATGTTAAGCCAGTAATGAGCATTTAGCATCGACGTATTTTAATCCCAAGAATTTATTCGCTGAAAAACAGTAGATATCATAATTGTCATCCAATACTTAGCCCCCAAGTGGCCTCTTGTCCCCATTTACAGAAGTAATTCGTTCGAAACATTTGGTTGACTATCTTTATCTTGTGAGATGAGGTTGATGAATTTGGGAGAACAAATCCAACTGTACTGCTGAAGGACTATTTTGTCATTTTATATCTTCATGAAGGATATATTAGTTACACTTCGTCTTGTGATGTTCCTTGAATGTAACGTGTACTGAAGGAGAAAAATAGCTTGAGGTGAACTTATTTATGGCGAGTGGAAGGAACGCTTTTAGATTTTATAATACTACTACTATCACTACTGCTGCTTTTATTGACGATAATGATAATAAAATATACGAGCTGAATTAAATGAAAGTAAATTTTTATGTAGTTCTGCAGCCAAGATTTCTTTTTACTTTTTAAATTATAAAAAAAATATTTAACATTTTGTATCAGATTCATAGTACTATGCTTTCTCTCTCTCTCTCTCTCTCTCTCTCTCTCTCTTCACACGCACACACGGGAGCTTTTTAGAACCACGGAACGAATGAATGAGCTCCTTGACTATAGGGAACAGCTCCTTTCGGGAAAAAAAAAAAATAGGAGTTATGTCGGTGTCGGGCAATTACGATAAGGCGGAGTGTGTGTACTGATAGAACAGAATTATCAACTTTAGAGACAATTTGGAAGCTGTCAGGCCTACAGAAGTGCCCCAGATAGACAGTAAATACGAAGCTGTTAAGATTCTTTTGAACTTCCTTTGACTGGCTCGTTGGGGAGCGAAGGATTTCAAGAATTTATCGAGTCCTTTGAAGTCAGTAGGATCTCTCTCTCTCTCTCTCTCTCTCTCTCTCTCTCTCTCTCTCTCTCTCTCTCTCTCTCTCTCTCTCTCTCTCGGCGTCATTCCTTGTAGCTAATAGCTGTCTGAACATTGTGTTGTTGTATTTATTTGTTAAAGATGATCGAAAGTGATGATTATAACAATCACTGTTGTTATTATCGTCACCATTTAGCTACAACAACAAAACCAACGGTATCGTTGTGTTGTTGATGATGGTAACATTCCTTTTGAGAAGTCATTAAGAACCATTTGCAAAGAACTCCAAAAATTAATGATAAAGTAAAGTAAAGAGTGAAAATTCATTTCATCATGACGTGAAATTTTTATGATGAAAATAAATCCGTAGTATATGTAAATTGGGTACTGGATTTGTTTTTCTTTTTCTTTTTGGTTTATATAAACAAGGAGCCTGATCACTAGAAAATTTTTTTCAAGTAATCGGTAATTTATGAATTTTTTTTTTACATAATATATAAATTCAAGTGGGTGTTTATCTCTTTTATTTGAAAATAGATAAAAGTAGGATGCATTTGACAGTTAAAGATCATAGTCAGTACGATGATTGCAATTGATGGAATGAATTGTAAGCGATTTATATATACTTTAATTTGTCGTTCTTTACAAGGTGCTTTTAATGTTTTTTTTTCTTTTTTACTGTTCTCAGTGTATTATTCGCTGTATTCAGTGAAACACTGAACAGTCATGAAATTTTTTCTTACTTGTGTGTGCGAGTAATGAAGATTAAGTAGAAAATATACTTTCAGTAGTATCACTGACAACCGAGGTTTTAATTATTAAAACTCCATATCTTTATATGCCAGTGAATTTTTATGCGAACGTGATGGGTATATAATTGACGACATATCTATACTGCATAAACTTTCGCAGCGGGTACGGATAAGGACCCGTTCATTTAATATGTCTGGTAGAGATACGTACCGTTGGTCGTATCCTTCACAGCTCTACTAATACGAACCCGTATCCCCACAATAAAATCCTGTCAAGGTCGACAGTCCCTATATATTTTGTTGATACTGTTCACGCACAAATATACTGTATAGTGTGTTTAGTGATAACACAGTAATGTCAGTTTTGGACGTTTTGTCGTACGTAAATTTTTTAGATCTCATTAGTCAGTTGGTTTTTTTTTGAGTCAGTAATTAACCCAGAATACGATTGGTTGTGACATCGTTAATGTCACTTTTAAAAACAGGAAAAAACCAATGGAAATCAGTCGAAAACAGTAACCAAGAATTTTCCTTGCTAAAATATGTTACTTCAGAGCAGCAACCAGACTTATAGCTTGCTGTTTTCCAGTTATTTAGATCAAATATGAAATTTTTGCGTCACGTAACTGGTGTCTTAATAATGGCCATTGTGTTTTTACAGCCGCAGAATTCGTCTTTATACATAGTGCCGATCAGATTTCCCTGTTAAGCAGTTCGATATAATGGTTTATTAATGCTATCTCAAAAATACATTAAACCTTATGGCCTTTAGTTGAATGAATTTAGTTTGTTTGTTTCTACCGATATTCTGTATGAAAATAGTTTTACCAGATGCCACCACTACAACCTGTCGATGGAAAAATGTAGTGTTGCTTCTTGCTATTCAGTACGGAACATAATAAAACGTATAAAATATAATAGCTTTCAAGTGAAAGCAGAGTGGATGATAACTTAGTTGTGGAGCCTAAGTACCCTGATTATCCAAGGGGACCTGCTCACGCCGTTCCAGTAGAAGCCTGGAAGAGATAAGGTACCCCTTTCTGGCCAATGTGCCTTCCACCCATCTAAAATGGAGCATTTGTCCTTTTATTTTTTGTGTGAATGTCATTTGATATTACCTTTTCTGATAACTGCCTTGCATGTGTTTAAATGATTTTGAATGTTTTTTTATTGCAGTGCTGAAAGTAGGTCCCAGTTTCAAAAATTAACCTATAAGGGAGAAATTGAATTTACTTCCAGTAAGGCCAAAATCGATCGAACTCAAGTCTGGAGAGTCTATTAGACCAAAAATTGGGTCAGGTTTATTTGTGAGCTTGGCTTGAGTCTCTCTCTCTCTCTCTCTCTCTCTCTCTCTCTCTCCTCTTCTCTCTCTCTCTCTCTCTCTCTCTCTCTCTCTCTCTCTCTCTTGCATAATGGTTCATTTTCCATCCTCATTCCTCCCCCCCCCTCTCTCTCTCTCTCTCTCTCCTCTCTCTCTCTCTCTCTCTCTCTCTCTCTCTCTCTCTCTCTTCTCTCTCTCTCTCTCTCTCAATTCAAAATTACCTAATTAGGGGCGAAATTGTATCTACTTCCAGAAAGCGTGCTTGGAGAGTCCATTAGTGCCAGAAATTGGGTATCTTTCTTAGCTCTTCTGGACTCTCTCTCTCTCTCTCTCTCTCTCTCTCTCTCTCTCTCTCTCTCTCTCTCTCTCTCTGCGTATTGACGAATTATATCCTTCCACTCTCTCTCTCTCTCTCTCTCTCTCTCTCTCTCTCGTCTCTCTCCTCTCTCTCTCTCTCTCTCTCTCTCTCTCTCTTCATTGGAGGGGTGGGTAGAGCTCTCGGCTAGCACGCTGTTGGCCCAGCATTCGACTCTCAGACCGGCCAATGAAGAATTAGAGGAATTTATTTCTGGTGATAGAAATTCATTTCTCGTCATAATGTGGTTCGGATTCCACAATAATATGTAGGTCCCGTTGCTAGGTAACCAGTTGGTTCTTAGCCACGTAAAATAAAATCTAATCCTTCGGGCCAGCCCTAGGAGAGCTGTTAATCAGCTCAGTGGTCTGGTTAAACTAAGATATACGTTTTTTTCTCTCTCTCTCTCATTACATTTTTTTTTTATAATTTTTGTACTATATTCTGGAAGGGAGCTGGATTTCTATTTAATCTTTCTAATATGAATATATGACAAAATACTGAATCCAATGGCATCCACTTTAATTCAATCCCAAGTGCAACCATTGCAGGCTTTGCAAAGCATGTGAATAAGATTTATTCAGCTCATAATTGTGATATCAGTATTCCTCATACTATAACGATATATAGAAAATAATCCTAAAGTTTTCATTTTCGTATTTCGTTGGTGAAATAACTACAGCAAAGTCAATTTTGTATAGCAATGATAGCTAAGGAAACTTAACAAAGTATGCCATGTATTTTGTCATGTCCGTTTTCTACGAAAGTACATCAGACGCGTTTTCTTTGTTGTTTTCTAGAGGAACTATAATGCATGGAAGACGAACATCTCGCTCTTGTTGCATTTCCCCCAGGGAATAAAAACTTTGCACATTTAATCTTGAAAGAATTAGTAACGTTCCATAAATTATAGCAGTGAAGTATTTTAAGAAATAAGGCCGATTTCAAACATCTTTGGACAACTGGTATGGAATAAAGTTCAGAGAAACGGCTTTCATTCGAGCACATGAATTTTATAGTAGAGAATTAAGGTGTACATTAAATTTTCTTATACTTCAGACATCTCTCTCTCTCTCTCTCTCTCCTCTCTCTCTCTCTCTCTCTCTCTCTCTCTCTCTCTCTCTCTCTCTCTCTCTCTCTCCTCTATATATATATATATATATATATATATATATATATATATATATATATGTATGTATGTATGTATGTTTATATTAAATCTCGATAGAACCAACGTTTGTTAATATTTTCCTTAATATTTGACGTTACAAGAGCAGAGTCGGAAAATAGGAAAGAAATGTGGGAGAAATTTGCCGGCCGTAGAAGTAAAGCGCTTTCCTTAATTTGGGGCACTACTGTGCGGCAGCATAAATGAAGGAGGGAGCTACAGGTAGACGTCGGATAAATTAAATAATCTCATTTATAGAGGTAAGACCTACGAATTGACACTCAAGGCTTGGTCATGACGTTTACTAGCTGTAAATTGTTTAGATTCTTTTTTGCAAAACAACTCCGTTGGCTATGTTTTGGATTCTAAATGATAATTTCCTTTGAGACTTTGAGACTTGATACTGAAGTTATAGGTTGCAGAAATGACTCTTCATGTAGTGAACAGTAACTCCTGAGATAGATTCTCGAGTCCTCTAGAATTTTTTTTTTAACTGTCCCACCACTTACGGCTTTGTTTTCTGTGCGTCATATACGGTACATGTTATGTTATTAAACGGCAATGTAAGAAAGCAAAGGGAGGTACCATGAAGAATAGATTGAGGACACCTAATTCAAGTGTAAATCGATATCCCTGACCTTCATCAACGAAGTTAACAAGCCCCTGAGAGAGAGAGAGAGAGAGAGAGAGAGAGAGAGAATCGATTTTGTTTAGCGGTGTAATCATTGTGCTTCTAGTATCTACTGAAGAAGCAGAACACAATCATAAGACGGCAGTTTCATTCATGACAAGACACCGTTGACGTCGCTCAGAGGTTTGCGTGACGTAGCAAAGACAGCGGACCTCATGACTTGAGTCTGTCCTGACGGCTGGCCAGTTTTCCTCGGTCCGTAACTGTGAGCAGTTAGTTACTGGTAGGCACCTCGAGGCGGTGGAGTGATTTGTCTTCTGTGAATATCAGGATTTATACGTTCGATATATGATTTATTCTTCTGTTCAATAGCATGGTTATTGACATTTGTCAAATGTTGTAGCTGATAGTAACGGAAATTTTCATTTAACTGTTGGATTAATTATTTTGCAAGTTTAATTATTACAAACACACACACACACATATATATATATATATATACTGTATATGTTTATATATTTGGCGTTTTTAATAATTAAACTTGCAAAAGAATTAATCCAAGAGTTATATGAAATCTTCGTTCAGATCAAACATGAAACATATATACAGTATATGTATATATAAATATATACTTATATATATAATTATTATATATATATATATATATATATAATATATATATATATATATATATATATATATATATATATATATATATATATTCACATACAAATACATATATATCAATTTAAATGTGGGTGAAGCTCATAATGTAATTTTTATTGATTATAAAGATGTCAAGATGAGATTAGTTTTCACGTGTATTCACACAGGCACATGCATATATATATATATATATATATATATATATATATATATATATATATATATATATATATATATATATATGTATATATGTATATATGTATATATAATTATATATGTAATTTAATATATCCTAGCTGACCAACCTGGTGCTGCCCGGGAAAACTCTGAATGACATCCAATAAAACTCTCTCTCTCTCTCTCTCTCTCTCTCCCCCCCTTTCCTGTTAAGATAATTGCTTCAGGTACATT